>CM023358.1:35201064-35213425 GCA_013282895.1 Eriosoma lanigerum
CATCTGTTCATTAAGTAGTATGTACTACCCTCGATTTATTTGGATACGTCGTTTAAGTACGTGTGTCTTAATACGTCGTATAATTCTTTCTTGTATAAACTTAGGTAAGTTCTTTTATCGTGCAACTTATAATTTTAAACCCGCCCATTAATGTGAATTTTTTGTTGTTTAAAATGGTTCTTTGACAAAAATAATCATCAGTCTGATGAATTCCAAATAAATTGCTTTATTTTGTATAATAAATAAATTGTTTAAAATTCTGAAAAAATATTTACGATGGTAAAGCAAAAAATAAAAATAAAATCTGAATTTCTATTGAAATAATATTTATTTTTTAATGAAAATATTATGGAATGTTAAAAAAATTTTATATTTTATTTTAATGGTCCACTAATAATTCAAAAAAAAGGTTTACGAGAGGGGTAGTATATAAAATCGTATTTTTTTTGGGTGATGCGAAAAAAAAAATATAAAATTTGAATTTTTTTACAAATATTCTTTATAAATATGTGCATTTTCTGAAGGAGAGGAGAGGATAGTACTTAAAAACTTTTTTTTGATTTTTAATTTAAATTTATTCTTAAAGGAAATATTATAGGAAGTTAGATAAATGGTTATATTTTATTTTGAAGAGCCCTGAAAAACCCGAAGTATTTTGCGAGGGGAGTTGTACGTAAAAATGTTATTTATGATTAGGTTAACAAAAATAAAAAATTAAATTTAAAAGGGTATTTTTGTCAAAGAACCATTAATAAAAATTCAATTTATATTTAAAATAAAATTTAATTAAAAAAAAAAATATTAAAGTAAAAAAATTGAAAATTAATTGTTGTTCGATAGTAATACAGTATAAGTAGCTGTAACTTAATACCGCGTATAAGTGATTCATGTATAAGCTTTAATATAAGATTTTTTATCGTGCAACTTATAATTTAAAACCACCCATTATTGTGATTATTTTTTTTTTTTATGATGGTTCTTTGCCATAAATACTTAAATACTATATACTTATACTATTGTAATAAATTGAATGTAAAATGAATTAAAGTAAATTGAAAAAAAAATGCTTTTGTATTCTAATTATTAAAAAAACATCTTATCTGTAATCCGACGAAATTTCTTCCGCAATGTTTGTATGCAACATACTGATGGTGATTTTGTGAAATCCTCAACGGCTGAGACTTCCGATGTTTTTTTTTTTGTCGGACAAGTGCTTTACAAATTTACAAATTAACTAACTATCCAATTCAAAAACTTAAATAAATAATACGTAATATAATAATGTACCATTATACGTAATAAATTTTATAACATAGATTATCGGTTGAAATATTTAATAACTATATTGCTTTACATAGCCATAGATGTTCTAGTGCCAGACTACCAGCACTTTTTTAAGAGAAAGTGTTCAGTCATCTGTTTGAATTTTCTGTCATTCCAGTAAAAATTATTTTCTTTTAAAGTACTTTTAAATTTTCTACGTCCGTCCCAAATTATCATCTTCATTTTATATTCTATTTAGAACGTATTCATTCTTAGTTCTTTTATCCGTCTCAAAATGCATTGAGTATTTGAGTGCCATACCCAATTCATTCATCTCAAAAATCAAAATATATTTGAGCAATCTCAAAGATATTCATATTCATATATTTCCCATGTATCAAGTGAAAGTCAACATAACTAAAATTATTTATGTATGCGTGACCTTTAGGTTTTAACCAATCAGTTTGTTGCATTGTGATATTTCCCACTAAAGAAACTATATGATGTTGTTTTGATTATTCTTAAATTGTTTTTTTTGTTAATAAAATAATATATTAATAAAATATTTTAATTAAGTTATTTGCGCCAATAAAACAAAGCCGGATAATATCTACTATATATTTAGTCAGGCACGTACGCATCGGGACACTGATTCATACACTTTCGGTCACTCAATTAAGCGTGTTTTTTCAAAATTAAAATATGTCAAGTTATATTTAAGATTTAAAAATTCTTTTGTCACAAGACTGTATAAAAAGTCGTTTGCTCATGAGTAAGACTAGGAAAATGATGCACTAAAAACTTTCAGAAAATGTTTTAAAATGTTATTATAATAATACAACAAAAAAATACTTTTTAAACAAGAAAATTCTCGTAAAAAATGACTTTAAAATCGTAAAAATATTTAACCCAGAATTTTTTGTGTTGTCCTTAATAAGCTATGTATAAGCTCCGCATACACTATATTACGTACTCGTGCCTGGTATAGGATACTTATTACCTGGTACCTATTATTAAAAATAGTTATTTATTTAATTCATTATAATTAAGTTATTTTATTTATGGTTTTCTAATTTATTATTGAACAGTTAGTTATTTGTACATAATTGTTTGTTATTTTTTTAATAAGCTTGAATATAGTGACGTGTTTTTATTTTTGTAATATTAATAAATAAATTGTTTTAGGTAAAGTATTATTATTGATTTCATTCTGTTTCAAAGTTGGGTAAAAAATTGTTTTTCATAATTTATCAATTATAGATGTATGTAAATGTAATGTAAATACTTTTCATATTATTTAGCATTATAGGTACGTCGAATAAATCATTCATATAGAAACTTAAGCAAGTTTTTAGTCCCATAACTTTTTTTTTATGACACATTTTAACGTTTAAAATTTTTTTTACTTATTTCTTGTGATAGGTATTATATGTTTATGTATTATGTAAAAGGTCGGTCATTAATGGTTTAAAAATTATAATTTAAGTCTAAAATAATATCATACAATAGAAAAAATATGATTATATCATATTATCACTGATTATAAAATAGATTATTCTATAATCAATGGCTATACGTTTTAATATCAGTGTCACCGGTTCTTTCTAGTGTTTTTCAATGTTTATTTCTGCTACAGGTGGTACTAATTTATCAGTTTCTTGATTCTGTTTTGTCATTCCTGACTTTATGAGTGGCTATAAATAATATTATTTGATTTCTAAATTTTTAATTTAACTAATGACTGATAGTAATAATTCTTGTTCCTTATATTTTTACTCCGGTTGTCTTCTGTTGTTGGTGCTGTTGTGCTGGCCGTATTCTTTGTTTTTGGTTTCTGTCTTCCTGTTAATGTGTTCAAATCACGTAGTCTTATATGGAAATTTGTTAATCAACACTATTGGTAATTATCGTTCGAGTAACTATGTTTTCTGTCATTAATATTGTTTTTCCCATCTGTAGGGTAGTCATAGTTGTTGTGTTCGTGTCCGACGTGGTTTGTCTTTCTATGTTGTGTTGTCTGGCTGCCAACAAAAATGGATTCAATTATTCATATTAAAAGTAAGTGGTGTACCACCATAGTAGACAAGTATTGTCAAATATGTGATGATACTATATTAAATATTAAATCTCTGAAAGATAACCTTCATATTCAATTGATGCATTCTAGAAACAAAACATTTTGGCGATGAGATATATTCTTCAATAATTTAATAACTATATTAATTTATTCATTGGTACATTCCAGACTATACTCAACATTTTGTGAATGGCAGTTAATACAAACTTCAAGAGAACTTTGTAAATTCAGTGATATAGAAAGATTTCTAACCAGTTATGTGCCAGTTAATGAAGTTGGTAAAGTAGGTAAACACAAGATGAAGACACAAAACAGAAATTATTAAGTCAGGCACGCTAACTAAGAAAGTATTTTTAACAATTATTTTCTTTTTCTATTTATTTATATATATAATTTAACTAAGAAATAACAATATTAATAACATATTTAAATTAAAATTATACAACCTAGTAAGTGGTTAGAATAAAACAAAACAAAACTGGAATATTAATAAGATATTGTATGTTTTTTAAATTTGATTATTAGAATCATACACCAAGTTCCTCTAGCCATTTGACCGCTGTCTGTTCACATTCATGCAGAGGTGCTAACCCGCCTTCAAGTCTTGTTCTTTGACTCAACAATATGTCTTGTAGTCTGTATTACACCACATTTGCAAAATAGGAAATCGGTCATGCTCCATTTGTGTAATTGATGGTTACACTTGGCTTTCTCAGTTCTTAATCGGTTTAGAGTTGCCCATTGTGCTCGATTTAACTTGAAACTTGGGATTCTGCTGTCGGGGTTGCTTACTTTTGCCTACTCTTTTGAGTGGTTTCGAATGTTAGTGTTTGTCCATCTGTTTGCCCACATCACCTCTATTTGACAGTGTCAGAATCCATGTACGGTTTTTGGATATAAGTCTCATGGTTGGTTGGTTTACTTTGTCTTTTTGTATTGGTAAATCTCGATAATTGCTTAAATTCTGTATCATTAACTTAGTCTGACTTGTCTGTGTAGATCTGGAAGAGCTATGTTGGATAGGACCGGCATCCATTCTATTTGAGTAGATTTTATGAATCTGTTATGATTTTTATGGTGTTATTCAGGTTAGACCTTCTTGCAATGCGCACTTCCATCACACAGGTGTACGGTATACTGCCACATTGTGCACTAGGGTTAGCGCTGAAATGCAAAGCACATTTGTATGACGGCACTAATTTGTGCCTGCTAGCTTGGCAATAATGCTGTTGTGTGTCTTTATTTTGTTTTTCACGCTCTAAAGGTGCTGTTTGAAAGTTTCGTCACTTTAACGTAGAACATGTTACTTGTAGGTTCACTACAGTGTTATCTGAAAGTTCTGTCTAACCTTACTCCCAGATATTAAGGTGCTCTTCAATTTTTGTTTTTTTGCATTAGTTTCTATATTTATCACTACTGATTTTCCAGTTCTAAGTTGAATGTGGTTGTAACTGACTTGTTTGAACTCAATTTGAGATGCAATTTTTGGAAGTACTTTTGTACTTTTATCAACACCGCTCTCTGTTCAGTGCTTTAATGATTTCTTCAAAGGATGTAGCTTGTATAACTAGTACTATGTTATTAATGTATATGAATTTCCTCAACACTATCAGCCTTATTTGCTGTATATACAAATATATATATTTTAAAAAGCATCTGGGAAGAATTACCCCTTGTCGAAGTCTATTTTGTAGGATTTTGTATTAGCTTGTTTTCCCTCCGTGTGTTACTCAAACATTTTGAGTAACCGTATCTTAGTTTACCATATCTTCAAGATTTAATGGCTACCGTGTTGAACAACTTTCACGTTCTGGATATGATGACAAGTAATTTGCCAATACACTATAAACATCCGTGGTTTTTAAATCTTACTTATAAAAATAGATTAGCAATAGATCAATGTTGTTAACCATCTTCACTCAGTATATTACTTGACATACACATTTTTAATGTTTAGTAAGTCTTAAAAAATTACATTTATGCATTTAATATTTATAAATCTAAAAATATGCATTTATATACAAAATA
Source organism: Eriosoma lanigerum (assembly GCA_013282895.1). NCBI lineage: Eukaryota > Metazoa > Arthropoda > Insecta > Hemiptera > Aphididae > Eriosoma > Eriosoma lanigerum. The sequence continues at coordinate 35,206,433 of CM023358.1, forward strand.
AAATTTATATAATTTGATTGAGTAGAACACGAAATAAATAATTATCTAGGTTAGCATTAAATTAGATAAATAGAAGAAAACATACTATTTCATAAACAATTTCCCTACTCATTATCTATGAGTGTATTAACTACAATTAGTGAAAATGATAGCAATTCATTTGATACTATTGTTGAAAACTCATCTCATTCAAATATAAATGTTTTTTTAACGATTATCGTTTAACAGATATACATATTGGAAAATATAATAAATAATAATTTAGTAATTCCCTCCAATATTTTTAATCATATAAATTCTATATTTGAAAATAATGGTAATACTTTTTGCAATTTAAATACAGAATATAAATATATTAAATATTATATAGAAAAGTGTTCATATATTCCACCATAAAAATATGTGGTTGGAAAGAAACTATTAAAAAATATAAATCATAATATTTTCAATTCCAACTAGTTGTGTACTCTGTGTAGCACAATTTATTTCAACTCTAGATATTCTGAAAAAATTCTTTGAAATGAAAAATATTCTAGCAGACACTTTAGATTACACAAAAATGAAATACAAAATTGTGAAACTATTTAAATGAATTTTATTCCAGGTAGTCTGTCAAAATAAAAGTAAAGAACATGATAAAATCTAATTGTATAGCCAGTATTTCTGTTTTTTAATGATCATGAAGTTGGAAATCCTTTAGGGAGTCATTCATAAATTAAGTACTGTTAATTTAACTATTCTTTCTATACCTACTCATCGACAAGCTACACTATATAATATATTTTTAGCTATACTATTTTATTCATCTGACAGAAAACAATTTTGGAATAATATTATATTCAGACCACTCATCAATGAATTAAACTATTTAAAAGATACTGGTATTGAAGTAACACTGATAGACTTAAGGGGATTATTAAATTAGAATTATGTGTCGTCATAGGAGACAATCTTGGTGTTCATAGTATAACAGGTTTTATGGAAAGTTTTTTATCTAATTATTTATGCAGAATGTGTAAAACACAAAAAAAAGGATGTAATGTAAAAGCAATACTATATTGATTGTTCACGCGTTACATTAATGTACGTCAGCTCATTATGGTCACACTCTTTTTCCTCTCCTACAAATAATTGTTATCAGTTATTACTGAGTTTGAACAATAAAACGGAAATCAATATGATCGTGTGCACATGTTTTGTCTTTATTTGCACCATCTACCAGTGCAATGTGCACTTGATATATTTATGTATTTAGTATTTTCTACTTTGTTGTTCGTTCACGTTGTAAGGAATTATGCGGTCCAATTATTAACATAGTTTTGTTCACAGATATATCATCGCGGTGCTGGTTATTGGGACATGTCCACTATGTGTGTGGAGTCAATTTTTCCATGTTTCCAAGTTTTGCTATGAGCTTGTGACGAAACACGAAAGAGTATGTTTTTACCATTTAGGCATAATTGTGAATTAGAATATACTTATTGAAATTAAAATTTTTTGTCTGTCATTATTGCTATTCACTTTGTTCATCATCCTTGTTTAAAGATTTTACTGAAGCATATGCAAGTGCATCGTGCCAACTACTATATAAGAGCTCGTTGTGCGTAAACAAGTACCGTGTACTTGGATTCGGTATGATATCCAAGCATTACACCCATAAGGAAACTAAGACAAAATTTCTGAGCAAGCTATTGGCTCGATACTCAAGTATTAAATATGTTAAGAACACGAGCCCCTTGCTGAACTACCACGCTTAAAAATCAGTATACCACAGTTAAATATATTATATTGTAGATTAATTTTTAACACTAAATGTATTTTTGTCAGTAATAAAAGTATAGGTATCTATAGGCACGTTTACACATAGTAATTGACTGGTATGCCAGTTGGTTAGTTGATTGGAAGATCACTAACACATTTCAATTGGCATTCCAGCTATTTGGCACTTCATCGTTTACATTACGCCAGCTACAATTCAAGTATTACATGTTGCTGTACGTCGCTGTGACACTGTACGTTGTTTGTTTTTCAGCTAATATCGGTTGGTTATTTGTTTTTTTGTAACAATATTATGATGGCGGATACACTGCGCAGAATCGCTGTTCAAAAAACCGTAAGTTTAATTTCATTAGTTTTATTGTGAAGAGCTTATTGAATTATGTATCTACGAATTACATAAGAAAGAAAGATCAAAATGGGTATGAGATTGGATAAATAAAAAGAAATTTGGAGCGTCCAAAACAATAATCAGAGAACTGCATGAAAATGACCCTCAAGAGTTTAAAGCAGTGATGAAATACAAAATTCCAACAATTGACGGGCAACAATTATTTTTTACACAGTACCAGTCAGCTGGTATCAATTGCGATATATTGGAGGGAGAAGATGACACACCAGCAGAACAAAAATATTTGTTTCACTAGCATTGCCACTAACTGACCCATTGGCAGTGACTGACATGAACCATTTTTACACGTTACTAGTTGCTGGCATACCATTACTAACAACCACTACTGGCACGTTGACTAGTACTTTGTAAATCAGCATTTTAAACACTTCAAATAAGATAACACAAAAGATATTGTATAATTTCATGAATTGTCAATGTGTATTTAAATATATAATAAACATAGGCTTTATTTATATCTTTAACTGTGAGATGCAATATGGACTACATAGTGTATTCTGTTTACAAAAATTGTAACAGATGGTGGATATGATTAAAACACACTAACAGAAGGGTGAACAGGAAGACTAAAGTCTAAAGAAGGAATAATAATACCAGGAAAATTCAGAAGACTGTCAAATTTTATTTAATTATAATACTTTTATTCTGAGTTAATTGTATTTTATAAACATTATATTATTTGAGTATTTGAGTTAAACTAAATTCATTCTGATCGGATCATGTTAATCTGGTTAGCACGCAACAAATCTAACAATACTTTTACATGCTTATATATATATATATATTTATCAACATATTGTTGAACTAATTAACCAATTAACTTAATAAATTTTATATTTTCTGTCATATTATTTATTATATATGTTAATATTTTAGTATAAAAATTGTATATTATATATGCATCAAGAGCATAAAAATCTTTGAACATTGCATCATGTTTATGAAATAAAAATATTATGTTTGTTGTAAAAGTGTATTGGATATATTTTATATATAATTCATGTTGAAAGTTTTTACTTATGTGTTATATCCTCTACAAAAATTTAGAGAGACTAAGTCTCCCCAAGCCACCCCCTATTTCCGTTTATGTATACATCTATAATGCTATAAATATAAGTATAGTTTTACAGATATATTTTACAGTTTTTGATCCAAGTACCTAAAACAAGCTGCTTGCATTACATATCATCATATAATTATACGTACTAATACATGATTATGATATTATAGGTTATAACAAATTAACGAATAACTATAATTATATTTTCAGAGGAAAGAATTTTGTCTAGACACCCCCCCCAAAAATTCCCTAAATACGCCATTGATTACACTTCTTTATTGCTATTGCATTCGGGCACCAAAAATAACATTGTGAAATTAATATGTTTAGCTCTTTAATAACTACACCGAACATCCATGGTCACCGAATTATACATTGTATAGACCTTATGTACTAAGCGGGCCCATATTGACCAAACGAGTTGCAAAAAAAATCTCGGTGGACCGTTAAACAAATTCATAGAAAAATTTTTATAATAAATAATTGATTTTAAAATTTTTATTAATATTTAATACAACTTAGGTAGTAGGTAACAGTTTAACAGATAAAATTTATTAGAAGGGCGGGTAAAAAATTAAAATATCGGTGGGTCGAATTTACCTAATCTGGCCCTGACTGTAAGTATAAACTATAATACGCAGTGCCGTGCTAAGAAAAGGTGTCAAAAGGAGCAAGTGCCTTAAGAAGCGAACAATTTTAAAGTCACCAATAAGAATTTATATATTAAATTTAATTATATTTGTATATTAGTTTTATTTACCTCATGATGGTCGACGATAGGGATGGGCTAAAATGAAAAAAATATTGATATTGATAAAATGTAAAATTTATCATTTGATATATCATAAATATTTTTTTTCGTACTATAATTTGCGAACAGAGATTTTATAACATAAATCTTATACATAGTATTACCATTGATTTAAGAACAGTCTATTCTATAATTAATGGTATTACATAATAATCATAATATCGAGTATCCTTATAAGTAATATAGTATTAAAATAATAATAACATTTGAAAGTTCTATTATTTTCATATTTGACGTGTACGGTCCCTTTAACATTTTTAAAACATACTTTGCATCTGTTTGTGTCTGAATAAATGTTTTTAAAATGCTGTACGTACTTGAAAGGTGCCATAATAATATTGTATCGATAAAAGACAACTCAATACTGTAATAATTTCTAATTGACCATTAACTACTAAGTCTGTCTTTAATAAATAATCTGATAGTATGTTGGAACAGTAATAATTGTGTCAGATAATAATTGGTATTTGACAATAAAAAAAATTAAACTATATACCTATTTATAGTTTAATATTATATTTTAACAAAATAGTAAAAATCGGCAAAATTACGGCTTCTGTTTTTTAAATTTTTTTAATTTCATGAAAACTAATTGAGTTTTGATCGTAGAGACTTGAAAATTTTTTGAGTCTTTACTTAGGTAAAATATTTCTGACAAAGTATAGACTTTTGGCTTTTTTTTTGAATAATGTTTAATATTTCTTGCAGATTTTAGTTTATTGGTTTTAAAATTTTATCGAAGTCTAGCCATATACGACGTAATGTTTTTACAAAATATTTTGATAATCGTGACTGACAAATTTTTTTCATAAGCTTTTAAAGTAAGAGTTCTTGAAAATCGGGAAAATTATGGTTTTATTATTTTATTTCTTTATAACTAAGTGGAACATATCGGATTCTATACATTTACGTTTAATTAAGAATGTTTAAAAAGATCGCATCATTGCAATTATATTATTATATTTAGCAATTATTTAATAATTTACAGTGTTTTTATTTATTGAAGAAAGCTTCAATTAATAATTATATAAACAGCTATGTGGCTACTGCAAATGAAAAATAAAGTAAAAGAAAGATCTTGAATTAAAAAAAGTGGAAGGATGATTCTGGACTTTCTTCCTTCGTCCCTTATATATATAATATATATATCAAAAATATTTTAAGAAAATATTTAAAAAACTACTCACTCTAAATAATTTAATATCAAAAATTTGTATTTAAAAAATTTTATTGCATATTTTAATTAAATTTTTTTCAAATATTTTACAATAACAGAACTAGAGGCATATAAAAAATATATTATTATTTCATTTTATAAAATTGATTTATTAAAAATACAAGATATGTACTTACACAGGCCTACAAATAATTATGAGTTTCTAGGCACTATCTTATATATTGGTTATAAATACCAAATAAATCAATATTAAATTTAGAATCATTTAATAAAATTACGTTTATTTTTGCAGTATTTATAATAAATATTTAGTAAAAGATATTATAAAAAAGACGATTTAAATACATTCTATAATATATTATACTTTGACATCTTTTCTTAGCGAATATACCTATTATTACATCGGTATTTATTTCTTGTAATAATTCATGTTCTATTGATAACAGCCATAAAAACGAAAATTTATTTTGCCTAAGAGTTTATTCATGCCAATTTTCCACACATTTCAATACTGAAAATGATCTTTAACATTCACATGATTTTCTAATCATTGATTAGTATATTCTAAAAGCAATATTTACTTTTGGAAAACTTGATACCATTTTTATATTTATTTGTTATAATAGCATTTCATTCACTGGTTTACCAGCTTAAGCGTAACAAGTGGAGGGGAAGGCTGAAGAGGTTTAGACCACCCCCAAAATAATACTCATAGCCACTTAAAATAATAAGACCTTTCTCATTTTTTTTTAAAAGATATTTTAATTTAGGGCTATAGCTCCCCTAAATTTTAACACTTGTTGCGCCATTGCATATCAGATACTAGAAAACTTATAAGAATAAGAAATTCATTTAGAAATGCATCATGTAAGTCATTTGGATAAGGTTCAATTAAATGTATTGCTTATATTCCACCTTCTAACGTAAGATAACGACTTGAAAATAGAAATTAATACTAGAATAAAAAATACCGTCAACAAATGTTAAATATTTATGCTCAAACATATTTTTTGAAATATCTATAAAAACAATAACAATTTTACTACCATTTTCGACATCGTATCAACAAGGATTCTTCGCGATCACAACAATAAAAAGTAAAATAAAGAGAATTACTTCGTTCCGTATAAGATCTGTGAATGAGATTGTCGACAGTTCGTCCTCGAATAAAACATTTGTGCATCAAACGTCAAGCACATATATCATTAACAGATGAATTTTTATTTCATTGTACAATAATATTTTCATGTAAAATAAATATTTCTGTTAACAAATTTTTTCATCATTGTATAATTATTTATTTCACAATAATTAACCCTCTAATAGAATAGATGAATTGTAATCAGTGCACCTATATATGTATATTATATTTGTTATGTGTATATAAATTATAAATATGCTACATGTATTATATGCATTGGTTTGCCGCGAAAATTGTATAGAAGATAAAATGTGCAACATTCTTAAAAAGGATGAAAACCACTGACATAGGTGTTCTACGTCTGATGAACTCCACGATGAATCGTCCGATTTCTTCGTCAATTCCATGGCAATTAGTCATGGTCAGTTTGCCATCGGCCGTTGCCGTTCAGTGTTCTGCAGTATTCACTATTCAGTTTGCTGCTCGCTTTGTGCTCCGCCACTTTTGCATTATATTTACGTACATCTTTTGTCTGTTTCGCATATTTTGGCGTTTATTGGTTATACGACGTATTAAGATACAGATACTTATACGACGTACCCAAATAAATCGAGGG
>CM023358.1:35213435-35224313 GCA_013282895.1 Eriosoma lanigerum
TACTTATACGACGTACCCAAATAAATCGAGGGTAGTACATACTACTTAATATAAACCGATTTATTTGGAGCTCAGCAGACGCACATATACTTTTCTGCCACTTTTGCAATATTTTTAAGTGTGCGTACATTTTTGTCAGTTTTGCACATTTTGGCGTTTATTGGTTAAATTTTGTACCATTGTGCGTGGATATGTTTTTAAATATAAACCAATCTATTTAAAAGTCAGCAGGCTGATGCGAATTTTTGACAAAGAATTCTTATTAAAAAAAAACGCTTGCTAAAGTTTGTACATGAAAGTTTTACACGACGTATTAAGATACAGATACTTTTACGACGTAACCAAATTAATCGAAGCAGTACATACTACCTAATAGAAACCGATTTATTTGGAGTTCAGCAGACAGATACGTACTTATCTGCCACTTTTGCAATATTTTTGAGTGTGCATACATTATTTATCGGTATTGCATATTTTAGCGTTTATTGGTTACATTTTGTACCATTGTGCCTAGTATTGTTTTTAAATATATAAGTCGATTTATTTGGAATTCGACAGACAACTGCCAATTTTTTACAATGAACTACCTTTAAAACAATGATAGTCGGGTTTAAAATTATAAATTGTACCCATTACAAAAAACTTGTTAAAATTTGTATGTTTAAGACTTATGCGACGAATCCAAGTAGATTGAAGTAGTACATACTATATTATATTGCTAGACATAACTGCCAGAGTAGGTTGTGACATCAGTTATTATAAATTAAAATATACACAACAAATTGTTTTAAAATAATATTTATCTATTAAATTGTTTTAAATACTATATGTATTCACAGAAAGTACATATGATATAAAATGTCGAATAAAAGTTTGACACATTGGATTACTATAACTTTCTAAAGATGATATAGGTACCTACCTGGTTGAAAGTGAAATTGTTTTTTGTATTATAAATATGCAGTTATATACACAATTTTGTAAGAATAGCGTAACAACAAAACATCTAAATCACGATTTTACTATTAAATTTTAGATAATTGTGTGAATGTAAAATATTTCAAATTACTTTTTGGGAGAATTTCTATTTCGTCTGTATAGAGAACAGTGGCGTTATTCAGAGAAGGCAAAGTTATAATATTATAAGGAATACTTATAAATTCTTATAAAGTTATAATTTTAATATTCAAATAAAAAATAGTTATAAATAGTGTATGTTTTTGTATATTTAATATATGTTTGGCTTCCCGAAAATGTGCCATAACCTTTTGGGTCCAATGTTTGGAAAGTTCATTTAAAAATTAATTAGTTCACATTCACATTTATTTTGTTAAAAAGGAAATAAATTGTTTGCATAAAGAAAGAAATTACTTCTTTTCTCGTTTCTAAAAGAATATTTTTCACCTCTAAAAATAAATACCCAATAGTGAATAATAACTTGACATAATGATGGTCGCCAGGGATGTCATTTGAACTACGCAAGGTTAATTGTAAGGTATATGCCATATTATGAAAATTAAACAACTTCGCTTAAAAAATGTATTGCCTATTAAAATACACAGTTGTGTTGTATTATTTTAATGAAAAATATTATTTAAAAATAATTTGTGGCCAACATAAAAATATACGTATTGTAAAAAAATTGAAATGACACCCCTGATGGTCTTAAAATTTTAATTAATTAAATTAATTAAGATGATAGTGGCATAGAACATCTAGATCCTCAACTTTTTAGATTACACTAAAGAGTAAATTAAGTTTATATTTAAAAACAATTTTTAATTCAAAAATTGAAAGTTTCAATAATTAGAATTTACCTACTTACTTAATAATTAAAAAACATATAAAGTTAGCATCTACAATATTTGTATAAATACTTAATTGAAAAAAAAAGAGAACTCTGTATAGTAATTTTTACTCATTAATAATTAATCCACCACAATGTCAATAGTTAATAAATAATAAATGAGAAACTATAATATTGATGTAATTATTGACTGTCTACATAACTGAATTTATTATTATTTTGAAATAAATTCACATTGTATTATAGACAACAGAAAAAAAAAGTATAATACAGTTCCTAAAAAAAAGAAATATGCAAAAATGTATAATAAAACTTGTGGGAATATGAAATTAATTTAATTCTATATTATTATCTATAAATTATACACGAAGAATAAAACATGCAAATCCTATAACTTCTCTGCCTTAGTCATTACTATACCCAGGCACAGGTATATACTGTTGTGGTTGAATCATTTTTATTTAAATTTGATGTGGTCATAATATTGAATTTTTAAATCAGATTTTTCCGTTTTACAAATTCTACGACAGAAAATAAAAGAAAAATTTTCAACGAAACCAGAAATATAACTTAAACCAAGGTTATCTTTTACAATAAGACCGAAATCGAAATATAAATTCCCTTTGTGTGAGGGAATATCTATATATATATACTATTTTCAATAAAAAAATTAAGGGTTTTAAAATTAATTTATTTCAAAATTATACTCTGTTTGAACGATGAAAAAGCAAGGGCAGAAAAATATTTTACAATGTTGTTAAACGATTTGGTGGAATATACAGTACTGATATATAAACTGTACCTAATTTTAACTGCATCCGAGACATTCTTATGAAATTTGTCTTTCATATATCATTTTTTCAACTTAGTTCTTTATGCAAACATCAATGCCCTCAGAAAAATTAGTTTCCATCTCATCAACTATAACATGTACCGCATTCCTAAGCATAATGGATAAGCATATAGATTTGAAAGGAAATTACTTATTATATTATTCAAAACTTTAATCTGCGTAATAAACTATTATTCACATTTTCTGCAGAATTAGAATCAGGAATCATCTTTAAAACAATGATATATCAGTGTCAGGTATATTATACTATAGTCGGGTTAAAAATTATAAATTGTACCCACGACAAAAAACTTGTTAAAGTTTGTATATTTAAGATTTATGTAACGAATCCAAATAGATCGAAGTAGTACATACTACAAATTATAATTTTGAAACTATTAATGACCGACTTTTCACACAATACATAAACACATAATACCTATCACAAGAAATAAGTAAAAAAAAATATTAATGTTAAAATATGATATAAAAAAAAAGTTATAGGGCTGAAAACCTGCTTAAGTTTGCACAATAATGATTGCACAATAAAATTCCCAAAAATCGGAAAAATAACGATTTCATTATTTAAAATTTTTTTATTTCATGATGACTAATTAGGTTTTGATCATAGGAACTTGAAACTTTTTCTGAGTATCAACATAGGTGTTCTACGTTGGAGAAAATTTCAAAACGATTGGTGGATTTTCTAACTAAATATAGAAAATAGACATTTTTTTTAAGAATATTTACGATTACCTGCAATTTTTAGATTAATGGTTTGAAAATTTTATTGAAGCCTTCTCATATAATACTTTATGAACCTCTCAAGTATTTTAAAAATCGTAGTTCACAATTTTTTTTTATGTCTGAATACACTATTTTGGTAGAAATAATGATCTGATTGCTAAAAGTAAGGTATGCTTTCGGTAACAAATTGGATCTAATTGGTACTTTATTTAGCTCATTTTTCGAATTACTCAAAAGTGTTACTTTAGGAGAAGGAAAACTACCAAAAAATAACGGAAAATCGGCAAAATATGGTTTCAAAATTTACGGAAATCATAATTTTGATTAAATTGATTTTAGGTTGTTCATGATAAATAATACAATTTTGAACGTAGTACTTAAAATTATTTTTTTGAGTTTTCTCATAGGTAGTTTACACACGTGGTAAACTTGGTAAATTTATGTAACGACCTATCAGTACAATATATTGTATTATATTGAGTTTCGCTCAGAATCGTATTACTAATTTCAATTTCATTGCATTCATTTCATTCACTCATATCTAGAGTAGAGACAAGTAGGCAACTGTGTCAAAAGCATTCTTTATGTCTGTAAAAATGGTGTCAACTTGATCACCAATTTCAAAGGTATCTAAAATATATGTCGTAAAAGCAACGCTTTTATAAATGGTAGTTTTTCAATTGTTTTTTTTTTAAGTTAATTTAAACATTACAGTTATATTAACATGTAAAATTTATTACCTAATGATGTAATGATGTTCTATTTGAAGTACTTAATCTCAAATAATTTTGGCCATATCCTGTTAATAGATTAAACAGTTCTTTTGAAAATAAAATTTAAAATTGCATGTTAGTAACAAATTATGTATTTATATACACTAAATATGTTAACAATTAAGAAAATAGATAAAATACATTTTTTATAACGTTGAATTAAGTATATTTTTACTCATAATGTCATGAACTCATAACCAATGATATTGATAGTCCATGACGAAGATTATTATTTTTTGTTAATGTTCGATGTTTGAAGTTATAATAACAACAGTTATTTTAAAAATAATTTAACAAAATTAAGTTACATTTATTTTAATTTAACTTTCAAGTTTTCAAATTTATTTTACTATAGTTAAAAGTAACTTTTAAATTAAATCAAATTAAACAAGTTAAAAAAATTAGGTAATTTGCTCAGTCTTGCACTTTTAAAATAATAATATTAAATACTAAAAATTATAATTATTTATGCACCGGGATGCTCCATTCCTGATTTAATATATAACTCATTATCCGTAAATGCTCTCCGTAGATTTGCTTCAAAATTATCTAGATATAAATGATTGATTGTCCATTTGATAGGGTAAGATATCAATCTGCGTAAGTTGGTAATTCGACTTGGAATAAGAAAATTATTATAGGCAGCAATTTCTGTAGAAATTTTTAGTATGTACGATCTTTGACGGTAAATTGGGAACCATCGTCTAAAATTATTAAACTTCATATACAAACGAAATGTATAGGCTTACTTTTAATTTATAACTATACTTATAACTTACCTGGCGAAATTTTGTATTTCTAAATATGATAAATATTCCTTGAAAGAGTAGATTAAAAAAAAGTAAATAACATCAATCCAATTTATGACCGATAAAATCTAAAATGATTATTTATGTAATATGTATGTCATAAATTTAAATAGATACTCTGGCTCACGAGAGAAATAAACCGTTTTGTGCGTACAGATGACCGTTTACAGGTACCGTTCATCCCACCTAATACCATAAAGAACTTTTTTGGTATGTCAAATGGGCAGGGTAGTGGTGCATTTTCACTATTTTCTTTGGTGGAGGAGTCCTAAAAAATCATATGTTTAAAAGCGAAAATAATATGTAAAAAAGCTAAAAAAGACTTTAGACGTTTCTTTTTCGTCCCTACGGTCCTCGGAGAAATTAATGGTTTAATATAATAAAGATTTTAATGCAATTTTGTTATTGCATAAAAAATACGATTCTGAGCAAAACTCAATATAATTATAAAATATATTACACTGATAAGCCGTTCCAAAAGTTCACGTGTGTAAACTATGAAGATACTAATAAAAATTCAAATACTTATGTCAATGGCGTCATTTAAGGGGAGCAACTCATACATTTGCCGTAGTCTACAATTAGCCATTCCTAAGTCGGCAGATTTCAAAAATAACGACCCCTTAATTGATTACCGCTTACAATAAAATAAAATAACCACCAAAAAAAAATTACCCTTCCTACTCCAGATCTTAAAAATAGACGGCAAATTTATGGGACTGCTCTAGTCTAGTAAAAACTGAAATGACACCACTGACTTATGTTATGAATTGCATTAGTTATCATGAAAAATCTAAAATCAATTTCATAAAAATTACGATTTCGGTGAAATTTGACATTTTACACTTTTGAGAAATTTAAAATATAAGCTAAATAAAATAAATGGAATTTTTGACAAAGAACCATTATTTAAAAAAAAAAAAAAACATTTGCTTAAGTTTGTGTACGAAAGACTTATACGACGTATTAAGATACAGATACTTATACGACGTATCCAAAAAAATCGAGGGTAGTTCATACTACTTGATATAAACCGATTTATTTGGAGTTTAGCAGACCGATACGTACTTTGGTAATATTTTTGAGTTTGCATACCTACATTTTTTTGCATATTTTGGTGTTTATTGATTACAATTGGTAACTGGCATTGTTATAAAATATATAAATCGATTTATTTGGAATTCGACAGACTGATGCGAATTTTTGACAAAGAACAATCTTTAAAAACAATAATGGTGGGCTTTAAAATTAAAAGTTGTACGACAAAAGAAAACAAAATACATGAAATACTTATACGACGTATCGAAATAGATCGAAGTAGTAATACTCCCGAACATAACTATCAGAGTGACATTAGTTATTAAAAATTAATAATGTAGGTACTTAACAAATTATTTTAATATAATATGTATTTATTAAATTGTTTTGAATACATATTTTCACAAAACGTACATAAGAAGTCGAATAAAAGACACATTAGATTACAATAACTTACTAATGATATAGGAACCTAGTTGAATGTGATATTGATTTTTTAATATTATAAATGTGCAGTTATGTATAAAATTCAATAGTGTTTTGTAAAAAGGGCGTAATAACAAAACATCGAAAAATATGATTGTGTTATTAGATTTTAGATAATTGTGTGCGTGTATATTTAAAATTTTGAGATATTATTATATTTAATAATCATGGAAAATAAAACGCCTATTTGATTCAAAGATTTCTACTTCAAAAGTATAATAATGTTTGTCAAAACCAATTTTAATAAACATAAAACCTCTTTAATAAAATTAAAATAATATTCATTGCGATCTATAAAGAATACCTTTAACCAAAACATAGTATGGATTTTCATCATCTATATCTCTAGTCAAAATGCAATGGATCTTATGTCTTCCTATGATTTCAGTCTAACTAATAAAATTAGTGATTTCTCATTACTCAGATTTAGTTCGTATTATATTTTAGTTTAAGTTTTATGGAATTTAATATTTTCCCAGGTTCAACAAAAAATAATAATGTCTTACATAATTTCCTCTTATTAATACTTCTTTTAATTGTACATGATGCTTTATTGCCAATGTAAAGCAAATATTGCCATAGTTAAAAGATGATCTCGCAGGAATTTATTTAATTATATGTATTGCCTCAAAATGCATTGATCATAAGTGATTAACGGGACCATTCCTTTTTATTTTAAATAAATCACAGCAAAGGACAAAAATTAATACAGAGTGAGAGTAGTTAAAATTATATTTAAAAATATTGTATGTACATACCTACATACTATTCATACTTTAACAACAAAATCTTGTAACATACTGTATAGGTAGTTAAAAACAAAAAAGACCCCCTGCTCTATACTATTTTCTGACTTCATTCGTACCTATGAAACTCACGAGTGACTACGTTACACACTCACGGTTTACTTGCTTTTTGAAGTTTTGAAGTAAAGTTTATTCTTATTTGGAATCTTTATTCTTGAAGTGGTAAGTACCTTTATTTGTATATTTATACCCATATTATATAATATATCATAGGCATGTAATCATAAATCAGGCATTCAATTAAATGCATAGGAAAATACTAAATACCTAGTAAAATTAATTTAATTATAATACTTATTGTACTTAACCTATTATTCGTAAGTCAAAGAGTAAATAATTTATTTTATATCATTTTTTTGGGCATATTAAAATTAAATTAAAAAAAAAAAAAAAAATACTAATTTATAATTTAATAGATTATCAAGAAAAATATAAAAACAAAATTAATATAGTATTATACTATTATTAATTATGATAATAAATTGGGATTTTCTAATATATTGACTATTATAAAAAAAATCTACCATTTTTAAGTTATAAAACAATATTTAACATTTAATTTAAAATATAAATATAAATTTTAAATTTTATTTTATAAAAAAACCATATATTATAGTATAAATATATTGATTGAATATCCTAATTTATTATAAAAAAACAAATGATTTAGAACTGCTTAAAATATAATAGTTATCTACGAAAAATTATTATTAGAAGATTTTGCGAAGTTAACAAAACGGAAACATTTATGAACTGTTTGACCAGATAACTTGTATTCATAAAATTAGTTTTCAATTATATTAGTTTTAAGTTTAATCTAAACAAGTAATATAACAATTATATAAATTGATCATTTGTATTTTTTCTTATTCCTATAAAATAAAGGTATTGTGCCTTAATTCAATCTTCTTATAGTTAGTTAAATTTACCTAATTTACCTAATTTACCTAATTTAAAATGTTTGGAAGACGAAATTCAATCTTTGATCTCCTAAAATATAACACAGTTTGTAATTGATTTTGTTCATTTTGTATAAATAACCATGTACTGATTATAAAACAATAATTTATTGAAAGGGCGATATTTTTTTTTAATTGCACATGGCGGCAAAATGCTTAGCTCTGGCCCTGTTGCGGCCCCTAATATTATACAAATATAAGTAAAAAAGTACGTTTATACACAAATTATGTGGTTACTAAAAATTTAATGTAGTCATTTTGGGGGGTGCCATACACCTTCAACACCACCGGTAAGTACCTACGGAGCTTAAGTCTGTGTATGACTATTATGATCATTGATCTCTGATCACTGATCACTGAGCATCAGTATCACAGTGTTGTGTAATTGTGTTTATCATGTCGTTACATCGTTTGTATGATACAGAATACAGAGTGTGACTGGAAAACCAATAATTCTTATTCTATGCAATATTTTATAATAATTATTATTTTTAAAATTATGCCTATGTATAGATACGTCATATAAATACAATATTCATTATTCACCCTAGGTATTTAATTTGAAACTAATGAAATTTAACATTATTATAAAAAATATTGAAACGGGTAGCATATTTCTATTAAAAGAAAAGTATGAATTCAAAATGTTAGCCAAATGCTGCATTGTAAATTGATGATGAACAGTGATGAATCTACGATTTTGTTTTGGGGGGAGGGCGCCCAAAGTTTTTCAAAATAATATTAAATATATAATTATAATAAAAACCTATAATTTTCTAAAAATATAGTATAGTTCATTAACTTAAGTATTAGGTATTAACCCAGGCCTCTTAAGGGGGTTAAATCTGCCACTGATGATGAATATAATAATATAATAAATTACCTGCCTTATTGTACAATAAAATAAAATCATTTAGATAAGTTAATAAATATGGATTTTTATACTGTATTGCTATAACTATTTTATATAATATATGTAGGACGTAGGTACATATAGTTAAAGTGTTTATTTTTACATGAATTCTTTAGCTTAGGTAACTAAAATTATTCGTTATATTATAAAATAGGTACCTAGTTATTCAATATACTCATATTATCGGAATATTATACATCAACATTCAACACTAACATATATAACTTATCAGTTAGCTACACAATAATATGTTAATTATTCACCTTTTCCTCTAATCGGTAAGAATATAAATCCAATTAAATCCGGTCATTGGTCGGTGACCTTCTAACTCTATTTTATACAAGATTCGTCTTGTATAATAAACGTTACAAATTATTATCTTTTTCTAATTGTTCGACTAAAATTACTTATATTATGTACCTATGTCAAATTTCTAATCAATAAGACAACAAGGCATATTATAATAATTTACAATTTTAATACTAAATGCATAAATGCAAATATTAAACATATTTAAAAAAAAAAGTATTACTACTGAAAAACGTATGTAACTAATAGGTATATATTATGTTCTCAACATTTACAAAAAGTTAGCAATTAATTTTTTACATTACTAGTCCATATTTTTTTTTTAGAAAATATAATAATGGGTTAGGTAATAAAAATAAAAATATACTAAAAATTCGCACTACACATTCGTATTGTGTGTACAATTTAATTACATTAAAATTGATGTATACTTCTTTCAATATTATTATAATTATTGGAATGAATTATCTAGATTTTTTTTTTTTATAAAATATAATCAAGTATAGACTCATTAAAAACACGAATGTTAATGTTATGTTAGGTTTTATTACATATTATGTCATATATTATAAAAACAATAAAAGAAGTGTTAAGAGGTTGTCAACTCACGAACTGCACTAATTTGCAGGCTTTACAATATGTCTAATGTAGTAAATATTTAACCAAATGTATTTTATAATAAGCTTTATGATATAAATGTATTCTAAACTCCATAATGATTTTTCTGCGTATAGTAATTTTGCACGTTAATAATACGAAAGCTGTGCAAGTTAATGCAATTTTTAACTGAGTTTGATATAATATATTAGAAAAAATTTATAGTTAATAGTTAATGGTTTAATTTAAAAATTAAATTAATTTATATACTTTAGTTGCTAATTTTTATTTTTTGAAATATGATTACATATATATATATATATATTTATATTCAACTCGCATGAGAAATTTGCGTTAGGGAATGTGCGTTAAAAAAAAGTAACATTCAATAAATGACTTTTAAATCATATTATTAAAATTATGAATTGTATATAATTGCATAAATATAAATAAATACATTTATTTATAAAAAATACAAAATCAATTTTTTTAAAAAAATTATTTTTAACATTGAATATTATAGTTAATTGAATTTATTAAAGATGTTTAAATATGAATTTATTAACTTATAATCCAAGTTATAAGTTTATATATTTATATTTATATTTTAAGAAATTGAATTGACTTCCATAAATTTGTATACCAAAAATAATTTTTTCTAAATTTAATTTGTTTGAATTATATTTTATCATGTTCCACTATAATTAGGCAATTATAAGATACTTGCATACTATAATAATTTTAATATTTTGTTTGTTTTTAAAGTTTTTTTATTGAATATTAATTTTTTTTTTAACGAATA
>CM023358.1:35224413-35239235 GCA_013282895.1 Eriosoma lanigerum
TATATCGGTTTTATAAAGTAGTATGTACTACTCCGATCTATATTTGGATACGTTGTATATGTGTTTCGTGCTAAAACTTTAACAAGTTTATAATTTTAAACACAACGATCATTGTGCAAGTTATTTTTAAAGATGGTTCTTTAGCTAAAGTACGTATCACTCTGCTGAATTCCAAATAAATCGGTTTATATTTAAAAACAATGCCATGCACAATGGTATAAATTGTAACCAATAAACGCCAAAATATACAAAACCGACAAAAAATATACGCATAAACAAAATAAATTGCAGATGTGGCGCAGAGCAAAGCAAAATGAATACTGAATGACGAAAAACGTTGACGATAGTATCGGTTGTCGCATCGAAGAGATCGCAGGGCCACGGAGGATGCGTTATTTCCATTATGGCTTATAGGTACTATTAGAAATGTGAACGGCGTTGTTTTTACTGTCCCAATTTTTTAGTGCCAAATTCAAATATTAAATATTTAGACTATATAATTAAATTTTTATATTATGTCAAATGCGAAGACGTTATGGTGTGAATGATTATTGCATAGATCCGTGTACTCGGGATTTATTTAATGACGGATTTGTGGAGAGCAAATCGAGCAGCGAACAGAATAGTGAATACTGAACAGTGAATAGACGGTGGTCCTTCAACTGGCGAAGGAATTGAGCCATCGTCCGAATCATCGTTGAGATCATCGGTCTTAACATCTTTATTACACATGGGCACGGAGGTCACGTGATTTCTATTCCTATTAGAGTTGTAAACGTTGTTGCATAGGATAAATATATTTATTATATTTAATTTATGGTTGTTGTTTTGATTAGTTCATTGTTTTAGCGCCAATTTCAAATAATTAATAAATGAAGTATATATAAGTTTATACTATAATATATGAATAGAGGATTGGGTATACAATATTGATACTATCTCTATTTTAAACAAATTGTTAATCTTTTATTAAAATTTATTAAATTAAATCTATTTAAAATTAATTAATAGAATATGATAAGAATAATTAACAATACAATAAAAATAATTATATAAACATTTAATACATAATTAATACCCTCATTTCCGTCAAATAATATTCCCCGATACTAAAAAATTAATAATTTCATTTTCTATAAGCCATACCTCGTACATAATTATATATATTTATAACTTAACTCAATAATAATTTACCATTTATAATATTGTAAATAAATGTGCCTAATATTATATTTCTAGTTTAAAATCTAATTTTTAACAACCCTTTGCTGTTTTCAATGAATGAACCCATAGTTGTTATGAAATACTATAAAATAAACATTGTCTATATTTCTACAGTATTTGTTTTATTCGATAACCAGTAGTAAATAATGATTGAACAACTTAAGCCCATGTTAATATAAATGCTTTAACAATAGTTTAAATAATTTATCAATAGACAGTGACAAGTTTAGTGCAACCATTGATTATAGAATAGATATATTATAAAATATAAAATTGTATTGTATACTATAATATCATTGGTTCACCTCAGCAGTAATATGTTAATCCGCGGGGATATTTAAAATAATAACTTATAACTCAAAAACGTGATTATTGTTTAATCAATGATAAGTTTTTTATGACCCAAAAGTTTCATAGGTTATGTTAGTGCCGCTTATGATAATAAATATCCACTTCAATCTCATCAAAACGTAATTACTAATTTTTAAACAAAATTGTTCTATAAACAAGATACAAGACCCACCGCCAATTTCTTCACTGCGCTCAAGTAGTATAATTATAGTATTATTATTATTTATTTTATAGTAAATAGTATTATTACCATTCAATTAATTATAGTGTAAACTGGAATTTTGATTATTCGAGTATCTATAGTATATACTATATAAGTATTTTAAGAAGAACCATTTAATTTACGAACTTGCAAGTTACAGGACAATGCTGCTTCGATAATTGACGGAAACATAAAACTATCCAGGTAACCCCTAGTAAATTTACGTTTTAAACTTTATTTTTAAATTCTACAAGGTACAAATGTAAATATGCCATTGAATAGTGATCAATCGACAAATTATTAATGTTAATTTCAATTCACAGACCTCCAATTTCAATTTATTGAAAATATTATTCTGTTGTTTTAAATTCAAACCGAAAAATCATGACGAGAACTCTGATAACATTGATGAGAAAAATGATGAAAATTTAAGTGAGTAAAGATTAAATAAATACCTGAATAAAAATATAAGTAAAAATTTTACAAGAATCATTGCCTTCTGGTAATTATACTTATTCGTCGTATTTTACAATATTATCACAAAAAACATTTAAAATAACGGATGCAGATTCACGTCTTGAGAATAATATTTATATAGACTGAAATAAACAGTTATAAACACATATTAAATCAAATTACAGAAAATGGAGAAAGTTTAGATTATTAGTTATTATTATAAATATTTTTCATTTTTGTATTGCTTCAAAACCATTATTTAAATATGTATTATTGAATAATGACCTTGTCATTGATTAATATTATTAGAGATTTTTTTGTTAATCCTTGTGAAAAAAAATATTATAATTTCCTAATATGATTAAAAGTTTTATTCACTTTATAACATGTTGAACGCAGATACTGATATTTATTATCAGTTTGCTGATGGAAATATGCATAATATGCATAATTTGTTTTTAGAATTTATTTATTTTGTATACTCATATACTAAATTTAATACTAAATGTATAAAAAAAATTGAATCAAAATATAATATTATATAGAGCTTACCAACACATTTTTAATAATTTATTCACATTTAAAAATATATTTCTATGGAATACTATTAAAAAATAATTTGTAAAAAAAAATAGCTTAAATTAAATTTGACTCCTAATTAAAATTTTTTAGACTTACCCAAAAATAACAAACATAACTACTATGTCTGATCAGACCGTCTGCAACATTTAGTCACTGGCTAATCATATGTCTGATTTACCAATATCAACAACTTTACCTGCAGTACTAGGTGTAAAAAGCTAATCCAAATACCTAAGTAATAGGTAATATATAAATTTCAATATTTTAAAACAATTTATTTTTTCTATTGAATTTGAATATAAAAAGTTTAAATTAAAATATAATTTTCATAAAATACATTATGCACAGATTTTATTTTTCATCAGAAATAAGAAACTGTAAACAATGGGAAAGATAGAACATAAATTGAATTTTTTTTCATCATTTTAGGTAAAAAATGTTTAAAGCAGTTTTTAAATCTCAATAAAGATTTTGTTTTAAATGAAAATTTGTATTAATGTAGATGATTAGAAATTAGAAATTAGTTCAATAATGGCCAATTTTGGGTTCAGTTTATAAAACAAATAATGTATTAATTGCAGTTTTCTATAGTAATAACAGTATACCAGCGGACCTTATCAGTATTTAAACAATAGAAAACATTATTATTTAGACAGTTTTTACTCTATAGAAGATCAATAGCCTTAAAAAAAAGTATTACATGTTTAATATAAGAATATCTTTACTCTCATCGCTCCAATTACATCTTAAATATAATTACTATGCTTAGGGTGGCCAGAAGTGTTTAACAAAAAAAGAGGACACTTCTTCAATTTTCAAGTAGTACAATAATATTATAGATGTAATTCAAAATGAATGCTAATCTACAAAATTACTTTTTTGCTTTCTATCTGTCATACACAGTAACAAGGAAAAAACAGAAAATTAATTAATGTATTATTATAGTTTATATTAATAGTTTAACACATTGTACATTTTGTTAAAATTTAAATGAAAAAGTTTTCAAACCAATACATACATAAAACTATTTTTAAAAAATAATAATTACTTTCAAAATTAAATATTTAAATTTATTGCACAATAAACAAAATAAAATTTGAAAAATATATTTTAAAACTAAACTGCACCATAAATTTACTATAGATCATTTAAATTTTTAAAAAATAAATAAAATTATATTATTATATTATTATTATTATTATAATCAATACCAATCCATATTTATCTAAACTATATATTTCTTTTAATACATTAATACTATATAATAAATTAAATTACTTTATATTGCATAACAATTGATTCCATTTATCTAAATAGTTAGTAGTTGAGGATGTATACATATGTAATGTTTAATTAAGTTATCATAAGCTACAAAATTTGTCATATTATCACCAATTCTATAAAAATGATTTAAGAACAATTTATTTTAAAATTATTCCATTTATAGAAGATTATTAAATCAAATGTGTAAATGAGGATAATTTTATTTTTTTTTAAAAAAGATTCCGGATAAACGAAGACTTATTTAAAAATAGTACGCCTGGTTTTTTTCAACCATTTTGTTCCTTCTTTTCTAGTATTATATAATTTTCTCTATATATCCTACAATGTATATGTCTTAATTCATCTTTCTGCTGATGTAAAGCTTCATAAACCTCTTGATTACTTTAGTGCATTTAAATTTGTGAATTATATGTACTGTTGTAAGTATATTATGAACTATTTATATATACTTTAAAAATGCTGTATTTTTAATTAATTCTTCACATACTTTTTAGGTAAAATTTATTGAAAAATATTGTAAGATCTTAAGATTACATTATTATTTAGTATTATATCTTATTATGGTTTTATTGCAGATTTTTACTTGTTGAATTCAATGATGAATGAAAATTAGACTATACAACTGGGTAATCAATGAAAAATTAAGCTATTTTCCTTTATACACAAATATTAAAAAATATGAGCCTAACCCTAATGCAGTATTCAACATTGACCTATTTGCAGATGGAACATGGAACACTTTTCCTATAAAATAATTGTTGGACTCATGGTATACAATGGTAATTTTTTTTTATTTAAAATTTAATATTTTAAAAGTCTTTGTTATTTTATTTATAGATAATTTTAAAATTGCTGAAATCATGTTAAGAGACGTAAAATTTACTTCAGCATTGAAAAGTGATATTAGTGTTGCTAAACATAAACAAATATTTCATGCTGCTAAATTAAAAGGGATTAACATATTATATTAAATACAAGATTCAGAAATAGTGAATTTATTTCCTGAAATACCAACTCAAATAGGCTTTGACGATCCTCAAAAAAGCTGTAAGAGATATAAGTACTCCATTATTCTCTATTCGAAATAAGAACAGGCTACGGCGTCCAATTTTATTTTAAAATTTAATATTAAAAACATATACAAATGCCGTTATGGTTTTTTAAATAATAGCTGTAATTAAAATATATTCATTACTAAGATATATTGATATCCATGGTAATTTATACTTTAGTTATTAAGATCATGTAACAAATTGAAACATATTTGTAATGTTAATAATATTATTTTGTTATAAATATTCTATTTTTATACATAAACAAGTTATCAATAAATATTTCACATTTTATTACATAATAACTTAAACAAGTTCTTTATTAAAACGATTAATTATTTGTTATGAACATGAACATCTCAGAGAATAAGAAAAAAAGTGAAACGGAAAAAATGGTATTAAACTATTTTAAAATAAATGATACTGATATTGATTTGGAATTCTTATTAAAAATTGTAACGAGAAAATATTTAACAATCGAAAAAATTAACAAATAATTAACTTCAAGTATGTTGAGTATTTCTTCACAATTTGCAAAAAAATTATACTTCATAAATATACCTTATGACGATATATGCATGAAGAAACACTTAAATATGATTGAATAATTATTAAAAAAAATTGAAATTTTACAACGGAATTAGAAATTAGATGATTCCTAAACAGACAAAAAAATGTAGGTAAACATATTGCAAAAGTGGCGGAGCGCCTAGCGAGTATTGAAATGAATAGTGAATACTGAACAGTGACGGCTGGTGGTAAACTGGCAAAAGATTCAGAGTATTTCTTTCCATCGTCCGAATCATCGTAGAAGTCATCGGGCGCAGCACCTTTACTGCAAATGGCCACGGAGGCTGCGTGATTTCTATTCCTAATAGAGATTTGACGGTGTAGTTTTGAACTCCTGGAGGAAGTATTATGACTAAAAAAAAACTTTAAAACTCTGTTTATTAATTATTAATTAATTAATAAAATAGGAATATAATAATAAATATTTAATATAATATAAATAAATAACAATAGTTGATAAATATAATTTAAACAATTTAACAGAATAATATTTGGAATAGTAACAGAAATAGTGAATGAGAAAAGTAGTATAAATGTAATAATAATGAAAACAATTCCTGATAAATTAGTATAAATACATAAGTGTTATAATAAATCAATAAGAATATAAAAAAAAAAAAATATTATAAACATGTCAAAATAAAGTTTTGACTGGGTAACAATTATTGATAAATATAATAATTGAAATTTTCAACAATATATTTTTTGAAATAGTAAGAAAAATAGTGTTTGATAATTGTTATATAAATTCAATTAAAAGAATAAAAATTATTCATGATAAACTAGTGTAAAGTACATACATGTTATTATAAAACAGTTAGTAAAAAAAAAAAAATATATATACACATGTTAAAATAAAGTTTCGGCTGTGTATCTATAAAGTCTTTTTCAATATTCAATGTTCTATCTCTATAAATGGAAACATTAGATTAATAATCGTCTGTAGAATTGTAATGGAAATAATTATATTGTATAAATGCTTAAACCAAAGTATGTACATAATTTTGAAATAGTATGTTTGTTAATGGTGGACAATAAAAAAAAAAACAAAATATAATAATAAAAACAAAATGTTACTTTAGTTATAGGTATTATAATATTATAAGAATTTCAGAATGTTTTTAGGACGAAAACGAATCACAAAAAATATTATTACCTTATAATTCTTTCTTCTATATTTATCCTTTTTTTACTCAGTAGATTTAGAAAATCGATATTCATTTTCTATGAATATTTTCCAATTGGATTTCTGAAAATATAAGTGGAGAACCATTTAATGGTTTTTAACCTTGGTTTTATTATTAAAATAAAATAAAATTGAAATGTAAAATTTTAGTATAAGATTAATAATAAATTATAGTAATTTTAATATAATTATATGGGATAAATATTATTCATACCTTATTTACAATCCAATGTTTAAAATTTGTGTTTAATAAATTGACAATAGAAATTTTAATCATTAATAATATTCATACATTTCATAGATTGTAAATATACTTTGTATATATTAGTGTTCTTATTTGTGTTATTGATTTTAATCAAAAAATCATCCTTAAATGGTAAAATTAAATATTTTGGATTTACATCATCATCGAAAGATGAAATGGGAATTAATTGTATCCCATCATAACTATCCAATTATTTTAATAAAATGATTAAATTGTTACAACTTTTATCTCCGTCATTAGTCTACATTACTTCTATATCATATGAAATAGGATATATTTTTTCTTTTATTACTAACCAATTGGATATCAACTTTGGGTGAAGAGAATACGTTCTGATTGCTTTGTTATATAAATCATTATAATTTTGTATTATCTAAACATAATAGAAATCAAATATTATATAGTAATAATTTGGATAATTAAACAAACCCAAAAACTTATTTGACCACGATAATATAACTCTCGAAGTATCAATATAGATGACTTTAGTTGTGAAGCAATCAAGAAACATTCATTGTTTTTTAGTTAACACTTTGCTAAGCATACTATGAAATGTTTTAATAATGATGTCAAATCATCAATAGTAATAAATACATTTTGTCTTTCTAAACAGTTATAAGTATCATTTTTTGAAAATGCTAAATTAATAATGTTAAACAATTTGTAAAGTGTTAAATATTTCAACATCATTGTACAGAACATACAATGTTGAATACAACAGTAAAAAATTGAAATAAAATTTATAAACAGTGTATTGTTGACAAAAGTTTTACATTCTTGTTTCCAAAAAAACTACCACATTTTCAATAAGAGGTCTTTATGACAATTAAGTTTAATTTTTATAATTACAATAAATATATATTTAAATACTTAAATTGAAAATGTAATTTTACATTTTGTAAAACTCTTTAAGTTGTGAATCAATTGGTTTCAATATAACTTTATCCTTTAGAATTATAACCCACCCAGGTTAAAGACCATAAAATATTTGTCTTTGATCTTTTCTAGTGACAAGCATTTGATAGTCTGGATCATCTTCAATTTTAGAAAGTTTGTACCCATACTTTTGAGCTTAAACAAAGCGTTTTCAAGATACTTTTTCAGGATTTGCCAAATAACCCTGCACTTGAGTAATATAAAATTGCATCTTCAGGTGGAATCATACGTCTTGGTATTGCTTCTCCTAAAAAATAAAAACTTTATCAAATATTTATTATTAATTAAATAAGGTGAATTGATAATTTATTAATTTGATGTTTTTGTTTTTAAACACTAAATAGTAAATGATATTTACTATTTATCGTCTTGTGTTTTTTAAACAAACTAGATTGGTTATGAAAGTTTACATAGAATTTTGAATGATAAAAGAATCAAACTAATCATTTTTACTGCAGCTAGAAATTGATTATAATAAACATGTAACATTTTCCTCATAAGAATAGACATAAGCAGACATGAATTTATCCAGGTGGCTAAGTAAGAAATCAAATAACTACATATTAGTAGACAGCTGGATAAAATTTTGTATGAAAGACATATGAAGCATGCGAGAAAGTAGTGCAATATCAGACCATTTCCTTGTTTGAACCAGTTAAAAAGTTAAATGTATAAGTTAATAATAATATAATAGATGTTCCAATTATTTAGAATTAATTTTACAATTCGTATTGGTTGCCTAACCTAAGCGTTTTAGCAAATTTGATATAAGTTCTAATATTATTTAGAACACCAAATTTATATCACATATACAATCTTTGGGTCTGAAAGAGTCCAAGAAAGAGGCAATAACAAAGGCTGCAGCAAACCTCATAAAAATTATGATACTGTAATGATGACATTCGTTAAAAATAACGATTATTTATACCTAATTTCTTTGTTACCTAATAGTTTATTTCCCTCAAATAAGCAACTATTCTTTTCAATTAACATTATATCTATATATACATACTTTTGTTATACGTATAGTATATAATGTTTTCTTTTTACTTTTGTTTGTACAACACTTAAAATAACTTATTAATATATTTTTCCCTAAATTTTTTTTTAAATATATATATATACTCGTATATATGTTTTAAAAAATTATTTAATTGTGATATTATATTAAACCATATACCATATTATATATAATATATGATGTTTTATTTTTGTTCGTAAATAATGTGTATTAAATTTTTTATATCATATTATTTTATTGCGGTAGTATATTTGTTCAATTATTTGAACGAATTGATATTTTCTATCCGAAAAAATTGTTTTTATACATAAAAAAATAAATATTTTTGTAAAAACAATACATTCCTCCCTCCGCTCAGAATCTAATAAAAGTAATTCCTATGAGCTTAAGGCTTGTGCCTTGAGTAGTAGTATAAAAACAAAATAGTAGTTTATTTATTATAATTAAGATTTGAACGCAATGATATTGCATGAGATTTTAACAAAACATGGCGATTAAAAAATACATATTATAACATAATAAAGCTTCCACAATCGTAAGGTTGATCTGCCGTCAATATTAAATTTGTCCAATTTTATTTTAAAATTTAATATTAAAAACATATACAAATGCCGTTATGGTTTTTTAAATAATAGCTGTAATTAAAATATATTCATTACTAAGATATATTGATATCCATGGTAATTTATACTTTAGTTATTAAGATCATGTAACAAATTGAAACATATTTGTAATGTTAATAATATTATATTGTTATAAATATTCTATTTTTATGCTTAAACAAGTTATCAATAAATATTTCATAGTTTATTACTTAATTACTTAAACAAGTTCTTAATTAAAACGATTAATTATTTGTTATGAATATGAACATCTCAGAGAATAAGAAAAAAAGTGAAACGGAAAAAATGATATTAAACTATTTTAAAATAAATGATTCTGATATTGATTTGGAGTTCTTATTAAAAATTGTAACGAGAAAATATTTAACGATCGAAAAAATTAACAAAGAATTAACTTTAAGTGTGTTGAGTATTTCTTCACAATTCGCAAACAAATTATACTTCAGAAATATACTCTATGACGATATAAGCGTTTTAAGAAACACTTAAATATGATTGAAAAATTATTTTAAAAAATTGAAATTTTACAACGGAATCAGAAATTAAATGATTCTTTTCAGATTTCGGAGCATGAAGAAAACGAAAAACAACACGATGGAAATGTATATGAAGAAATCTTACTAGAAGTCGACAAGTACAATATTTTATATCAATATCATACCCATGTATATACAATATCCAAAACAGTTGGATAATTAACTTTTACAAAATATGACATAAATCGCAATATTCATGTACCTGCCTATGATCCTATCATATATAAAGAAGATATATAGAACCCAGTTTAAAAACTTCCACGAGAAACTAATAAAAAATATCCGAAGAAGTCTCCACTTCAGAAACAGCAAAATAACCTCCAAAACTAGACAACACGAGCCAGAGTTCTAAAAACTAAAGACATTCTATATGTATAAATAATGGATATAAAATATATTTTTTATCTCAATAAGTATAATGTATATCTAGAATGTTAATATGAACCAAAATATTTGAAAAATCATTAATCATAAGTTGAAACATAAATAATTATAAAAAACCAAAAATTGTATTACAAAATATACCTATAGAGAAGATAAAAAGTAGACAGTCAATAAATGTTATTTAAATAAATTAACGCAAATATAAAATAAGCAGATTCCAAAAATAATAACAATACTTATTATGATTTATAATAATTACTATTCTAACATGTAAAAAATCGTGAAAACGTAATTATTGTCTAATATGGTTTCCAACTGGTAATATATGCTCGCTCAAAAGTGTTATACTATTAACTATAGCAAAATAATTGTTAAAGAAAATTTTCTGACGATTACAGCATAACAACAAATTGTCTCACTGCGCCCTGAATCGTTCAGGACAAAGCACGTACGTGTTTGTTTTTACACATCCTTGTACAAAACAAAAGCAAATATGGAAAATTGTTTTGCGAAAAACACCAGGAAAGTAACAATTTCGTTATTAATTACAATTCAATTAACTCGATCGGGGACATAACACAAAATAAATTTAATTTTGATTTTCGAAAACCGACGCGTAACTAACGTAGCTGAGTGCGAGTAGTACTTATTAATTTCTTGGCTGTTTAACATGAATTCGATATCAACAACTGATGAAAAAAACTGGATATCGATGCTGCAGTATTGAGTATTTTATTGATAATTGTATTAGTAGTAACCTTGTGTAGCAGATAATGATAGTTATAATAAGTATAATTTTCGAAGCAATGGGTGACGAATGCCGAAATACGGGTACACGTGAATCTGAAAATAGAGACAAATTATGGCAAAATCAAAACTGAGTATTGGCACTATATTTATACTGACCGTTTGAGCAATCTAGAGTCACGGTATGCTTAAATACTGCTAGTAACCAGAACCAAAAATAAGAATGATCGTGTGAGGTACGCTTTAAATTTACGCTTTCTTAGTTGATTTACTAAGATGCTATTTTATTTTATTTATGCTATGTCTATTTAACTTTATAGCGAATTAAAAAAATAATCGAAAATCACAAGTAATTTTTATTTACCGTTAATCATTGTTATTTATAAACCATTTAAAAATAAACGTTTATAATTTAATATCGAAGAAAAATTCTGTCCTATAAATAATTTTAAAATTTACAAATAAATACCAAATGGTATTTAGAAATGGAAGAAACCCATACCGTACTGGTTGAACAAACAGGTACAGTTAAGTTGGAGTCCCGCCAGGAAGAAGAAGATAGTCTATGTAAATTGATAAAATTGTTCTAAAATATATACAACTTTTCTTATTGAATTAAAAATAATCAAAAATGCATTATTGGTCTTGGTACTTTTGGTAATTTTTAATACTTATTTGGACATTTTTTAATGTATATTTAGGTGTTTTTTAGAGCTATAAGTCTATATGCCTGGTTATATACTACAGATCATATTAGTCTATTTACCTACACAAATAACATAATTTGTTTTTAATTTATTTGTTTCTAATATTCTTATAAGTTACAGGTGCAACCGAAAATTCTGGTAATAGCTATGATATTCTGGTGTTGATTACCGAAAACAATTTTCAGTGCATGTACAAAATTACACACTTTAGTAAGTTTTTTGTCGTACAACTTATATATTTAAACCTGACGATTATTGTACAAATGTTTTTTGGTAAAAATACTACTCATTATGCCAAATTTCAAATAAATCGATTTTTATTTAAAAACATTGTCAGACACAATGGTACAAGATGAAATCAATCAATGCCAACATATGCAAAACCGGCAAAAAATGGACGCACACGCAAATGTATTGCAAAAGTGGCGAAAAAGTTACTATCTGAACTCCAAATAAATCGGTTTATATTATGTAATATATACTACTTATTCGATTTATTCGGATACGTCGTATAAGTATCTGTATCTTAATACGTCATATAAGTCTTTTGTGTACAAACTTTAGAAAACGTTTTTTTTTTTAACAATGGTTTTTTGTCAATAATTCGCATCAGTTTGCTGAATTTTAAATAAATCGGTTTATATTATGAACAATGCCAGGCACAATAGTACAAAATGTAACCAATTTACGCCAAAAGATACAAAACCGACAAAAATTGTACGCACACTTAAAAATATTGCAAAAGTGGCAGAATAGTATACGTGTCTGTCAATTGAACTCCAATTAAATCGGTTTATATCAAGTAGTATGTACTACTCTCGATTTATTTGGTACGTCGTACAAGTATCTGTATCTGAATACGTCGTATAACCAATAAACGCCAAAATATGCAAAACCGACAAAAATCGTACGCACACGTAAATATATTGCAAAAGTGGCGGAGCGCAAAATAAATATTAATCGTCGGCCGGTGGCGAACTGACAAAGGTTTCTGTCTAAAATACGCCTCAATCTATTGAATTCCAAATATATCGGTTTTATAAAGTACTATAGTGTACTACTCCGATATATATTTGGATGCGTCGTATAAATGTTTCGTGCTAAAACTTTAACAAGTTTTTCGTCGTACAATTTATAATTTGAAACACGACGATCATTGTGCAAGTTATTTCTAAAGATAATTCTTTAGACAAAAAAGATACGCACAAACGAAGTATATTGCAGAACTGGCACAGCGCAAAGCAAAATGAATACTGAATGACGACGAACGGTTACGATGGCATCTTCTGTCACATCGAAGAGATCGCAGGGCCACGGAGGATGAGTTATTTCCGTATGCGTTTTAATTTTTTAGCGCCAATTTCAAATAATTAATATTAACATGACATATAATATGTTTCTATAATAAGGATGATCGTGTATTTAAATTATATATAAAAAAATTTATATTATATCAATTGCATTATAATGTTATGGTATGAAAATTTACTGCTTAGATCCATATACTCCGAGATTTATTTAATGCCGGGTCATATAAAAGATTTACTAATCATATGAAAGTTGTTATTTATTCAGTGGGTGTACTTCGAATGTTATCACAATGAAATGTGATGGCAACAATATTCAAAATAATAATTATACTAAATGATGCTACAAATTGAAACTGTCCTATTCTCCTGTACTCTGTAGTGAATAATAATTATTGTCTTCATTTATTAGCGTATTTTACATTTTTATTTGTCATAGTTATTTGTGTTTACCTTTATTGTGTGCGAGTGATTAATAACGTTTTACGTTTTACCCTCTCGCAAAATTGTTTTTGTGTATCTTGGGACACAGTTTTTAAATCGTTAGATTGTGCTCAATAAACTTGTAGTGTGAATTTAATTGATAGTCGTGCAAATTTATGCTAAATACGTGCTAAATATTAGCACAACTGAATAATATTTTATCTTTTTTTTTTTTTTTTGGATGGCTGCAGCTGGCGAAATGTACGTATTGAGCACCCCCACTAAATGTTTCCTAATTCGAGCACTGCGTATTACAAGTTATGTTATAGTATTAATTTTAAAAAAAAATTTTATTTTATTCAAATATATCGGTTTTATAAGGTAGTATATGTACTACTCCGATTTATATTTGGATACGTCATATAAATGTTTCGTGCTAAAACTTTAACAAGTTTTTTGTCCTATAATTTATAATTTAAATCACGACGATCATTGTGCAAGTTATTATTAAAGGTGGTTCTTTGTCAAAAATTCGCATCAGTCTGTCGAATTCCAAATAAATCGATATATATATATATTTAATAATAATGCCAGACACAATATTACAAAATGTAACCAATAAACGCCAAAATATATATAATACCGAAAAAATGTAAAAAAGTGTATACGCATACGCAAAAATAACGGAAAAATACGTATCAGTCTGATGAGTTCAAATAAATCGGTTTAATAGAAACTATATACTACTTCGATCTATACGTTTCATAGGTCGTTCATGTACAAACCTTTTTGACGTAAAATTAATAATTTAAAAGCCGACCATCATTGTGTTTTAATATTGGTTCTTTGTCAAAAATTCGCATCAGTTTGCTGAATTTTAAATAAATCGGTTTATATTTTAAAAAAATTCCAGGCACAGCGGTACAAAATGTAACCAATAAACGGCAAAATATATGCGAAACCGAC
>CM023358.1:35245539-35258529 GCA_013282895.1 Eriosoma lanigerum
TTGTAAATAAGTGTGCCTAATATTATATTTCTAGTTTAAAATCTAATTTTTAACAACCCTTTGCTGGTTTCAATGAATGAATGAACCAATACTTGTTATGAAATACTATAAAATAAACATTATAAAATCAACGTCATTGTGGTTTGTTTAACTGTGAATAATGATATAGGTATGTTTAATAAAATTAGGTATAATTAAAAAGCATTGTACATTCCTAAAAAATTCATCGCAAATGAAGTTGTCAGTTAATAACATAATTTTAATATCAAACAAAATTAGCCCGATGAACGTAAAATTTGGCCTGCTTCAATTTTCACTCTCTCTATAAAAATACTGAAATGGCGCCTCTGATAAAATATAAAATTTTATTGTATAATATAAAATTATTGTTTTACTCCAGAAGTAATATGTTAATCCTCGGGGATATTTAAAATAATAACAATTTATAACTCAAAAACGTGGTTATTGTTTAATCAATGATAAGTTTTAATATGACCCAAAAGCTTCTATACAAATGCGATTAATAATGATAAAATAAGGTGGTAATGAAATTAGTAAAAATAAAAAATAATAATTATTATATATGCACTAAATTTTCTAATTAGTTCAAAAACGTCGTTATTGTTTAATCGTTGATAAGTGTATATTAATACGTGCTGGTTCCGATGTTTTTGTATATATGAATATAAGTATAATACTCGTATACGGCTCATATATTTGCAACGGTCTCTTCGCAATGGGATTTTTAAACAAAAATTATCAATAAACAAGGTAGGTCCGATTGACTCACTGCGCCCTGAGATTGCTTGGGGCAAACACTTCTACGTTTTTATAACCCTAAATTTTTGTACGTTATTGCTTATATATCAACATAGATTCAATTCCACTACATATCTATTACCATAACACATGTCGTTAAAGAGGTCTTCAACATGGTTGTCGACTGATGCCAAAATTAGGAAAAAAATTTAATTGGACGAATCGATCTACTGTATGAAGGACTCTCCTGATCGTCATACAGTAGACGTCGATAATGATGCATCTGAACCATCCCTATATTATCCCATCGGAAAGTTCAGAGGATGAAGGCAATAATGATGATGACGGTTATAATATCGGTGATGGCTGTGAAGACAACGAGGAAAGTGATGATGACAACGATAACGATGAATATGATTCTTGTGAAAATAATGACGATGACGATAATAATATCACGTCACTTAGAAATGCAGAAAAAGTAAATCAAAATAATATGTGTATACTCTGACTGCTGAGATAGTGAGACGGATATCAATTTGTTATTGTAATTCATCGACATATCTTTGAAAATATAAGTCGTTTTAATTTATACATGATATTTGATATAATGTTTATGAACCGAATAACAAAATAAATATATGGCGAATTATATTTATTTCCATAAATATTCGATATGTTTCAACTATAATATTATAATAATTTGATATATTATGCAAAAATCATATTACGTTATTTTTTTTTTTTATCGCCGTTGAGCATAATAATTTGATATTATGGCTAAAACTATAAATATATATTACATAAATAATCATTTTAGATTTTATCGATCATTAGTTGGACTGAAATAATTTACATGGCGATAAAGAATTGTCCCAAAGAATATTTTTATTTTTATTTTTTTTATTTATTTATCATGTGAAGAAATACAAAATTTCGCCAGGTAAATTATAGTTTATGCATATAAATTTCGATTTTATATCAAGTTTAATCATTTAAGACGATGGTTCCCAATTTACCGTCAGAGATGTTACTTATCAGAAATTTCAACAACTATATTTCGCTTTAATAATATTATGTTCATTCCAAGTCAAATTCAAATCATTAAGTCGTCTGGATTGACACCTTGCCCTATTAAATGGACAATCAATCATATATTTATAGATAATTTTGAAGTAATGTTATAGAGAAAATTTAAGAATAAGGAATTATTAATTAAATCAGGAATGGACAATACATAAATTATTATAAATTTTAGTAATTATTATTATTATTTTAAAGGAAATTTCGATGCAAGTTACCTATTTTTTTTTACTTTTACTAATTACTAATTAAAGTTGTTTAATTTAATTATTCTCGATATTTTTAAATTAAATTAAAATAAATATCCTAACTTAGTTGAGCTGAAATATTTTTTTTTTAAAAAAACTTTTATTCTAACAATTTAAATGAAATTAATTAAACATTTTACTTCATAAAAAAAAGTAAATAATTTGTTATTTTAGAAAAACTTTAACTCGTGAAGTTTAATGTTGATACTTAAAATAAATAACTAGTATATAACTTAAATCAAATTAAACTAATTCGGTAATGCCCAGCTTTGCTATAATGTAGTGTTGTACAGATTTAAAACAATAAGTTAACTAATTATAATTTTAATCTGAAGAACATCGAACATTAACGAAAAATAATAATAATTTGAAATTTGAAATTTGAATTTGAAACTGGTGATCAAGTTAACACCATTTTTAAAAACTTAAAAAAGGCCTTTGACACGTTTCCATTGCTTTATTGTCTCTACTTTAGATTAGGTGTTAGCTATTTTATATATATATATATATATACATACCTGATATTATAGGCAGGAAATATAATAAATAACTTCAGTATCTCCCTTTGCTATGTGGATTTTATTAAACTCTATAACTATTTTAATACAATAAAATATACTGGTTATAAATTCATTTTCTGTTAAAAGTGATTGTTATTCAATTCCTTCACTGTCATATACAAATTTTTCCAAATTATTTATAATATTTTTAACTCTTTATTTTTTAGTTGTGTCGTGAACCTTTGTATTTAATTATTATTTATATTATTACCATGACATTTTTTTATGTTGCATACTTATTATAATAAGCTACTACAAAAACAATATGATAAATTTGTTATTTAAGATATTCTAACCTTTGATAATATCAAATTCATAATCAATGCTAAATGTTATACTTAAAAGAATTATATATTTATATTACAATTATAATCTTAATTATTACATTTATAATATTTAGTATTTTAAGATAATTATATTGTTTTATTATTTTACAATAATTTATGTGAATATAAAAAGTGTTGAGAAAAATTTTGCAAGAGAAGTACTGGTAAAAACAATTTTTTGGTTTGGGGGAAGCAAAGAAAAAAAAATTAATTTAATTATTAATAATGTAATTTTGACAAAAATATGGCGTATACTCAAGACATTATTTACCAATACATCCCTGGGTATGGCTAATAGAAAACCAAATTATTATTTTTAAGTATCAGGAAATATTATTTGACGGAAATGTGGGTATTAATTATGTATTAAATGTTTATATATGTATACGTATATTATTATTGTATTATTCTTATCATAATCGATTAATTTTAAATGGATTTCATTCAATAAATTTTAATAAAAAAATAACATTCATTGATTAATTATACCTACCTTCGTGCTTCGTCATGAGTTCGCCACCATCAACGTTTAGTATTTATTTTGCTCGCTTTGCTTTCCGCCACTTTTGCAATATTTTTGAGTGTGCGTATATTTTTTGTCGATTTTGCATATAGTTTGGTATTTATTGGTTACATTTTGTACCATTGTGCCTGGAATCGTTTTTAAATATAAACCGATTTATTTAAAATTCAGCAAACTGTTGCGAATTTTTGACAAAAAACGATTATTAAAAAAAAACGTTTGTTAAAGTTTGTACATGAAAGACTTAAACAACATATTAAGATACAAATACTTATACAACGTATTCAAAGAAATCGAAGTAGTACATACTACCAAATATAAACCGATTTATTTGAAGTTCGGCAAACTGATACGTAATTTTGCAATATTTTTAAGTGTGCGTTGAGTTTTTGTCGGATTCGCATATATTTTGGTTTTTATTGGTTACATTTTGTAGCATTGTGCCTGGAATTGTTTTTAAATATAAACCGATTTATTTGAAATTTAGCAGACCGATGCAAATTTTCGACAAAGAACCATTATTAAAAACAATAAGGGTCGGGTTTATAATTGAAAATTGTACGACAAAAGGCAGCAAATTTGTACTTGAAATACTTATACGACGTACCCTAATAGATCGTAGTAGTACATACTGCATAATATAATATATTAACACTGCTAGACAAGACATAACTGTCAGAGTGACATCAATTATTATAAATTAAAAATATACTTAACAAATTACTTTAATATAATCTGTATTTATTAAATTGTTTTGAATACATATGTTCACGAAAAGTACCATACATATCATATATGTTAATAAGTCAAATAAAAGTTTGACACATTGGATTACAATAATTTACTAATGATATAGGTACTTATACGATTATGCTTTTAAATTTTGATTATTGTGTTCATGTATAAAATTTCAAATTATGAAATATTATTATGTTAATGAATCGTGGAAAATAAAACGCCTATTTGATTTAATGATTTCTACTTCAAAAGTATAATAATCATAAGCGTGCGCACAGAGACAGTAGAGTGTGCTCTTGCTGCCTCTGAACGGTTTGGGTAGGGTAGACTTGAAAAGACTGAACAGATCCAAGTTGTAGTGCTACCGTAATGTGGCAATATAAAGTACCTAAGTTGATTATCCAAAAAATATATTTAATATTATTATAAGTCAATATATTCTTAGTGTAAATTTGCATGCTATTCAGTGATATTAATAATATAGTGATAATCAGTATTATTTAAGTAATAATTATTATTCCAAGAAAAAATTCGAAAAATGAGCTAAATAAAGTATCAAGTAGATACAATTTTCTAACGAAAACAAAAAATTGGGACACATAAAACCGTTAGGTATATTCTTCGTTTCGTAATCAAACCATTATTTCTACCACTAAAAGTGTTTTTTGACTATTAATAATACATAAAATATCATGTAATTTGCTACCGAAAGCATACCCTATTCGTGGTTATCAGACCATATTTTCATACGAAAGAGTGTTTTCAGGCATAATAAAAAAATTAAATTAAAAGAAAGCGGGAAAGTCAATTTAGGATGTATTCCTCCTTCGTCTTTTCAGCCATCAAAGAAATTAGTGGTTTATTATAAGTAGCAAGATTTGAATGCAGTAATATTGCATTAGAAAATGAGATTCTAATAAAATCTCAATATATTAAAATATATTATAATGATACTCATTCTAAACTTATACCACGTAAGTTATGTAAATTACATATATAAATATTCAAAATAAATTTCAAGTCTCTACCATCAAAACTCAATTAGTAATTAAAAAATAAAACAAATTTAAATAACGAAAACCATAATTTTGCCGATTTTCTGCTCCTTAAAGAAATTTTGGGAAACATTAGGAAATTCAAAAAATGAGCTAAATAATGTACCAACTAGATGAAATTTGGTACGGAAAGGGTACCCTATTTATGGTAATCGGGCCATTATTTCTACCCGGAAGTTTTTTATCTAATTATTTATGCTAAATGTGTAAAATTAAAAAAGGAAGTAATGTAAAACCAGTGTTATATTGATAAACACTTATTAAGAAATTGGGAACAATATAACTTATTTAGGATGATCTTATTAGTTATATAAAAGAGGCTTGCATTAGATTAGTTTTAAGGTGTTTGTAAATATGACATGAGTTTTTTAATATTTTATTATGTCTATGATTTAAAATTATTCTCCTTAGAAGTTCTTAATAATAGATTGGTTAATTTTAATTTTTATCCTGATAAAGGCAGCAAGTCTATTGCATTAAATACAGAATATATTAAAAAATACAATATTTGTCTTTCTGCATCAGAAATGATGACGTGAGTTTTGTAGTGAACCCACACGTTTAACTACGTCCTACATGAAGTTCGACGGAGTCAGTTCCACCAGATATTTTTTGGAGTTCTTCGGTTGTTGGTTTTAAATAAATATACACTGTTTGTATGTTATAAAGAAGATTAGTTTATATTTAATAATCATCAAATAATTATAAAATATCAGAATTGTTTAGTTATAATGACTCACGTCCTTTAGTCTCCGAAATTTAATTACAACTAAAAATGTTTAAAATAAAATATGTTTAAAATAGTATAAGTAATATAGTAACATCAAAAGCAGATACAAAGGATATAGCCGACAATAACA
Source organism: Eriosoma lanigerum (assembly GCA_013282895.1). Lineage (NCBI taxonomy): Eukaryota > Metazoa > Arthropoda > Insecta > Hemiptera > Aphididae > Eriosoma > Eriosoma lanigerum. Next base: position 35,251,689 of record CM023358.1, read on the forward strand.
AGGTGTGTTTTTATTGTACTTCTGGCAAGTGGTGTAAGATAGGTTTTTGAAATAAAGCATTAATCGAAATGTCTAAAGTTGATTTATAATGTTGTTGTTCTTTCCCAAATCTTATTTATTAAGCTATATCATTAGTATGTGTGGTTCGCTGACCCTATTACTTTTGGTATCTGTTTATTACTAAATACTATGAATACTTTGTATTAATTTAAATGTAGAGAACCTAATTTATAGTTTTGTTGTTGTTTTCCCAAAAATCTATACTAATGTGAAAGTGTTATATATAATTTATTATATACTATACAATAAATAATAATAATAATAATAATACATATATGATCTAAATAATAAGTAAACCCCTCGGGTTTACAATAATTTTTTATTTTGGATTACTTGGAAATGATGTATCAAGAAATGATCCAGTATAGAACATTTATATACTTATCAATATAGGTACTATATTTATTACTTTTAAGGCAAATTCTTAACTTAATAACTTCTTCATCACTTCAAAAAGAGTGTTGCGAGTATCTACAAACTCTAATTTCTGAACACCATGAATTATATCTGGATCTTAAACCAAAATTATATTTTATGTTAAATTATCATACATTATTGAACAAATTTGGATTCCCCCACATTATTATGGTCAATGAGATTCACAGCAAAACACTGAATATCAAAATTATCTACTAATACTTCTAGTAATAGACAAAACATATGTAAAACACTTGCAATTAAGCATCAGTTGCTATTAAATTATATGTTCATTAAAAACACTTTAACTAATTAAATAGAAATATACCCATCATTAATAGATCGGTATTATAATCGGTAGAAGAAATAAAAAGATATTTTCAAATTGATATAATAGACTTGCTAATTAAGGGTCCATGGATTTTTGTAAATGGCACTAAATAAAAACCCCAAAACGTACTAACTCTTTATATTCATGAAAATAAACTTTCAACATTTAGCTCAAATTTTTCTATTAAATAATAAAGTTATGTTTAAATATTCAGAACTCAATAAAACTATAGAATTATAAAATTATCCTTTATTACATATAATTTAAGTATACTTTCTAATGCATGTAAATAGAACAATATTCGTCGGAACATTGAAAAACACCACAAAGCGGAGTTGGAATCAATCATAAGTTAAGTACATTTATGAACTTTAGTAAATCTAAAATTATTGTACTCGGGTTCATGTTATCTATTCAGTTTTAATACTTAATGATAGGTAATAAGTAATCATGATATTTATTTATATACCCATTTATTTCTTTACTTGTGTATTGTGCAGCTAATTTTCTTATTTTGATTTACTTGTTTACATTTTAAAATTAATCGAAGCCCAAAAATATGTTATGTACAATAATAATAGTAATAATGTAAAAATGTGAAATTGAGTAGTTACTAAGTTACTAGTTAACTAAATTATATATTGTAGCACAATATCACAGACAATATAAATATTTATTAGCAATTTTACAAATATAGGTGATATAAATTATTAGAATTCATTTTCAATTAGTCATGTAAACTTATAATTATGAGTCGATTTTATTTTTTAGTTAGTTTATATATATGAAGAAATGTATAAATGAAACTATTTTAATAAACTCATTATTTATACTATAAAACAATGTTTTATTATTATTTATTTAAAAATCAATATAATTTTATTTTTAACAGACAGAAATGTAATGGCAATTAAGTAAAAACTCTAAAATTACTATTGTTGCAATTGAAATTTAGTTGTTGTATTAACCCCATGGTTAATATAATTAACTGGTATTAGTTATCTATTGGTTTAGGGACTTCTAGCATTTGCATATTTTTTTAGGATAGTTATATAACTAACAAAGTCAAACTACAAACTTATTCGAGATACAGGGAAATTGTATTTTGCATATTTAAGATATTTGATTATTTAAACATATTTAAGCATTATTCAGCTTTTTATTGTTTTTATTCAACTATTTTGAAAAAATAAAAATTACTGCTATCACATGTTAATTACAAATGTTCTCAACTATCCTTGTTATAATTGCTGGAATGTACATTCCATTATATCATTTTGTAAAGTCTATACTGTCTATCTAATGTACGCATACTCAAAAATATTGCAAAACTGGCGGAAAAGTACATATCAGACCGCTGAACTCCAAATAAATCGGTTTATATTAGCTAGTATGTACTACTTCGATTTATTTGAATACGTTGTATAAGTATTTGTATCTTAATATGTCGTATAAGTCTTTCATGTACAAACTTTAGCAAACGTTTTTTTTTTTTATCAATTTGCTGAATTTTAAATAAATCGGTTTATATTTAAAAAACGATTCCAGGCACAATGGTACAAAATGTAACCAATAAATGCCAAACTATATGCAAAATTGATAAAAAATGTACGCACACTCAAAAATATTGCAAAAGTGGCGTAAAGCAAAGCGAGCAAAATAAATACTAAACGGTGACGGCCGGTGGTGAACTGACGAAGCACGAAGGTATCGGCCAATATACGCATCAGTCTACTGAATTGCAAATATATCGGTTTTATAAGGTAGTATATACTACTCCGATCTATATTTGGATACGTTGTATATGTGTTTCGTGCTAAAACTTTAACAAGTTTATAATTTTAAACACAACGATCATTGTGCAAGTTATTTTTAAAGATGGTTCTTCAGCAAAAATACGTATCAGTTTGCTGAATTCCAATTTAATCGGTTTATATTTAAAAAGAATACCAGGCACAATGGTATAAAATGTAACCAATAAACGCCAAAATATGAAAAACCGACAAAAAAGATACGCACACACGAAATATATTGCAGAACTGGCGTAGAGCAAAGCAAAATGAATACTGAATGACGACGAACAGAGACGATGGTATCGGCTGTCGCACCGAAGATATCGCAGGGCCACGGAGGATGCGTTATTTCCGTTATAGCTTATAAGTACTATTAGGGTTGTTAACGGCTTTGTTTTGACTACCCCAATTTTTTAGCGCCAATTTCAAATAATTTATATTGAAATGACATATAATATGTTTATACTATAATAAGGATGACCGATATTATATAATGAAATTTTTATATTATGTCAAATGCGAAGACGTTATAGTAATCAGACCATTATTTCTACCCAAAAAACTGTATATAATATATTTTTTCATAGATATCATTCTTCTATAATTCGGTTATTGCTTAAATGCAATGCAACCTATTTTGTAAATAGTAATTTAAGACTAAGAGTATCTACACGTTAATTTATACAAATTTGTAAATTGTACTTATAAAAAGCCGTCCAAAAGATATCAACAATAGCATGTAGACATCTTAATGAGAAGTCCAGGGAACAAAGTTTAAGAATGTCCAAGGTACATTGCATTTGGTAGTCCCCCTAATGTTCTAATTATATATCCTCAGAATGTCTTGATTGGATATCCAGAGTTTATCCTAGATGGTTATCCTGGGATATATCATATAAAACTTCTGATATTGTAGGCAGGAAATATAATAAATAACTATCCCTTTGCTATGTGGATTTTATTGAACTCCATAACTATTTTATCTAAAATGCAATAAAATACATTTGTTATAAATTAATTTTTTGTTAATAGTGATTATTATTCAATCCTTTTACTGTCATATACAATTTCTTCCAAATTATTTATAATATTTTTATCTCTTCTACTTTTTACTTGTATCGTGACCCTTTGTATTTAATAGTATTATTTACACGATTTTTTTTTTGTGTGTATGAAAACACTTTTTTATAATAATAGTCTGATTATCACGAATAAGATATGCTTTCGATAGAAAATTACATCTAGTTGGTACTTTATTTGACTTATTTTTCGAATTTCTCAAAAGCTTTTCCTTGGGAAAAGAAAAACTACCAAAAAATGGCGCAAAATTACAGTTTCTGAAATTAAATTTTTTTTAATAATAAATCTCATAGTCCCCCTTATTTAACTTTTCTAATTTAAGCACTGAATATATTAAAATAAATATGTGAATTAAAATAATAATAACAAAAAAAAACATTATTTTAATAAATATTTTTTAATTCAGAAGACAACTTTGAAGGTAATTGAATATACTATGTAATTACAACTTTTGATTTCTGTTCAAAATATTTAGATCAGAAATTTGTTCATAGTAAATAGTCTTTTTTTGCTTCAAATAATCTACTTTAATTTCACTGTTGTATTCTAAAATCTAATTGTGTTGTTATAATATAACAATTGTTATAAAAATATTAAAACTATTTTTTAGGAATATAAATTTCTGGAAGTTTGGAAAAAGGTTAAGTTAGGTGGTCATGCCCCGTGGTCATAAATTGTCAACAGAAAAAAATTATGTTTGTGCATTATACTTTGATGCTAAGAGTAAAATAAAATATGTCGATATAACTGAATATAACTATAACTGAAGGAATTGAAGAAACATTAGAAACGACTACTTTGATTTTAAGAAATGAAGCAGTCCCTACAATATTCTCAGGTCTTCCAAAATATTAATTAAAAACAATAAATAAATGGCCACCACCAACATCACGTTTAATTGGTTCAAAAAAAAGAATCATAATAGTATCGTAATACAATTCATTAGATTTACCGAAAGTCTATGAAGGAAATTTAATAAACCAAAATAAATCGATACACAACATCTAAATTCTGCGCCATAATTCATACCAACTTATCTAATTTTAAAGGTAATTTAACCATTACACATTTAGTATGTGATAGCTGTCATTGGAAATTATATTACGTGTTTTTTTTTTTTTATCGTGATCTAGTGTATACTAATCTTAGAAAATTTAAGCAGTTTCAAAAACAGTTAATTTTTTAAATATCATAACTCATTATGTTTTCTACATTTTCATACTTATAATAATTAAATAGTATACTAAAATGAACTATTATTATTACAATATATATACTAATGACAATTCTACAGATTTTATAATGTTTATTTTCAAAAATATTTATAGTTAAAATTTTGATTTACAATTATGTAAATTTATTAAATTACCAAGAACATCAAAACAGTTTTGCTTACAAAATATTTGTGTATTCAGGTATATACAGATTCTATTCCAGGGGCGCCATTTCAGTATTTTTATAGAGGGAGCGAAAATTGAAGCAGGCCAAGTTTTATACCGATCGGGTCAATTTGTTTGGTATTAAAATTATGTTAGTAACTGACAACTTCATTTGCGATGCGTTTTTTAGGAATGTATAATGTTTTTTAAATACACCTAATTGTATTAAACAAACCTATATCATTATTCACTGTTAAACAAACAACAATGACATATAATACAAACGACAAAATGGTACAAATATACAAATTTACAATAAGTCCGTCGACAATGTTATTGTAAATTATGAAGGTGGCGTATGACGTATTTGCGCGATAAAATACGTAAAAATAAGGGAGCAGGCCACGGCTCCCCTTCAAATAGCGCCCTTGCTTTATTCTACTGAGTTGTGCTAAAGAGTTTTTAAAACTACTCAAAATACTATTTCTAAAAATGTGGGTTAAAAAAATTAATTATTCATTGACATATGGGTATAATAAAGGTAAACAATAATCACGAAATCAAAACTTATTTAAAACCTTGAAATTTAATACAACATTATTAATAATGTTAATAAATTGTTAATTTATGTTAATTTATATTATTATAACAGTATAATTAACCACTTATTTCTCCGAAGGGACGAAGGAGGTTAGGTTAGGTTAAAATACTCCTCAGTATACCAAATTTCAAATAAATAGATTTATATATTTATAAACAATGCCGGGCATAATAAAGTACAAAATGGAACCAATTAACGCCAAAACATGCAATACCGACAAAAAATGTACGCACACGCAAATATATAATGCAAAAGTGGCGGAGCACAAAGCGAGCAGCGAATTGAACAGTGAATACTGAGCGGCGAGCGCTAAACGGTGATAGCCGGTGGTAAACTGACTATAGCTAAATAACACGGAACTGACGAAGGCACTGGACGATTCATCGTGAAGATCATTTGGCAGAACACATGGATGGCAAATAGGATTTGTTCAATGTGATACTTTATGACATAATTAAAAAAAAAATTGACTCTTATTTATCGTGTTTCGTTTACCATTTCGTTCGAAAAAAAAAATTTACAGAATACCCAGATCTATAGACATTAATCAATTACACCATAACGTCTTCGCTTTTGTCATATAAAAATTTAATTATATAATCTAAAAACACGGTCTTTGTTCGCCACCGGGCTCCTACAAATAGGCGGTGGGCCCGACGACTATTATCTAAATGAATTAATATTATTTTACAAATATGGAATAGAATGGGTGACCACTAATTTAACAACTTATGTTACAAATCTTATGTTTACGTGCGTTTATATGCACATGTATATAAATATATTAATATGACAAAAATAATAGTGTACAGTATTGGGGGAAGGGCACCCACACAGATAAAAAGATTAAAACTCAATCAATTACACAAATATAATAGAAAAATAATAACAATAATGAAACATTCACATGACTATTCCGGGCACCATCGACGTAGAATTAATCGGACCAATTGATTAAAGGTGTCACACCGCGGCAATGGTCGGATAATGTTTCGCTGACGACACAAGTAAAAATGGCTCACAGTACACACGTGAATCCCTCGCCAAACGTACGCAAAAAACACCGTACGTAGACGCAACGTCGCGTTCGTTTATTGACACCAAAATACGTAAAAATACAAGGGCCATACGGGGGCGATCGACCGGTTGTTCGCGTAAAAGTCCGCGATAACAATAGTCT
>CM023358.1:35258629-35284864 GCA_013282895.1 Eriosoma lanigerum
TTCAGGTCCCTATACGATCAAAATAATTTAAAATAACGGAAACCGTAATTTTGCCAATTATGTATATTTATGGACCAATATTTTATCTAAAAAAGTGCCCTCAGACAAATAAAAATACATTATTGTATAACCAATATATTTCTCGTTTCACGTAAAATCTAAATTTAAGGAAGTGCAGCGAAATATTATTATAATTTATAAAGGACACATTTAATCCAGAAATTCGCAGGTAAAATAATAAATTAAATTAAAATGATTGCATCTGTAGAGGTAAAATTTGCTAAAATTTGGAATCGATATTTGTATATAGTTTATATTTTACGTCAGGTCATTGTATGTTGATCCCAGTCTATTCCACTTGGGACCAGAAACATAATCAATTTGGTTTCTCTGTAAAATACAAGTGATTTATTAGCTATTTTTTACACTATTTACATTAATTACAAAGTTACCTGTAAAAAAAAGAAGCAACAATTAAAGTTTATTATTATTACTCTTTGCTTCATTTAATTAATTTAAATAAAATCTATTTATTGATTCACTGATGTCATCTGTATCTCGTAATTATTCTCTCTACTTATTTTCTCGTAAATTCATAAATAATTAAATAAAATTATAATTCATCTATTACAAAATATAATAAGAGAAATGTAAAAGTAGACGACAAATTAATATTATTTTGTTGTAATGTGCGGAGAAAAATAAACACACATTAAAAATAATTATTATTACTGTTCTGACTCAAAATATGTCGCTATTGTTTAATTAATGACAAGTGTTAATAATATGAGTAGGTTCTACGTTTAATTTTCTCAGTTTTATTTATTTCTCGGATTTAATCGGTCTCTTCACAACATATAATTTCTAATGAAATTTGTCAATAAACAAGATTTACCTTCCGATTGTTTCACTGCGCCCTAAGACATCTTAGAACTAACACGTATAGGTTTTTACATTTTTTACAAAATAAAAAATATTAATTGTTAGTACTGACTTTTTATTTTCCCTATTTTATATCTATACTGTATTATTATGCCATTACACGGAATCATGGCATTTAAACGACCAACGATGCCATCAGCCGATTGGGTTTCCAATAAAAAGATGAAACTCTATTCTATAATAAGCTGTCCAGATAATTTGCCTTCTACGTACAATGTAGTTAGAAAAGAAGATATAGAAGAAGATAGTAGTAATTATGAAGAAAATGATAGAGAAGATGAAAGTGGAGAATAAGAAAACAACGATAATGATGGTATTGATAATAATAGCAATGATGTTTTTATGATTTGGGTTTAAACTATAAAAAAATATTTTAAAAACCTATTTACATTCTTAATATTTTTAATTATTCAATAGATATACTTGGGATAGGTATATAAATAATTGTATTTGATTCTAAAGGCCCTAATAATATCCGATAAAAATTTTGCGAGAGGGGTAGTACGTAAAACCGTTTTTAAAATTTGGGTTTAAAAAAGAAAAAATATTTTAAAAATTTTAAAAGTTATTTAATTTGTAATTATTATTATTGTTCAATAAAAATATTATTGGACGTTAAAGATCATTTAACTTTTTATTTTGTAAGTCACTTTAAATACAAAAACAAATTTTGCGAGGGGGGTAGTACGAAAAACCGTTTTTAAGATTTGAGTTAAAACAAAAAATTTAAAAATTTAAAAACATATTTAGTTTTTAATTTTTTTATTATTCGATGGAAATATTATAAGATGCAATTGAAGTTTCAATTTATTATTTTGAAGGTTTCTTAAAAATCAAAAAAAAATTTTGTAAAGAAGATAGTACGAAAAACAGTTTTTATGATTTGGGTTAAAACAAAAAATTTAAAAATTTAAAAACATATTTAGTTTTTAATTTTTTTATTATTCGATGGAAATATTATAAGATGTTAATAAAGATTCAATTTATTATTGTGTAAGTCACTTTAAAAACAAAAAAAAATTTTGCGAGGGGGGTAGTACGAAAAACCGTTTTTAAGATTTGAGTTAAAACAAAAAAAAAAAAAATTAAAAAATCTAAATCTTTTAATAATTATTATTATTTAATGAAAATATTATTGGACGTTAAAGATCATTTAACTATTTATTTTGTAAGTCACTTTTAAATCAAAAAAAAATTTTGCGAGGGGGGTAGTACGAAAAACCGCTTTTAAGATTTGAGTTAAAACAAAAAATTTAATAATTTTAATAAAAATTTAGTTTTTAATTTTTTTTATTATTCGATGGAAATATTATAAGATGTTAATAAAGATTCAATTTATTATTTTGTAAGTCACTTTAAAAACAAAACAAAATTTTGCGAGGGGGGTAGTACGAAAAACGGTTTTTATGATTTGGGTTAAAACAAAAAAAAAATTTTTTAAATTTAAAAACTTATATAATGTTAAATTATTATTATTATTATTCAATGAAAATATTATTAGATATTAAAGATCATTTAACTATTTATTTTGTAAGTCACTTTAAAATCAAAAAAATTTTTACGAGGGGGATAGTACGAAAAACCGTTTTTAAGATTTGAGTTAAAACAAAAAAAAAAAATTTTAAATATTCTAAAAGTTATTTAATTTGTAATTATTATTATTATTCAATGAAAATATTATTAGATGTTAAAGATCATTTAACTATTTATTTTGTAAGTCACTTTTAAATCAAAAAAAAATTTGCGAGGGGGGTATTACGAAAAATCGTTTTTAAGATTTGAGTTAAAACAAAAAATTTAAAAATTTAAAAACATATTTAGTTTTTAATTTTTTTTATTATTCGATGGAAATATTATAAGATGTTAATGAAGTTTCAATTTATTATTTTGAAGGTTTCTTATAAATCCAAAAAAAATTTTGCGAGGAGGATAGTACGAAAAACCGTTTTTACGATTTGAGTTAAAACAAAAAAAAAAAAAAAATTATAAAATCTAAAAACTTATTTAACTTTTAATAATTATTATTATTTAATGAAAATATTATTGGACGTTAAAGATCATTTATCTTTTTATTTTGTAAGTTACTTCAAAAACAAAAAAATACTTTGCGAAGGGAGTAGTACGAAAATCCGTTTATATGATTTGGGTTCAAAAAAAAAAAAAAAAATATAAAAATTTAAAAACATATTTAGTTTTTCATTTTTTTTATTACTCAATGATAATTTTATGGGATGTTAATGAAATTTCAATTTTTTATTTTGATTGTTTCTTAAAATCGAAAAAAAATTTGCAAGGGGGGTAGTGAGAAAAACCACTTTTAATATTTGAGTTAAAACAAAAAAAATAATTTTTAAAATTTTAAAATTATTAAATTTTCAATTTTACATTAATTCGATTGAAATTCTATAGGATGTTAATGAAGTTTCAATTTTTTATTTTGACTGTTTCTTAAAATCCAAAAAAAATTTTTCGAGGAGGATAGTACGAAAAACGGTTTTTATGATTTGGGTTTAAACAGAAAAAAAGTTGTTAATATATATCTATATATATTTTATTATGTGACAGATTGCGACCGGTCATCAAATTATTGACTATTGTTCTAACGTATAATGCACATTTCGTAAACCTGTTTTTGTTTGTCATCTGATATGTAATTTTCAAATAGAATTTATACTCGAATCAAGCTGCAGCTAAAGCCACCTTGTGGTGTATAGTCTGTACTATTCAATTTAAACCGTGTATATAAATTGCAAAATGTAACCCCTTAATAGATAGCCACATCCGTTCTCCTTAAGTAACTTATTTAATTTTTCATTTTTTTTATTACTCAATGGAAATATTATGGGAAGTTAAATAAGTTTTATTTTTTTTATGCAGGTCCTTTAAAAATCAAAAAACAATTTTTGGATGTTAAAAAATATTTAACTATGTAATTATTATTATTATTCAATGAAAATATTATTGGACGTTAAAGATCATTTAACTTTTTGTTTTGTAAGTCACTTTAAAATCAAAAAAAAATATTGCGAGGGGGGTAGTACGTAAAACCGTTTTTATGATTTGGGTTAAAACAAAAAATTTTGAAATTTAAAATTATATTTTCGGCAAAGAACCATTATTAAAAATTTAATTTAATTTATTATAAAAAAAAAATTTAATTTAATTTAAAAGAAAATTTAATTTTAATATTAAAAAAAATTTAAGTTAAAATTTCTTAAAAACGTTTAAAATTATAGGTTGTACGATAATAATACGGCATAAGTATCTGTATCTTAATACCGCATATATGTCTGCAGAATTTCCAATAAATCTGTTCATTAAGTAGTAAGTACTACCCTCGATTTTTTTGGATTCTTCGTATAAGTACGTGTGTTTTTATACGTCGAATAGGTCTGCAGAATATCCAAAAAATCTGTTCATTAAGTAGTACATACTACCCTCGATTTATTTGGATTCTTCGTATAAGTACGTGTGTCTTTATACGTCGAATAGGTCTGCAGAATATCCAAAAAATCTGTTCATTAAGTAGTATGTACTACCCTCGATTTATTTGGATACGTCGTATAAGTATCTGTATCTTAATACGTCGTATAATTATTTCTTGTATAAACTTTAGTAAGTTCTTTTATCGTGCAACTTACAACTTTAAACCCGCCCATTATTGTGATTATTTTCTATGTTTAAAATGGTTCTTCACCAAAAATACTCTACAGACTGATGAATTCTAAATAAATTGCTTTATATTGTATAATAATTACATTTTTCGAAATTCTGTAAAAATATTTACGTTGTGGGGGTGGGGGTTAGGTTGGGTTAGGTTAAAAATAAAAAAATAAATTATAAACATAAAAAAAAATATAAATATAAATTATAAAAAAAATAACCAAAAATAAAAAAATAAAATTTTAAAGGGTATTTTTGGCAAAGAACCAATAATTCAAATTTAATTTAATTTAAAAATAAAAATTAATTTAATGTAATTTAAAAAAATAAAAATTTAATAAAAAAATTTAAAATTATAAGTTGTTCGATAATAACACGGTATAAGTATCTGTATCTTAATACCGCGTACAAGTCTGCAGAATTTCCAATAAATCTGTTCATCTGTTCATTAAGTAGTATGTACTACCCTCGATTTATTTGGATACGTCGTATAAGTACGTGTGTCTTAAGATGTCGTATAAGTCTGCAGAATTTCCAATAAATCTGTTCATATGTTCATTAAGTAGTATGTACTACCCTCGATTTATTTGGATACGTCGTATAAGTACGTGTGTCTTAAGACGTCGTATAGGTTTGCAGAATTTCCAATAAATCTGTCCATCTGTTCATTAAGTAGTATGTACTACCCTCGATTTATTTGGATACGTCGTTTAAGTACGTGTGTCTTAATTCGTCGTATAATTCTTTCTTGTATAAACTTAGGTAAGTTCTTTTATCGTACAACTTATAATTTTAAACCCGCCCATTAATGTGAATTTTTTGTTATTTAAAATGGTTCTTTGACAAAAATAATCATCAGTCTGATGAATTCCAAATAAATTGTTTTATTTTGTATAATAAATAAATTGTTTAAAATTCTGAAAGAATATTTACGATGGTAAAGCAAAAAAATAAAAATAAAATCTGAATTTCTATTGAAATAATATTTATTTTTTAATGAAAATATTATGGAATGTTAAAAAATTTTTATATTTTATTTTGATGGTCCACTAATAATTCAAAAAAAAAGGTTTACGAGAGGGGTAGTATATAAAATCGTATTTTTTTTGGGTGATGCGAAAAAAAAAATATAAAAATTTGAATTTTTTTACAAATATTCTTTATAAATATGTGCATTTTCTGAAGGAGAGGAGAGGATAGTACTTAAAAACTTTTTTTGATTTTTAATTTAAATTTATTCTTAAATGAAATATTATAGGAAGTTAGATAAATGGTTATATTTTATTTTGAAGAGCCCTGAAAAACCCGAAGTATTTTGCGAGGGGAGTTGTACGTAAAAATGTTATTTATGATTAGGTTAACAAAAATAAAAAAATTAAATTTAAAAGGGTATTTTTGTCAAAGAACCATTAATAAAAATTCAATTTATATTTAAAATAAAATTTAATTAAAAAAAAAAATATTAAAGTAAAAAAATTGAAAATTAATTGTTGTTCGATAGTAATACAGTATAAGTAGCTGTAACTTAATACCGCGTATAAGTGATTCATGTATATGCTTTAATATAAGATTTTTTATCGTGCAACTTATAATTTAAAACAACCCGTTATTGTGATTATTTTTTTTTTTTATGATGGTTCTTTGCCATAAATACTTAAATACTATATACTTATACTATTGTAATAAATTGAATGTAAAATGAATTAAAGTAAATTGAAAAAAAAATGCTTTTATATTCTAATTATTAAAAAAACATCTTATCTGTAATCCGACGAAATTTCTCCCGCAATGTTTGTATGCAACATACTGATGGTGATTTTGTGAAATCCTCAACGGCTGAGACTTCCGATGTTTTTTTTTGTCGGACAAGTGCTTTACAAATTTACAAATTGACTAACTATCCAATTCAAAAACTTAAATAAATAATACGTAATATAATAATGTACCATTATACGTTATAAATTTTATAACATAGATTATCGGCTGTAATATTTAATAACTATATTGCTTTACATAGCCATATATGTTCTAGTGCCAGACTACCAGCACTTTTTTAAGGGAAAGTATTCAGTCATCTGTTTGAATTTTCTGTCATTCCAGTATAAATTATTTTCTTTTGAAGTACTTTTCAATTTTCTACGTCCGTCCCAAATTATCATCTTCATTTTATATTCTTTTTAGAACGTATTCTTTCTGAGTTCTTTTATCCGTCTCAAAATGCATTGAGTATTTGAGTGCCATACCCAATTCATTCATCTTAAAAGTCAAAATATATTTGAGCAATCTCAAAGATATTCATATTCATATATTTCCCGTATATCAAGTGAAAGTCAACATAGCTAAAATTAGTTATATATGCGTGACCTTTAGGTTTTAACCAATCAGTTTGTTGCATTGTGATATTTCCCACTAAAAAAACTAAATGATGTTATTTTGATTATTTTAAATTTTGTGTTTTGTTAATAAAATATTATATTAATAAAATATTTTAATTAAGTTATTTGCGCCAATAAAACAAAGAAATAAAAAAAATATTTAGTCAGGCACGTATGCATCGGGACACTGATTCATACACTTTTGGTCACTCAAATAAACGTGTTTTTTCAAAATTAAAATATGTCAAGTTATATTTAAGATTTAAAAAAACTTTTGTGACAAGACTGTATAAAAAGTCGTTTGCTCATGAGTAGGACTAGGAAAATGATGCACTAAAAACTGACAGAAAATGTTTTATAATGATAATATAATAATACAACAAAAAAATACTTTTTAAACAAGAAAATTCTCGTAAAAAAATGACTTTGAAAATTAATAATTTTATTTGCATTAAATCTTTAAGATGAAAAAATAATTTATTAATAAAATATATTTGTTTAAAATCATGTTCAAAAACATTAATCCTTAAAAAATCTCTAAATACAATATTTTTCTAAAATAATAAATTAAGAAGAAAGTAGTAAATATATTTTCACTAAATTCAAACACATAGGTATGCGCGTAAATGACCGGCCAAAAATGTCTTTTGTTAAAATAAAATAAAATAAAAAATAAAATAATTTTACTAAAATATTAGTTTTATTACCTATTTCGTTAAATGAAATATAAATAAAAATTATCAATATTTTTGTCGTTCAATGTAATTATTAAATGTATCTACAATTAAAATGTTTAATATGCATATATTTGATTAATGTTTATATTTGCTATTATATTCGATAAAAATGTATTCTTGAAAATCGTAAAAATATTTAACACAGAATTTTGCAAGTTTTCAGTCCCATAACTTTTTTTTTATGACATATTTTAACGTTTAAAATTTTTTTACTTATTTCTTGTGAAAGGTATTATGTGTTTATGTATCATGTGAAAGGTCGGTCATTAATGGATTCAAAATTATAATTCCTCCAAGTCTAAAATTGATAAAACACACAATTGATGAAATATGATTATATCATATTATCACTGATTATACTATAATCAGTAATATTATTCTATAATCAATAGCTATACGTTTTAATATCAGTGTCACCGGTTTTTTCTAGTGTTTTTACATGTTTATTTCTACTACAGGTGGCACTGATTTATCAGTTTCTTGATTCTGTTTTGTCATTCCTGACTTTATGAGTGGCTATAAATAATATTATTTGATTTCTAAATTTTTAATTTGACTAATGATTGACAGTAATAATTGTTCACTATATTTTTATTTCGGTTGTCTTCTGTTGTTGTTACTGGTGTGCTGGCTATATTCTTCGTTACGGTTTATGGCTTTTTGTTGTTGCAGCCATTGCGTTCAAATTCAAATCACATTTTCTTATATGTAAATTTGTTAATCAACACTTGGTAATTATCGTTCGAGTAACCCTGTTTTCTCTCATTAATATTGTTTTCCCCATCTTTAGGGTAGTCATTTATAGCTGTTGTGTTCGTTTCCGACGTGGTTTGTTTTTCTATGTTTGAATATCATTGAATATGTTTTCTATGTCCGGCTGCTAACAAAAATGGATTCAATTATTCATGTTAAAAGTAAGTGGTGTACCACCATATTAGACAAGTATTGTCAATGATGTGTTGATACTATATTAACTATTAAAACTCTGAAAGATAACCTTCATATTCAATTGATGCATTCTAAAAACAAAACATTTTGGCGATGAGATATATTCGTCAACAATTTAATAACTATATTAATTTATTCATTGGTACATTCCAGACTAGACTCAACAACGTTTTGTGAATGGCAATTACTACAAACTTCAAAGAGAGCTTTGTAAATTCAGTGATTTAGAACGATTTCTAGCCAGCTGTGTCAGCTTATGAAGTTGATAAAGTGGGTAAACACTAGATGAATACACAAGACAGAATTTATTAAGGCTGGCACGATAACTAAGAAAGTATTCTTAACAATTATTTTCTTTTTATATTTATTTATTTATATATGTAATTTGACAAGAAAATTACAATATTAAGAACATATTTAAATTTAAATTAAACAATCTAGTAAGTGGGTATATAGAACAAAACAAAACAAAACAAAACTGGAATATTAATAAGATATTGTATGTTTTTTAAATTTGATTATTAGAGTCATACACCAAGTTCCTCTAGCCATATGACCGCTGTCTTTCCACATTCATGCAGAGGTGCTAACCCACCTTCAAGTCTTGTTCTTTGATTTTTTTCAACAATATGACTTAGTAGTCTATATTACACCACATTCGCAAAATAGGAAATCGGTCATGCCCCATTTGTGTAATTGATGGTTATACCTGACTTTCTCAGTTCTTAATCGGTTCAGGGTCACCCATTGTGTTCGATTGAACTTGAAACTTGGGATTCTGCTGTTATGATTGCTTACAAAAGAGTGGTTTCGAATGTTTGTCCATCTGTTTTCTCACATCACCTCTATTTGACAGTATCAGGCTCCATATAGGGTTTCTGGAGTTAAGTCTCATGGGTGGTTGGTTTGCTTTGTCTTTTTGTATTGGTAAATCTTGATAATTGCTTAAATTCTGTATCATAAACTCAGTCTGACTTATCTGCGTAGATCTGGAGGAGCTATATTTGATAGTACTGGCATCCATTCTATTTGAGTAGATTTTATGAATCTGTTATGATTCTTATGGTGTTATTCAGGTGTACATAGCCTTGCAATGCGCACTTCCATCATATACAGGTGTACAGTATACTGCCACATTGTACATTATGATTAGCGCTAAAATGCATAGTACATTTGCATGACGGCACTTATTTATGCCTGTTAACTTGGCAATAATGTGTCTTTATTTTGTTTTACACACTCTAATGGTGCTGTCTGAAAGTTTCGTCACTTTAACGTAGAACATTTTACTTGTAGGTTCACTACAGTGTTATCTGAAAGTTCTGTCCAATCTTACTCCCAGATATTTGGGTGCTTCTTCGGTTTTTGTTTTTTTTTCCATTAGTTTCTATTTATATCACTACTGGTTTGCCAGTTGTAAGTTGAATTTGGTTGTAACTGACTTGTTTGAATTCAATTTGAGCTGCAATTTTTGGAAGTACTTCTGTACTTTTATCAACACCGCTCTCTGTTCAGTGTTTTTACAATTTCTTCAAAGAATGTAGCTTGTATAACTAGTACTATGTCATTAACGTATATGAATTTCCTCGACAATATCAGCCTTTTTTGATATAGATATATGTATTAAAAAGCATCTGGGAAAGACTAACCCCTTATGGAAGTCTATTTTGTAGGATATTGTATTGGCTTGTTTTCCCTCCGTGTGTTACTCAAACATTTTGAGTAACCATATCTTAGTTCACCATATCTTCAAGATTTAATGACTACCGTGTTGATCGACTTTCACATTCTGGATATGATGACAAGTAATTTGCCAATACACTCTGTAAACACCCTTGGTTTTTAAATTTAATTTGTAATAATAGATTGGCAATAGATTTTCAATATTGTTAAAACTCATCACTCAGTGTATTACTTGGCATACACATTTTTAATGTTTAGTAAATAATACAAATTTTAAATATAGTAAAATATGAACATAAAAAATTACATTTATGCATTTAATATTTATAAATCTAAAAATATGCATTTATATACTAAATAAAATTTATATAATTTGATTCAGTAGAACAAGAAAGAAATAATTATCTAGGTTAGCATTAAAGTAGATAAATAGAAGAAAACATACAATTTCATAAACAATTTCCCTACTCATTATCTATGAGTATATCAACTACAACTAGTGAAAATAATAGCAATTGATTGTTCACGCATTACATTAATGTACGTCAGTTCATTATGGTCACACTCTTTTTCCCCTCCGGCAAATGATTGTTATCAGTTATCACTGAGTTTGTACAATAAAACGGAAATCGCTATGATCGTGTGCACATGTTTTGTCTTTATTTGCACCATCTACCAGTGCAATGTGCACTTGATATATTTATGTGTTGAGTATTTTCTACTTTGTTGTTCATTCACGTTGTAAGGAATTGTGCGGTCCAATTATTAACATAGTTTTGTTCACAGATATATCTTGGCAGTGCTGGTTATTGGGACATGTCCACTATGTAGAGTCGATTATTCCATGTTTCCAACTTTTTCCATGAGCTTGTGACGAAACACGAAAGAGTATGTTTTTGCCAATTAGCCATAATTGTGAATTAGAATATATTTATTTAATATTCAATTAATATTTCATTCGCCTGTCATTATTACTATTCATTTTGTTCATCATCTTTGTTTAAAGATTTTACTGAAGCATATGCAAGTGCGTTGTGCCAACTACTAGATAAGAGCTCGTCGTGCGTAAACAAGTACCATGACATGGTATGGTATCCAAGCTATACACCCATAAGCGAAACTGAGAGACAAAACTGGGCAAGCTACAGGCTCAATACTTAAATATTAAATCTGTTAAGAACACAGGCCCCTTGCTTAACAACCATGCTTAAAAATCAGTATTCCACAGTTAAATATATTATATTGTAGATTAACTTTTAACGCTAAATGTATTTCTGTTAGTAATAAAAGTATAGGTATCTATAAGCTGTTTAACACATAGTAATTGACTGGTATGCTAGCTGGTAAGTTGATTGGAAGGCCACTAACACATAGCAATTGGCATTCCTGCTATTTGGCGCTTTATCGTTTACATTATGCCAGCTACAATTCAAGTATTGCATGTGTGTACGTCGCTGTGACACTGTACGTGGTCTCTTTTTCAGCTATTATCAGTTGGTTATTTGTTTTGTTGTAGCAATATTATGATGGCGGAAACACTGCGCAGAATTGCTGTTCAAAAAACCATACGTTCAATTTCATTAGTTTTATGTGAAGAGCTTATTGAATTATGTAACGACGAATTACATAACAAAGAAAGATCTAAATGGGTATGAGATGGATGAATAAAAAGAATTTTGGAGCGTCCAAAACTATAATCAGAGAACTGCATGAAAATGACCCTCAAGCGTTAAAAGCTGTGATAAGATACAAAATTCCAGCAGTTGACGGGCGACAATTATTGTTTATACAATATCAGTCAGCTGGTATCAAATGCGGTATGGTGCAGGGGGAAGATGACGTGACAGCAGAACAAAAATATTTGTTTTACTAGTATTGCCACTAACTGACGCGCTGGCAGCGCCAGTGACTGGCATGAATTATTTACACGATACCAGTTACTGGAATATCATTACTGGCGACTTCTACTGGTACCATGTAAATCAGCTTTATAAAACACTGCGAATAAGATAACCCAAAAGATATTGTAGACTTTCATGAACTATCGAACGCGTATATAAATATATAATAAACATAGGCTTTACTTATATCTCTAACTGTGAGACGCAATATGGACCACATAGTGTATTCTGTTTACAAAAATTGTAACTGATGGTGGATGTGATTAAAACACACAAACAGAAGGATGAACAGGAAGACTTAAGTCTATAGAAGGAATAATAATACCAGGAAAA
The DNA here is from genome assembly GCA_013282895.1 of Eriosoma lanigerum. NCBI lineage: Eukaryota > Metazoa > Arthropoda > Insecta > Hemiptera > Aphididae > Eriosoma > Eriosoma lanigerum. The sequence continues at coordinate 35,271,212 of CM023358.1, forward strand.
TTCAGATGACTGGAAGCAAACGCATAGGCACGAATGGCAAACGACATGCTGAGAAGACCACAGATAACTACTGAAGATATTGTTATTTAACACGTCAAATTTTATTTAATTGGAACACTTTTATTCTATGAGTTAATTGTATTTAATAAACATTATATTATTTGAGTATTTGAGTTAAACTAAATTCATTCTGATCGGATCACGTTGATCTGGTTGGCACGCAACAAATGTAACAAAACTTTTACATGCTCATATATATATATATATATTTATCAGCATATTATTGAACTAATTAATTTAATAAATTTTACATTTTCTATCATTATATATGTTAATATTTTAATATAAAAATTGTATATTTTTTATGCATCAAGAGCATAAAAATCTTTGAACATTGCATCATGTTTATGAAATAAAAATATTATGTTTGTTGTGAAAGTGTATTAGATGTATTTTATATAAAATTCTTGTTAAAAGTTTTTACTTTTGTGTTATCTCCTCTACAAAAATTTAGGGAGAGTATGTCTCCCTGAGCTACCCCTATTATCGCCTATGTATACATCTATAATGCTATAAATATAGGTATAATTGTATGGATATCTTTTACAATTTTTGATCCAAGTACCTAACATAAGCCGCTTGCATGCATATCGTCATATAATTATATGTACTAATACATGATTATGATATTATAGGTTATAACGAATTAATGAATAATATAGTCTAGATACTATGATTACATTCAGTGGTGTATATAGGGGGGTGTTCTGTAAGTTAAAATACCCCCTATTTTTTTTTTGTAAGATATGTGGCTCATCTCAAATTCTAAAAGTGTAAAACATGATAAATTATAAATAAAATAATAATAATAATAAAAAATACAAATATATTAATGTGAAGGAGTGAAATGATTCTATATGATCAAACTATAATTATATTTTCAGAGGAAAGAATATTGTGTAGACACCCCCCAAAAAATACTTAAATATGACATTGATTACACTTATTTATTACTATTACATTTGGGCACCGAGAATTCCATTATGGAATTAATATTTTTAACTCTCCAATAACTACACCAAACATCATGACCACCGAATCATACATTGTATAGACTTTAAGCACTAAGCGAGTTCGTATTGACCAAACAAGTTACGGAGAAAATCTCGATGGACCGGTAAACAAATTCATAGAAAAAGTGTTATAATAAATAATTTATTTAAAATTTTTTATTAAAATTAAATACAATTTAGGTACGTTTAATAGATAATATTTATAAAAAGGGTTGATAAAATATTAAAATATTGGTGGGCCGAATTTACCCAATCTGGCCCTGATCGTAAGTACAAACTATAACACGCAGGGCCGTGCTAAGAGAAGGTATCAAAAGGAGCAAGTGCCTTAAGAAGCCAACAATTTTAAAGTCACCGATAAGAATTTATATATTTATTAATTTCGGATTTAATTTAAATATATTTGTATATTAGTTTTATTTACCTCATGATGGTCGACGATAGGGATGGGCAAAAATGAAAAAATATCGGTATTGATAAAATGGAAAATTTATCATTTGATACACTGCAGATATTTTTTTTTCGTACTCTTGTCTATAATTTGCGAACAGAGATTTTATAACATAAATCTTATACATAATATTATCATTGATTTTAGAATAGTCTATTCCATAATCAATGGTATTACATAATAAACATAATATTATGTATCCTGAGAAGTAATATAGTATTAAAATATGATAACATTTGAGTTATATAATTTTCATGTTTGACATGTACGGTCCCTTTAACATTTTAAAAACATACTTCTGTTTGTGTTTGAATAAATGTTTTTAAAATGCTGTACATACTTAGAAGGTGCTATAATAATATTTTATCGATAAAGGACAAGCCAATACTGTAATAACTTCTAATTGACCATTAACTACTAAGTCTATCTTTAATAAATAATCTAAAAGTATGTTTAAATAGTAATAATTATGTCAGATAATAATTGGTATGTGACAATAAAACAAAATTAAACTATGTACTTATTTATAGTTTAATATTATATTTTAATAAAATAGCAAAATAACGGTTTCTGTTATTTAAATGTTTTTAATTTCGTGAAAACTAATGGAGTTTTGATCGTAGGGACTTGAAAATATTTTTAAGTATTTACTTAGGTAAACTCCATTACAAGAGAAAATTTATAAACGAATGGTTGATTTTCTGACTAAGTATAGACTTTTGGCTTTTTTTAATGTTTAATATTTCTTAGAGTTTTAGTTTATTGGTTTGAAAATGTTATCGAATTCTAGTCATATACGACTTAATGTTTTTACAAAATATTTTGATAATCGTGACTGACAATTTTTTTTCATAAGTTTTTAAACTAAGAGTTCTTAAAAATCAGCAAAATTACGGTTTCATTATTTTATTTTTTTATAACTAAATATGTTTAGATCGTAGAAAATTGAAATTTATTTTAAATATTTACATTCGTAATTTACACACGTGGTAAATTTTTGTAATGGATTATCAGTATAGCATATTGTAATGAATTGAGTTTCGCTCAGAATCGTATTTTCTAATGCAATATCATTGCATTCAAATCTTTAGTATAATAAACCACTAATTTCTCCGAGGACCGAAGGGACGAAGGAGGAACGTCCACAATCGATATTCCCACTTTTTTCTTATTTTTCTATTCTCTCTCTTTTTTTTTTTTAATAATAATTAACTATTTTTAATAAAGAATCTTCGTCCTCAATAATAATGGTTTTATAGAAAAAATTTCTATTTGATTGTGTTAGATGTTCGTTGATGTAGATATTCTCATTTGCTCATTCTTTTTATACTTGTTACTTGTTAATAATTTCTTTTTAATTCTTTATTCTAATGTTTCTAATTCTATTATATCTAGGATAATTGTAAATGATGTAATTAATGGGATAGAAATTGTTTTTTTTCTGAGGGTATTGCTATTTGCATAATAAATTATGTTGAACAAATGATATCTGAAAACAAATTTCAAAAGAATGTCTTGGATGTAGTTAAAGTTAGGTGCAGTTAATGTTACTGTGCATTCCATCTTATCGTTCAACAACAGTGTTAAATGTTTTTTTGGCCTTGGTTTTTCACCCTTTAGATAGAGTATAATTTGAAAATAGAGTAATTTTTAAACTCTTAATTTTTTTGATTGAAAGTAGTATATATATATATATATATAGATATTCCATCACTCAATGGGAACTTAAATTTCGATATAAGTCTTATTGTAAGACATTACCTTGGTTCTAATTCTATTACCAGTTTTGTTGAAAATTGTTCTTTTAATTTCTGTTGTAGAATTTTATAAACGAAAAAACCTGATTTAAAAATTCAATTTTATGACAATATTTCTCTTCTTAATTAATGAAAAAGTATGTCAATAATTTAAATAAAAATTATTTATCAGCAGCAGGATTAAAAGAACAAATGTATTTGGTTAGATGTTAAAGATTTTAATTTGTTTGATCAATTAAATTTAGATATTATACACGATGCATTTCAAGCGTGAGCTAAATATCATTTTGTGTCTTATTTCAGTATACCACAAAAAATATATGAAATTTTTTTCGATGCAAGTATTAAATGATAGAATATTGGGTAGGTTTAATTTGGACCAGAAAATAACAGATTATACATGCCATCTTTAGACCTTATAAATGTAGGAAAAATTAATACATCAGCATCCGAAATGTTATTGATTAGATATTTTAGTTTACATGTAAGCGATTTTGTACTTATAAGTGAACCAATTCTAGACCTGTATTTATGTATATTGTTATTGATATTATATTAACATCACTCAAAGAAAATAGTTGTTTGTTACTTACAAACAATTTGAGACTATTTATTTATTTAAAATTTAGTAAAAATGTACTAAAGTCGTAATTATGTTTTTTTACACATTATCCTAACATAATAAAAAGGAATGGTCCCGTTATTCACTTATGGTCAATGTGTTTTGAGACAATAAACAGAATTAAAAAAATTGCTGTAAGATCATTTTTTAACTATGGAAATATTTGTTTAACATTGGCAATAAAATATCAAGTACAATTTATTATTGGACGTAGGAAAATATTAAATTCTATAAAATTAATTCCGAACTGATCCTTAGTAATGAGGAACCACTAATTGTATTAGTTGGGCTGAAATCAAAGAAAGACATAAGATCAATTGCATTTTGACTATATATACACGATGAAAATCCTCACTTTGTTTTGGTTAAAGGTATCTTCCTTTATAGATCACAAAGAATTATTTTAATTTTATTAGAGTATTATGTTTGCTACAATTGGTTTTGACAAACATTATCATAAGCGTGCGCATAGTTTATGGTCGAGGGCAACAAAAATGTATACCATCAGGCCATTCTTCTTTCTTAGCGGCCCACAAGTTACAAAAATTTGTATAATTTCAGGGAAAAGAAGAATGTACCCGATGACTTTACGTGTACCTATTTTTTTCTTTCGATAGAAAATTATATTTACTTCTACTTAGTACTTTATTTAGCTCATTTTTCGAATTTTTCCTTGGAATAAGAATTATTACGTGAATAATACTGTTTATCACTATAATACTAATATTACTGAATATCATGTAATTTACACTAAGAATCGATTAACTTATAGTAATATTGAATACATTTTTTGGATAATCAACTTAGGTACTTTATATTACAATATTATTACTGCATATTTATAATATAAAAAAACAATTTCACATTCAACTAGGTACCTATATCATTAGTAAGTTATTTTAATCCAATAGGTTAAACTTTTATTCGACATATGTATTCAAAACAATTTAATAAATAAGTACATATTATATTATAAAATAAATTATATTATTATTATAATAAATTGTTAAGTATATTTTTAATTTATAATAGATGATATCACTTTGACTATTATGTCTGAGAGTATAATATATTATATTATGTAGTATGTTTTACTTCGATCTATTAGGGTACGTCGAATAAGTATTTCATGTATAATATGTTGATCGTTTTTTTTTGTTGTACAACTTTTAATCCGACCATTATTGTTTTTAAAGACGGTTCTTTGTCAAAAATTCGCATCAGTTTGTCGAATTCCAAATAAATCGATTTATATACAACAACAAAACAAAATGTAACCAATAAACGCCAAAATATGCAAAACCTACAAAAAAATGTGGCAAAAGTGGCAGAATAATATGCATCAGTGTGATGAAATCAAATAAATAGGTTTATATTAGGTAATAAGTACTACTTTGGTCTATACGTCATAAAAGTTGTTTATGAACAAACATTGGTATGTTATTTGTCGTACAATTTATAATTTTAAAACCAACCATCATTGTTTTTAAAGATGGATTTTTGTCGAAAACTCGCATCCGTCTACTTTTTTTCAAATTAATCGATAAATTTAAATGTAAAAAACAATTCTAGGCACAATGGTACAAAATGTAACCAATAAACGCCAAAATATGTTAAACTGAAAAAAATGTACGCACACTCAAAAATATTGCAAAAGTGGCGGAAAAGTACGTATCTGTCTATTGAACTCCAAATAAATCGGTTTCTATTAAGTAGTATGTACTACTTCGATTAATTTGGTTACGTCGTAAAAAGTATCTGTATCTTAATACGTCGTATGAGTCTTTCATGTACAAACTTTAGCAAGCGTTTTTTTTTTTTTCAATAGTGGTTCTTTGTCAAAAATTCGCATCAGTATGCTGAATTTTAAATAGACCGGTTTATATTTAAAAACAATTCCAGGCACAATGGTACAAAATGTAACCAATAAACGCCATAATATGCAAAACCGATAAAAAATGTACGCACACTTGAAAATATTGCAAAAAGTGGCGGAAAAGTACGTATCTGTCTGCTGAAGTCCAAATAAATCGGTCTAAATCAAGTAGTATGTACTACCCTCGATTTATTTGGTACGTCGTATAAGTATCTGTATCTTAATACGTCGTATAACCATTAAACGCCAAAATATGCGAAACAGACAAAAAAATGTACGTAAATATATTGCAAAAGCGGCGGAGAGCAAAGAGAGCAGCGAACAGAATAGTAAATACTGAACGGTGACAGCCGGTGGTACAGTGGCAAAAGATTCAGAATATTTCGTTCCATCGTCCGAATCATCGTGGAAGTCATCGGGCGCAGCACCTTTATTGCAAATGGCCATGGAAGCTGCATGATTTCTATTCCTAATAGAGATGTGAACGGTGTAGTTTTGATTGGGCCAATTTTTTAGCGCTTATTTTAAATTATTAATAATTTACGTATATGATTGTACTATAATATATGATATGATATATGAATAGGTTGGGTATCCTATATTCATACTATCTTAATTTATGTTTAATAAAATTTTTTTATTAAACAATTTAATAGTATAATATTTGGAATAGTAACAGAAATAGTGAATGAGAAAAGTAGTATAAATGTAATAATAATGAATACATTTCGTGATAAATTAGTATAAATACATTAGTGTTATAATAAATCAATAAAAATATAAAAAAAAAATATTATAAACATGTCAAAATAAAGTTTTGGCTGTGTAACAATTGTTGATAAATATAATAATTGAAAATTTTTAATAATATATTTTTTGAAATAGTAAGAAAAATAGTGTTTGAGAATTGTAATATAAATTCAATAATACAGAATAAAGATTATTCGTGATAAACTAGTGTAAAGTACTTACATAAATGTTATTATAAATCAATTAGTAAAAAAAATAAAAAATAAATATACACATGTTAAAATAAAGTTTTGGCTGTGTATCTATTAAGTCTTCTTCAATATTCAATGTTCTATCTCTAAAAATTAAAACGTTAGATTAATAATCGTCTGTAGAGTTGTAATGGAAATAATTAAATTGTATAAATGCTTAAAACAAAGTATGTACATAATTATGAAATAGTATGTTTGTTAATAGTGGACAATCAAAAAAATAAAATAAAAATAATAATAAAAACAAAATGTTACTTTAGTAAAGGTACTATAATATTATAAGAATTTCAGAATGTTTGTGGGACGAAAACAAATCACTAAAAATAATATTACCTTATAATTCTTTCTTCTATATTTATTCTTTTTTAAATCAGCATATTTAGAAAATCGATATTCTTTTTCTATGAATATTTCTATTACCAATCGGATTTCTGAAAATATAAAATAAATTATACGATGTTGGTAGTTTAATAATTCACATAATATTGTATTCAAATACACGAAATCTGTATATATTTATAATGTATTACTATTTAACGTTCTAATGTACTTAATATGTTAATAATTTTAATTTAAAATTTTTATTTTCATATTATAAATAAAAAACTAACAATAATAAATTTAAATTTTTATAAAAAAAAAATTTTACTCACGTTATTTGTATTTTTCCGTTAACGAAGTGATTCATTTGGATCAAGTTCAATGTATTTTAAGTATTTATCAATGTTGAAAAATGTATTAAAATATAAATTTGTGAGTTTACACGATTTTAAGTCGGTCTATTAAATTTTATTAGAATGTTTCGGTTTAACCATGTAAAGAATCTTTAACAATTGTTTTGTATGAAATAAAATACAATAAAAGTTTAATACAAATAAATTTAAAAAAAAAAATTGAATGTTATCTCCTTAATATTTATACCTCGGAAATACGCTCTTTAAATGGCGGCAAACTACCCTCCAATCTCATAAATTTCAGTCTCTCTAATTGTTCATCGTAAAAATATTCTAATTCAAATAATAATAAATAACTATCTCCATCTAAGTCCATACATCTAATATGGTATATAAAAAAAATGTAATTTTTTTAACCTAATATTGTGTTATCGTTCTTGTTTTCCAAATTATCTGCATTATTGTAAATCGTAGTCCTGTGCACTGTGACGTTACCCTTTAATCAAATTAGAAAATTATAATATTTGTTATGCATTTATATTATAAATAAATAGGTATATACTTCAAAAATACTTCTATAGATTACACTTTTAGTCGGATCATTCGTGTTATCCAAAATATCACTCTTGATATCTTCTGTCGTTCTAAGTACTGTATCGTTACCCTTTAATCAAAAAAGTAAATAATAATAACACATTATAATTTTATTTTATTTTATTTTACACAAACATTAAATGAAGAAACCATAAATGAAAATAATTGTAAACCTCTTTTGTTGTCAAATATTATTTATACAAGTATTACCTATATTACTACCTATAAATTGTTTAATGTGTTTCAACATTACTTTACTTACTTTAATTTTCGGAGTTTCGTCATCATCAACACTTATAATTGACATAAGGTTATTATGGTGTTTATCATTTTCAAAAATATCAAATTTTTCAAAAACTTCTCTTTCAGTTTTTGCAGGTTTGGATAAAAAAATTTGTAATCTTCTCCAAAATTTGCTTTCGGGTTTCTGTAAATTTAAATGTAGAATTATACTTTTTAGCTCGATATCAAAATTACAATTTCATGATATAAAGAAAAACTTTAGGTACGCATTTATTTAAATATAGGTACAAATTGTGGTTACGAAATATTTTTGAAAAAAAATTCCTGTTAAACAATATTAATAATTTGATTCGTAGTAAGGGGGCAAAAGGGGCGCAAATAAATTGAAAACGTATAATACAAAAGTTTTTCTATATGTTTTTAATTTATTAATATTTTTTTGTAATAATATATTTTTAAGGTTTTTCATTTAAATTTTGCTCACTTTAATTTTTAAAGTTATATTTGTCCTTTTATTGTCACCTTTAATATGATGTTCTGGCTTATAAAAGCAACAGCATAGTTGATGCCATAAATTGCATTTGGTTTTCTGTAAATTTAAATTTAATTTTTATTTAAAATACTCTATCACTTGAATAATATTCAACGATGTAAATATTGATATTGGTAGTATTTATAAATAAGGTATTAAACATAACTAATTTAATTCATAATGCTATAGGTATGTATGAACTATGGACATCAACGCTTTAGGGAAAGAACTAAGAATTATTAGAAGTAAAACTAGGTAATCGTGTAAGATTTTGTAGGAAGTGGTCATAAAATTATTAGAACAAGGCATATTTAATGAAGATGAGTGATGATATATATTGTGCGACTGTATGAGACTGATGAGTTCAAGAACTTAGATCGATAGTGTAAAAGAATAGTAGTTTTTAGAAGGTCATGGAAAATAGCGGATATTTTAGTGATAGTGGGAGGGGAACACCTAAGAAGAGGGGGATAGAAGGAATAGAAAGTTATATTAGGATATCTGGTATATAAACGAACGAGATGAAGAAGATCGAGATCTAAGGTGATGTAGGACACGAGTGTCCGACCCTTTATGTTTGGATGGTAAGGCAAATAAGAAGGTGAGTATGATAAGCGGAAATATACATGTATACAATAATTACTTTAGATTTCCGATATGATTCTGAAATCCCTTCCATCTTGCTTCCTAATGATTGTGCCCAGAGAGATACTTGAATAACCATATACGTAATAGAAGTACAATAATGTGAGAATTATGTGTTAGGTATAAATGCGCATTCGTGTACGTCTCTGGGCGCAGAGAGAAAATCGGACGGTGGGTCTTGTTTATGGACAAATTTTGTTGTATAATTACGTTGTGAAGAGAACATTGTGAGCCAGAATAGTAGTAATAATTCCTATTATTTAAAATAGGTATCTCGTATCTAATTATTAATTTGTTTATTTTTTATATTATTATTCTTTTTCTTTTGAAATAATATTAATAAGCAACAGGGGCGCCATTTTAATAGGGAGAGCGAAAATTGAAGCAGGTCAAGTTTTACGCCGATCGGGTTAATTTTGTTTGATATAAATATTATGTTAGTAACTGACAATTTCATTTGCGATGCATTTTATAGGAATGTACAATGTTTTTTAATTATACCTAATTTTATTAAACATACCTATATCATTATTCACTATTAAAACAAACTATAATGACACAAAATACAAACGACAAAATGGTACAAATACACAAATTTACAATAAGGCCGTCGACAATGTTATTGTAGATTATGAAGGTGGCGTATGGCGTTTGAATATTATGTATCAGCGCGATAAAATACGAAAAAAAAATAAGGGAGCCGTGGCCCACCCAGCGCCTCCCCCCCACAAATGGCGCCCCTGATAAGCAATCTACTTTATTTCTTCTCGTTGTATTTTTTAATAGAGGACTTTTGATTTTCTCTAATTATTTGCAAGAATATGTTCAATATAATAATATTTTTGCATATATAACGTTTGATATTTAAAATTCTCTATTTTACTTGGTATTATCAGTAACCGGACATTCTAAAGTAGCCGTCTGGAGAGTTTCTTTAGGAGAGTATACCTTTTATCACACTGGCCGAAAAGCCCGAATACAATAAATAATTCAAAAATTTAATCTTAATGGCATTATCTAACTACTAGAATAGCAGAGCTTGGGCTATTTGGTAGTTTTAACCAATATAGGCAGTTCTAAATTTAAATATGTAGTTGTAAAAACAAATTTGGTTAGTACCTAAAATGTGTGATTTCTCTGTTTTATGAACAGAGATTCTGGATCTTGTACATTTTTTTGAGTATTGTCATTGATAGTTTACAAACGTAGTAAAATTTTGGAATGGATTATCTCATACATATCTTATGTATAAAATTATAATATCATTCATTGTAATTTCTTGGTTAATAATAAATTTAATAATGTATATTTAATAAATTAACTTCTATAATGCAGTAGAAACTGTAGGTACACTGATATACAACATACATTGCAGAGTTCAATAATGACTCATTTAAATATTTAAAATCTATAGATCATCCAATAAAAAGTCGGTCGTATAACCTAAAGTAACTAGTAACTATTTTTTTTTCTTTATAATATTAGTATTAAACTACCATTGATTATAGAATAAACTATTACATTATAGTCTATTCTATATGTAATGTTATTATATTTCATAAATAATTCCAAAAAATAAAATACAAATTATATTAATAATATATTAATTTAACATAATATTTAAGCTTTTACTTAAACATAGTGTATGAACCTGGAAGGACCAGTGAATAATAATTAACACTATTTTCAAATATTAAATTAAAAAAAATTTTTTTTTTTTTGATTCACTCAAATCAAAAACTCATTTTTTAGTACTACCTCCCTCGCAAAATTTTTTTAGGATTTTTTGTGGACGTTCTAAGTAAAATGAAAACTTTTATCTAACTTCCTACAATATATCCATTAAAAAAGAAATATTATTTGAAAATAAATTAAAATTATTAAAACATTTTTTTCCTTGGCTTCACCCAAATCATACTTACGGTTTTACGTACTACCCCCCTCGCATAATTTTGTTTGTATTTCTTGGGAATTTTCAAAATATAAACATTTATCTTACTTTTGATAATATTTCCATTTAAAAATAAATACATTTTTAAAGTCCGATACAATCCATCATATTCCACAAAAGTCTACTTAAATAGCAAGAAAATAAACAAATTATATATATTTTTCTAATGTGTAATTGACATTAGAAATAATAAGACTATTTTTTTTTTTTTTTATAATAATATAATATAATTAAATGTTCCTGATCAGTGATCGATATATTATTAAAGTATTAAGTTTCTACGCGTTTGCGTTAGTTTTTTTCACACGTTGTCGTGTATTGAGACAATAAATTGTACATTTTATTTAAAGTGTTTTGTTTTATATATATTTATAATATAAGTGTAATTTTAGTATGATAAACAACATGTATTCTAAAATGCTCATTGAAACAATCAAATAATTATGTATTAAGAATATCGCCCACTAGTACAAAATATGTCGTTGTACTCAAACATAAAATTACTACATCGTATTTCAACTATTATAATACTATGCTATTATTAAAAGGTCAAAATTGCATGCCTGCTTATGACTATATATTTTAAGCAGATTATAATAACATTCTGAAGAATTGTGATTTAATTTATGTACGGTATTATATTATTATTGTAAAATTTGTATTTGTATTGCCGCATAAAACTAAAAACAGGGATAGTTCTCTTGCGCACTATATATTATACCGGAGTAATATTTAATTTTTATCTTAACTTAATTCTATAATGTATTTTAGTTAAATACATTTAATTAACTATTATGTTTGTGCGTTAATTGAGACAGTTATACTTTTATTCTTTAACCAGTGTAATTATATATTATATATTAAATTATATACTACATAAAATTACCATTACATTTTATAAACTATATATTATGATGTAATATTTAAATGTTAAAACGTTAAGTTTTGTAATTGTTTATTTATTTTTGTTTGTACATTTTCATTGGTTTTTATTATCCATAATTCATGTTTATATGAAATAATTGATATAATTATCAATATGTAAAAAACCTTTTATTTTACAATGTTTATTTAAAATGAGAACAATAAATTATACGTAATAGCATTTAATAAATTGTTATGTACAATTTCCTCATAAAATAACTTCAAAATAATAATAGTTTTTAATGAAAAAATATAAAATAATGTAAAGTGTTAGTGACTAAGTGTATGGTATATCTAACAATTTTCTGTTATTTAAATAAGTTTTATATACAAATGAAATAAAAATAATTATCTAACCAATACCAGTATCAATGCTAGGTTATTTGAACATAATGTGAGATTTTTCTTAGATTATATATTTTATTTTTAGTAATTCATTTTTTCTATAACAATATTTGTGAGGCCAAATAAAGCGCAAAGCCTATTTTGCTTTGTCAGCCTCTTCTGCCGACCCTGAATCTAATAAACGAAAAAGTATACAATTCCAATTTATCCAATTTAGTGGTCTTTTTCTGTGTCTTGTTAATTATTATAATTTCATAAATATTTTACAAGTCAACCATTAAAAAATCCTGAATAAATTTGAGGACTTCCACTATTGTACTACATTTTAAAATTAATCAATAATAATTATATTTATTACATAAATAAAAACAAAGCGTTTTTTTAAAAATATTTATTTATATTAATACAAATAAAACGTTAAAATCATAAAATTTAAAAACATTTGTAAGATATACATATCTATCGAATACTATAAACTATACTATTAAAATAAATCAACAATAAGGGATTGCTTAAATGACGTTTGATGCTAATTATATTGTTTTTTAGACCGAATCAGAAGAAAAAGATATAAAAACATTAACTCATCAAACCAATACGACGGATATAATTACTACACCTGCAGCTAGTATAGCGCTTCCTAATTATCATAGAATAGTATTCCACTAGCAAACTTAAAGTGCGAGATACCTAAGTAATATAGTCGCTTCAATATTATGTTTTAGTAAAATTAGTTTTGTTTTATAAATATAAAACGTTTAAATTATAATTATGTGCACAGATTCTATTTTCCGTCGGGAAAAAGAAGAGCTGAACAGTGGGGTACGATTGAACGTAAAATAAGTGCATTTTTAATATAAATATTAATGTTTTTTCTTTTTATTATTACATTAATATTACGTTTATCAATCACTATTTCTGTTACTATTCCTAAAATTATACTGTTGAAATGTTTAAATTATATT
>CM023358.1:35299864-35370990 GCA_013282895.1 Eriosoma lanigerum
TTTATCCAAATCATATTAACGGTTTTACATACTACCCTCCTCGCAAAATTTTTTTTGGATTTTAAAGGACCTGCATAAAAAAATAAAACTTATTTTATTTCCTATAATATTTCCATAAGCAGCGTATGATAGAAAACGGTTTGGGGCTCATTCGATTCGTAATAATAATAATAATTTATCCTCAGAATGTCATAATTGGATATCCAGAGTTTATCCTGAGATATATCATAAAGGACTTCTGATATTTTCAGGCAGGAAATATAATAAATAACTTCAGTATCTCGCTTTGCTATGTACATTTTATTAAACTCTATAACTATTTTACCTAAAATGCAATAAAATATACTGGTTATAAATTCATTTTCTGTAAATAGTGATTGTTATTCAATCCCTTTACTGTCATATACACATTTTTCCTAATTATTTATAATATTTTTAACTCTTCTACTTTTTACTTGTGTCGTGAACCTTTGTATTTAATTATTATTTATATTATTACGTTACATACTTAGTATAATAAGTTACTATAAAAATTATATCATACATTTGTTATTTAAAATATTGTAACCTTTGATAATATCAACAAATCAATAATATCATATTCATAATCAATGCTAAAAGAATTATTTATTTATATAACAATAATTACAGTTATAATCTTAATTATTACATTTATAATATTTAGTATTTTAAGATAATTTTCAAATAATTAATATTGACATGATATATAATTAGCTTGTTTTTGCGAAGGGACCGAAAGAAAACAGTTTACTAAAAGCATATTGATTAAAACAGTAAACTGCTTACTAAAATGTTTGCTCTTATCACAAAACACCTTCACCAACAGTTTTGTATTTCTGGCTAAAACTATAAATACATATTATATAAATAATCATTTTAGATTTTATCGATCATTAGTTGGACTGAAATAATTTATATGGCGATAAAGAATTCTCCCTAAGAATATTTATCATGTAAAGAAATTCAAAATTTCGCCAGGTAAATTATAGTTAATGCATATAAATTTCGTGTGTATATCAAGTTTAATCATTTAAGACGATGGTTCCCAATTTGCCGTCAGAGATGTTATATATCAGAAATTTCAACCCTTATATTTCGCTTTAATAATATTATGTTCATTCCATGTCGAATTAAAATCATTAAGTCGTCTGGATTGACACCTTGCTCTATTAGATGGACAATCAATAATGTATTTATAATCATTTTGAAGTAATGTTATGGAAGAAATTTAAGAATAAGTAATTATTAATTAAATCAAGAATGGACAATCCTAGTACATAAATTATTATAAGTTTTAGTAATTATTATTATTATTTTAAAGGAAATTTTGATGCAAGACTGGGCAAGTTATTTAATTTTTTTACTTCTACTAATTACTAATTAAATTATTCTAGAAATTTTTAAATTAAATTAAAATAAATATCCTAACTTAGTTGATTTGAAATATTTTTTTTTAAAAAATAAGGCCTTTGACACGTTCCCATTGCTTTCTTTTCTCTACTTCAGATTAGGTGTTAGCAACTTTATATATATGTACATTTCTATTACCTATATCTGATTTCAAGAAAGAAACTTGTTATTCGTAATAATACGATATTTGATTTATTCACTGCTTCATTCTCTATTCCCCATTGTAAGTGTCATTTTTTGTTATTATTTTCACAATATCATTGAATGACTATATCTCTTCTTTATTTAAGTCCTTTAAAACACCGATGATATTAAAATATTCTTAAAAATAAACTTTTAAACTCTCATTCTAACTGCCTCCATTTTCAATCGGATGTTAATTATAATCTCAATTTCGAAAAATGTTATTCCATGCCCTTCTCCAAGAAACAGTCTCCTATATCCTCACATCACTCTCTTCACGTGGCAGTTCTGCCCCTAAACGTTTTGATATCATTGAAAACCTAGGATTTTTCATACACCTTCTCACTCTTTTAAACACCATATCAATGTCATTGTGGTGAGGGCATTAAAAATCTTAGGTTTCTTAAAGCTTATAATGGATACCACCCTATTCGACTCTCACAAATGTTTCCTCACTATCTATTTCTATTTGACGCAATCGATTATAAAATATGGAATCGTAATCTGGCATTCATATATATTCTATGACCAGCTATAAATAGAACGTGTTAAAACCGTTTTCTTTTTTTGCAGCCTTTGTTCATAAAATCAATCGAACTATTGCTAACTAACCATCAATATTTATATACCTTGATAAATTTCTTTATGAATTGTTTGTATACTCTTTATATATACATTTTTTCTTATATACCTATTTAAATTAAATTTAATTTATTTCCTTCATATAATATTCTATACCATGTTACATATATATTATATACCTATATATGTTTTATTTTTACTATATTTATGATGTTACCCATATACTATTATATTATTACTTTTTTTCTTATAAACTTAAATTAATTATTTTCATTTCTTGTATTAATATTATATTCTATAGAAAGTATATAATTTTATGTTTGTAACCTTTGTCCCTTTTATACCTTATTTATAAATGTAATATTATGTATATGTCTGGCATCTGTGTACCTTTGTAAAATTCTCTAATATTCAAAATTATAATAACATAACAACTCGGACGCTGTTAGGTTACAGACTATAGTATCAAAATAAGCTGATGAACGATTTCAAATTAGTTGTTAGTTGATCGAAATATCTTTATGGGGAATTCTCTAATAAAAATGACAAAGAAGTAAAATGAGCTGGAAATAGTTATTACTTATACTATTTACTCTAATCTAGGATACTAAACAATTAGACCGCCACCAGGATATTGGTGTTCCTTTGAACAGCCTTTTAGAATGTGTGTTTTTTTTTTATATTTAAAATAAGAAAAACATATTTTAAATTTAAATAAATGTGATTATGTGACTCTTCTATTATAAAGTTGAAATTTTTAAAATATATCACGTTATTATAGTAGGTATATTATAGAATTATAAATATTAAATTAGGGATATAATAATTATTTAATAATTAACCTGCATTTGATGGAAAATATGTATGTGAACTAACACTAAGATTAATGACTGAACTAAGTATCACTTAATGCATATTGGTTAGAAACAGTGGGTACTATTTTTTGGCTTAGTAAACTAAAAAGATATTTAAGTGTATATAAACATTTTCCTGTTTATCATTGAATTAATGGCTTATACAGCAATTTGGCTGAAAAAAAATTTGTCACAAAAAAATAGACTTAAAATTTAAACAATTTTAATACAAAAACACATTTTTCAACTGTTGGCATTTACTGTCATTAAGGCTTAGAAGGACAGTAGTTTTCTGCTATTATGGCAGTTATAAAACTATTTTTTTTAACTATATTGAATAGTTTTTTTATACAATATATGTATAAGTGTTATTGGTTGATCAAAATAACAATACAAATGAATAATAATCATACTTGTTTTTTATTGATATATTATCAATTATAATATAATTTATTATAGATATTAAACATAAATAAACAGCATAAAAATAATATTTCACTTTAGCTTACTGATAAATTAAATAATGTAATACAAAATAAAATTATGTTAAAAGCTTAAATAGCAAGTCCAAAATTAATTGACATTCAAACTATTATTTTAAATTAATTTGGCACAGGCTTTTTAAATGCAACCTCGTGAAATATAGTTTATACTGAAAAAGTTCTTAATATTAAATGTATATAAAAATAAAAAGTATATAAATTTAATTTAATGCTGATGGAATAATTGTATTTTGTACTTATTTCATGTATTTTATATATTAATTAATAATTACATTTTTAATAATTACATGGATTGATGATTACTGCTTATTCGATTGTATTTAAATTGATATCAAATTAATTATTAAAAAAGGATAATATTAATGTTGATAAAAATATAAATTAGTATAGTATTAACAAGAACTTTAATAAAGTTATACAATTATTTAGTTTCACATTTTTAATTTTGTGTTTTATAGAAAATAAGAAAAGAAAAATAATTGTATTTAATTATTTTATTTTATTTGAATTACTAATTACTGTAACTATATTTAAAATATATAATAAGAATACTTAACAAAATATTACTATATAATAAATATTAATAATCTTAAACTATTAAATGTATTTTATTGTATAATATTAGTAATATACATTCAATTTAAAAATTATAATCATTTAATGTAGTCATTAGTTATTAAAGGTGAAGAACAGGTTGAAGCTGAAAAATAAATAAAATGAAACATATTATAACTAAATTATATTACATTTTATATTGATCATAGACAATTTTTAATAGTCATAAGAAAATATTAATTTTAATTTTAATTTTCTTAGTGTAAATTCAAATATTAATATTACATTCTTCTTTGCTATTTTGTTTATCACTAAATAAAAATACTTACTCTTAGCAAATGTATAATATAGTCATAACACTAATTATTCTTCTTCTTCTAATTCACCTTACACAACTAATTAAATAGGATCAGATACCCTAATCCTACACCTACCTAAATAGATCTCGATCTCCTACCCCTCATACATTCACACCAGCTATCTACATACCACTCTCTATTCTATCTATCCACCTCTTCTTCAGTCTTTAAATAGTCAAATAGTTATACTACTAATTAAAATAAATATATTATACATAGTTATAATTTGACAGTGTTTTGTTAAAAATGCATAACCCACAAAGATTAAAAATACTTGTTTACATCAAAATGTTCAGAAAAAATAGAATAATCTACAAAAAATTGTGTCTATAAAATATGAAATATGTTTTACTTATGATTTTATTGAATAAATGTCCTTTTAACAAAATAAAAGTATAATTTGAGTATGTTAAAATGACATTCTCCACACAACTATCATTATAATTATAGAACAAGATAATTGACCCTAAGTGTTAATGTGTTAATTTCTTTACAATATTGATATTAAATATAATTATTATTAATATCCAAATGTCAATTGGTTCCATAAAGTTCCTGCTTAATTTATAACAATAACAATATTAATAGTTATTAAAATCATAATGCATATGGCATAACCTAAGACCTAACCATTCATCAGTCAAACTGATAGTCAATACAATATATGATATTAACTATAAATCATTACACTATGTAATAAATAAAAATAGTAAAACTAACATTAGTCATTAAACCTATATAATTATATAGCTATTGAAACTTTGTGAATTTGTACCTAATTTAAATTTGTACTATTTAGTGATTTTTGTGTTTGTAATTTAATTAATTTTTAATGAGTTCAAGAACTACAAAGCTATAACTGATGGCATCAATGTCCATTACATACTAGTAGTATTAATAAACAATATGACTATAATACAATAACTGTCAATATTATCAATGAAAAAAACAATAATTTAATTCCAATTAATTATAATACTATAATTTATATTGTAAGGTGGAATTAATAGTATAAAAATACTAACATTATTTATGTTATAAATACCATTATAAATGTCTAATCTCCTGAAGCTGATAAAGAACTTTTGTAGAAGTTTCAAGTAAAAAAAAAAAAGAACTAGGCTAATATAAGACAAAATATAGATCTCTTTTGTATTAAAATTAATTAATTCTTTTAACCTTTTATCAAAGTCTGATAATTTTAAGTACCACTAATATTTATTTTGTTTGAAATTTAATATTCTTTTTATAATGTAATCATTTTAAATTTCATAATGTAACAGTCATACCTATTTATTATTTAATTATTTATTATTATGAACTTATTTAATTCATTTTATATATATATAATTTGATAATTAAAATTAAAAATGAGTTATGAAATTTAATAATTGTTATTACTTTATATCAGTCTGATTAAATTTTAACCAATTTTTAAGTACCTCCAACATTTATTTTATTTAAAATTCAAATTAAATTTTTAATCAATATTATAAAAATAACATTTTGAAAAATAAAATGTAAAAAGGGCACTTACCACTTAAATTATGTTTTGTTAGTTAAAAGGGCTTTTGAATAAAAAAAAAAAAATACATAAAGGGCTTTTACCACTAAAAATTGTTTGAATCAAAACGACGGCTTCTGTATAAACAAATACAATAAGAGCATAACCCACAAGTGTTGTGTTTTAAGTATTAATGACATAATTATCTGAGGCAAATATTTAAAATTAATAATAATTCGTTAAGTCATTATTGATTCAAATTTAAAATGTTAATTCAAAAATTGTATTTTGAAAAATGTATTTTTATACATTACATTATAGTTTAATGTCCTTCCTGAAAAATCTTAATTTTGAGAGTAACACCCTTTAGACAAAACACCATCAATATAAATAATAATATAAAATATGCATTTATTAATCATTCTTATAAGTAAACATATTAAATTTATTTAAAAAATTATACCTGAAGCATAATAGCCTTGATGATAAGGTATTGTAGTTGGAATACTTTCTACATAGATAAAATTGGTTGAAGGTGGCTGAACAAGAATTCCTGCAGTAATATATTTTTATACACAACCTGTGGAAATGCATTAAATTGTGGTCATAGATTTTTTTTAATTAGGTACATTATAAAATCCACAACCAAACAATTACATGCATTTTCAATATTGTGACCAAATGAAATATTATAAAAACAATGTTTTATTAATAAATACATATTTAAAACAATTTTAATAATCTAACCTTCACCAAAAATATAATAATTACACATTAAAATTAGTACTAATATAATGTAATATAATTTATTATGCAATAATAACATAATTTTTTTTTATTCAAGAATGCTACATATTTTTATATTCACATTATATTTTAAAGTAGTGTTTATAATATGATAATCTATAAAAAAAATTTGAAAGGTTTAGAAAACTAAAATAATTTTAAGCATAGAATAGCAATATATAGGGTAAATTAAGTGTACCGAACCCCATTTTTTGCTTTAATAATGCATATTTAGGAATTTTTTTTTGACATTATAATTTACTTAATACTCATACTTTCCAATACTAAGATTACAAATGTCCAACTGATAGCATTTATTTTAAACATAAATAAATAAAATAACAAATTAATAATTTTAATAAAAAATGAGTATTGATATTTTCAGAAAATAATGCCAATCTTTGAAATGAAGAATAATTTTAAATTATTATTAATAAACTGTTATTAAAGCAAATTAAAACAAATTCTACATTTATATAAATCAGTGGTTTTTAATATTTTCATTTTAGCAACACGCAAATTGGATATTCAATTTTTTAGTGACTCCTAAATATATATTTGTATAAACATATATTCATACCTATTGAAAATAGTGATCCTAAATAATTAGTTAAGAATTACTGATAAAAATATATCATAATCTATTATATTATATACCAATATGTTAAATTTAATTTTATGATGACTCAACACAATCAACATATATACTCGTTTGCCTATGTTAAAATAATGCAAAATAGACAATCTTAAGACAACTAACATATAAATTATTTTACTTTTCAACTTTAAACATTTTATAGGTAATGATTAAGTTGTTTAAAATGAATTTGTAAATAATATGCAAAATTACAACTGGCATAACATAATGCAATAATTAAATGCAAATTAAATAATTTATATTATAGGTCAAATATACCAAAACATGCATCAATAATTACAAGTGATTTATTATTGATTAAATATTTTTAATTATATATTATTTTTTAGTAAGCAAATTGTTAAGATATTACTTACTGCCAGCTTGCCTACGTTTGTAAATAGCACAACATGGACAGCATAAACAGCAGATGCAACTGAGAATGGATGAGAGAATCAACAAAATTATAAGAATTGGAATAAGGCAGATCAATCTGAAAACAAAAATAATTATTTTAAATGTAAACTATAATGTTATCAATTTATCATGTTTATACATACCCAAAAACCAAAAATTCTTGAAAATTACAACATTCAACCTCACCATTAGTATTGTAGCAACAATATTCTTTAGATTGATCTCCAATAAGAGGGGTAGGACATCTGTTGATAGAGATAGATTCAACCTTAGAAATAAATGGATTTTTGTCGACAAGCCATGGTAAAGTACAATCAGTTGCTCCTAAAAAATATATATTATTTGTATAAATAATGTTTAATACAGATTTAATACAGAGGCTTTAGTACTAGTAGATTAGTGTAGAGAGCTGAGGGGCTATGGCCCTTCCAAAACTACTTATAGCCTCCCTAAAATCGTAATTTTTTAATTGCTATTAACCTAAATTTCATAACTACATGACCCTATTATAGTATTTTAAACTATAGCCCCCAAGATAAGTTTTTCTAACTATACGCATGTAGGTAGTATTATTAAAAAGAAGTCAACACATATCTACATAGAACAAAAATTGTAGAATTTAGATTAAATTAAAATTTGAAATAGCAATAAATTAATAAAGAACAGAAATATTTTCAAAAGATTGACATAGGTACCTAACTATTTTATAAAATATTTACTGGAAAACTAAGAAGTATCTGCAGTTCATGATTTTTTTTTAAATACCTGTAGGTTTAAAGAAGATGCAAATTTTATAAACAAAGACAGCAAATAGACACTAACATCCACTTATTATGTTTGACACAAAAAAAACCCCAATTTGTTCATACCTGTGACGTCACAGTATGATTAACAGGGCGAGTTATAAATATAAAAGTTTAAATTTTTTATTTTAAATGTAGTGAATAAAAATTAAGTGAATTTATTAAAAATTTTATTTTTATTATAAAAATTAATTTTACTTACTGAAAATAATATATATTATACTAAACAAATATTAATATATTATCCTAGACATACGACTGTATTTTAATTGTGAAATATCTATTTCCAAGCAATAAAAATAATTGTTCTTTTGGTGTGTCCCACATAAATAACAATTTACAATTTGTAATGATCTATGAGCTCGAAATAAATAATTAGGAAAAAGGAAAAACAGAACCTACCCAAAAACAATAAAAACCAACACCATTATACTTATACCACATATAGGTACCTAATCAAAGGAAAGCTAACAGTTCTGTTATAAGTAACTATGTCCTACTAAAAATTACTATTAGTTAAATCATAAAGCATCATACTTACCCATTACGGCATTGTTGTAAAACGCGAAAGTTACTAACAACAAAGTCAACACTTTAATGGCCATTTTAAGGAATAAATGCTGTAATCTGGTAGAAATGTTAAATGTATAATGGAAATGTGCTCAGCAAGAACTAAAACGCATGAAAAAAAAAATTAAAAGTTAATATTATTTTATATGACGACCGGTGAATGGAGAAGATAAACAAAAACGTTTACCTATTATTCGTAAGTCAACGTGGGTAAAATTAATAATATTATGAAATAGAAAGTTATTGAGCGAGAGTTGCAAACTTTTCAACGACAACGAACAACGACGCAGAAGACAAACAAGAAAAAAAAAACAAACGACAATCACTGGTCAGACGCTTGCCACAGGACTATTGTGGAAGGGAACTGTCGAACTGGGGAGTTGTAGCGGTGTACGGGCCATTGGTTGGGAGTAGTAAACAAAACAGACAGAGAAAGGACGATGATGAGTCGAGGACAAATGCGCTAACCAGTATAATTTTACAGGCTAACCAATACAAAAAAAAAAATGCTTTCAAGGATTTTCTTTTCGGAGTTGGTCGAATGTCAAACACCCGAAATGATGTGTCGGGCAAAAAAAAAAAAAAAATAATAATAGGTATATTAAAAAAAAAAAAAAACGATGACGAAGGACTAACCCGTCCGAGCGTCCGTGAAACGGAATAATACAAATACAATATACATACGATATAATAATATAACGCCTACGTAAACGATTTAAAATTTTGTACCGTACAAACGTTTGTCATTGTGTCAACTGACCACTTTAGCGCTGGCACGACGACGACATTCGACATAATGCATAATAATTAATTAAAAATAAAATTGTACTATACAGTACCCAACCGTTGAGTATTTATAATATTATTCATATCCAGTACATTATTTTTATCGATAATACTATTTACTAATGCACATCCGAAACTTAAAAGTCGTAAATGTTGGTATAAATAATTTTATATTTCATGAGGAGTATTCTTTGTCCGTTCTGCGAAAACTTATCATCATTCACATTAAAACATTTTAACTTTTAAGTAGCTTAGTCGCCTATAAAATTTTCAATATGATAATTGTTAATAAGTCATCAATTAAATATAATGAGGATGATGTAATTATATATATTGGTAATTTACTTTTGAAGTCGTGGAATTATAACAATCTATTTAGATAATAACATGTTATATTGTTATCTACTTTACAATTTATATAATATTCTTCGTCTCTATTGTCTTGATGTCTATAAGTATTCAATAATTATTATGATAGTAAATAATTATACAATATAAATTATAATAATATGCAATGTACACACGCATGAAACTATGAGAGTATACATGACATTTATTAATATTAAGTACCTACCTATATTTAACAGGATATGTTAATTATCTATTATTATGCTTTAAAATATTAAATACCTATTTATATATATATCTAGTAGGTATACTGGTTAGAAATTCATATGCGACACTATAGAATAAAACATTTGGAAGGCTAATATTTTTCACACACAAACATGTTAAATTATATTTTTTCTCGCATCTTATATTTTAGTTGGATCTAGGTTGAAATGTATTAGGTACATTGGTATATAAACAATTAAATTAAAAGACAAATTATTAATTAGTTAAATAATTTAATTGTATTAAGTATATATAATTATATATAATATACCCAGCAATTATTAAAGAAATTCCCCCATCTTTTTTGACATAGTTTTCAATAATTGCTTTAGTGCTTATTAATAGAGACATAGAGTTAATTAGCTAGATCTCTTTCAAGAGATCAACTTTTAGATATAACAATTAAATAATCCAAATAATCCAAATAATCCAAATAATCCAACTAATCCAAGTTAATTTCATTTAAAAATCTGAAAAATGTGAAAAGTTTAGCACTTTTAATCAGTTGCATATTTTAAAAAATTTTCTATGGGGGGTTCAAAATGTTATTAAAATATAATAATGTATACATTAAAAATATATATAATATATATTTTAGATTAGCTCAATCAGTGGCGTGCTCAGTTTTTTTGATAGGGGATATAAATTGTCGACCAACCAGAAACACGAAAAAAAAACACCTAACCCCTCTTCGAACCACATAATTTTAAATTTTATTTACATTATCCATTATAAATTTAAATCAATATGTAAAAATATAAATAATTATTTTCATTTTCATTTACACATTTTCTCACTTACAAATTACATACATGAACACTTTAATATAAAAAATATTACTAGATATATATATATAAAAAAAAAAATATAATAATAATAATAAATACATTCATTAAGGCCACCTTATATTATTATGTATTGTGTACCTATAATTGCAAGATAATTAACCAAAAAAAAAGAGGTCAAGGAGAGAGGGATATGACACCCTCATCCTCCCCTTGGGCCTCTCCTGAGCCAAATTAGTATTATAATACATAGGTATATAAAATGAAATAAACTACATTATTATATTAATTCTTCTTCGTGTCGATCCTTTTCGGATATTACAGGCGATCATCATTGTTATACGAGTTTTGTTAGTGTCACTTTAGAATAGTTCTACCGAACTTTTGTCAAACAATGTTCTGAGGTTGGCTAACTACGATGTTCTTCTTCTTCCAGGCGATCTTTTGCTATTTATTTTTTCTTGTGGGATACGTTGGAGAAAATCATATCTACATTTGTTCCGCATAATATGTCCTAAGTACTGAAGTCTCCTGCATGTAACTGTTACAACTAATTCCTTTTCCTTTACCATTCTACGCACTACCTCAATATTGGTAATTTTTATAATACTAATAATGAAAACTATTCACAAAATTCACTTAATATACAAAAATAAGTAATGATCACAGGAACAATATATTCCTCGCTCCGCTCAGAATCTAGAAAAAAATTTATATTATCTAATTAATAGTTTTATTCACCACCTTGTTCTCTTATTTTTCCAAACAATGTAAGTGATCAATGAGAAAAACACAAATACTAAATTTATAAATTAATTTCATATAAATAAAACTATTAAACTAATATTAGTAATATATCAGACCCAGAAAATCTATTTATAATTATAAAAATAATTATAATTTTTTTTATAAATTATTCATAAAACTTACACTTTTATATCAAAAAATGGTAAAATATGCAAAATATACAACAACAATTTTTAAATAGATTCGTATTGCTATGGAACAATTTTTTATATTCATAGGCGGTGATCAGGGGTGATTGGGGGGCTTAGCCTCCCCTAAACTCACAAAGCCCCCCAAAAATTATTAGTTCCTTTATTACTTAAAAGTTAAAACCATCATGAATCACTGCATCAATAATTTTTAGCCTCCCCTAAAATGTAATCAAATATCCGCCTATGTCTATTATATTACTTAATTATGTTTTGAATTATTATTGAAAAACATGCAAACTCTTAGAAGTCCCTAATAAGCCTAATCATAAGCTTTTATTGTTAACTTCTCGGTCATTATTTAATTTAATTTTTACGGCCAAATCCATATAGGAGCGTACATATGTATATCAGCTATATCAGCATTATTATAGCACACAAATATATATTTGTATGGAATATATAGATATAATGAATATGTATATTTTATTAGTATTTGGCATATAAATAATTAATGACTATGGGAAGCTATTAAATATTTAAATAAAAAAAAGGGCGTTATATGCGAATTTAACTCATGAGACACTGAGACCGGTCGATACCTTTATTACCAACATTGTTGTCTATATTATATTCCGCAATATTATATACAGAGTGATTAACTAAGCGTGAACTCACCCCCCCCCCCCATTTTTTTTGCTTTGATAATAAAATTCCAAGTAGTAGAAAATACGATAGGTAAACAAATTAAAATTTCTAAAATATGCATTATTAAAGAAAAAAAGAGGGGTAATCACGCTTAATAAATCACCCTGTATATACATATAACAATATTTTTTCATCTTCATTGAATTTCACAATTGATGACGGATTTAGGATTTTGTTTTGGGGGGCCCAAAATGATTTAAAATATATATTAAATATATAATAGTAATCAAAACCTACATTTTTCTAAAAATATAGTAGTTTTTTAACTTAAGTATTAAATCAATGGTGGGGGGGTAGGCCCTAACTTAACCTAACCCCCTTTAATCCACCACTGTCCGTAGTCACCGTTACAGTAAATTTATTTTTATTGGCATCTCTTAACTTAACCGATTGATAGACCTAATTAGGTTAACCTGTAATACTTTTAAAAATTGAACATTTACGATGCAAAATTACGATTTCCGTTAATTTGATTTAAAATATTTTGTGATAATTAATTTTGTTTTGATTGTAGAGACTTGAAAATTTTTTTGAGTAATCTCATAGGCATAGGCGGAAATCCACCGAAATTTTTGGGGGGGTCTAATAAACAACAAATAAATAATATAACAATAGCTAAGTGAGTCCTTTAATGTTCGTAAGATATTCAATGTAATACAAAGGTACAAATAAAGTGTTATAAATAAATACACAATTTATAATATAAATAATTTAAAACATTTGTATATTTAAATACTTATATAATTTTTATTAAAATTTCAAATTAAGGGTGTTGGATACACACATATTCTTTCTCTGTCTAACACACACAAAGCATAGCGATTTAGACATTTTTACTTCCAACGTTACGATCAATCTAGTGATGCGATAAGGAATCTAAAAACTGATTTGAATTCGTTATTAGGCTGATCGCACACCAAAAAAACAAAACTGTGTTAGTCAATCATTATAAGTGATTTTTGTTTTAGTCAACTAAAAACATTTTGTTTTATATAAGCGCTTATCAGTTAGTCAAGTCAAGGCAATACAAGACAAAACAAGAACCAATCACTCGTGTTTAACGTACTTCAAATTAATTACACTCGTTTACTGGTGCGTGTTTCGTTTAACGTTTTTTAGTTTTATCTCTTATCAATCATATATTTTTAATTTTACTCTAGTTACTAAAATTACTATTATTTAACTATAATTATATAATTAATTAATTGTTAATATAATTTATTATGTTATTTAATAATAATTAATATATAATAATAAAATATGAAATGAACGCACACAAAATATAATATAACATTTACGAATTGTCATACCATGACTAATTATGACTAAAGAAAAATGTAAACACTTCAGACAGTAATAATCATGATTGTTAGTGTTTAAAGCAAAAATGTATTCGTTTTGTTTTTGTCTTATCAATGTGCATATGCAACGTTATTTCTTATGTCCTATTTTTAATAAAACTGTGTTAGGCTGACCAACACTGTTTAAAGCAGTTTTGCTCTTTTGGTATGCGTTGGGCCTAAGTCTACTTTAGATCGACTTTCCCATTTTTTCGATATTTTTCTCCTAAATCTTTATAATGTTAATTTAACAAATTCATAATTTAAATGTTGTTAATATTGAAATTTTGAAAATCTTACGGCAAAAAAATAGAAAAAGTGAGAAAGTCGATCTGAAGTAGATTTAATAGCAAATTCAAATCAGTTTTCAGATTCTTTATCGCATCACTAGATCGATCGTAACGTTGAAAGTAGAGAATGTTTAAATCGCTATGCTTTGTGTGTGTTAGACAGAGAAAGAATATGTGGGTATCCAACTCCCTTAATTAAGTTATTTCAATATTATTGTTCTGTTTTTTTTTTTTAACTTTTCAATAATTGTTGTCATTGTTGTGAATAGTTTTTGTTAGTTGGTTTTCAATATGTAATATAGAGAGAGTGTTAAAACAGTTTAGAAGCATTGAACTTCTTAACCAGTTTTTTACACGTCTCATAGCTGAAAAGGTTCACATGTAGCAGAGCTAATAGGAAGAATTAAGGCCACTTGTATCTATTATAGATCGTATTATCATAGATTATCTTATTATCTATGATTGTCTTATGACCATCGGTTATCGAATAGTGAAAACAAAACAAAAATTGATAAATAATAATATAATTAATTACAATACGACATATATTTGAAGGGACTCCTTTGGAAATTAAAAAGGCTATGCCCCTCAAGCCCCTCTCCCCGATTTCCGCCTATGCTCATAGGTAATTTACACATATGGTAAAATTGGTACAAAATGGTACAAACGGATTATAATATATTCTATATCTAACTGAGTTTTCCTCAGAATCGTATTTTCGAATGCAAAATCATTGCATTCAAATCTTAATTATAATAAACCACCAATTTCTCCGAGGACCGAAGAGACAAAGGAGGAACGTCCAAAATCGACCTTCCCGCTTTTTTTAAAATTAGCGTAACTTACCGCCTTGCTAAGTGCACATCTATCCTCGAACATAAAACTCCGTCAAAACCGTCTAACCGTCAAAAGTTGTTAGCACAATATTAATTTGTAATACAGCACTAATGCAGATTACAGATTACATAATAGGTACTAAATTTATAATTAGTAATTATTATATAATGAAGTAATGAAGGTATATAATTAATACATATAATATTTATCATTTTTTAGGTACTATATTCAATATTGGTATAGTACCATTATGTCTATATACCTATTGGCTTTTACCATTCTATAGTTGCCAAGAAGTACCAAGAGTTACAAGACCAACACAAAATGTTTTTCGTACAATTTTAAATATGAATAACAGGAAATATATTTTATAAACATAACTATATTTAAAAATACGACATACGAGTATACCTATATTATTTTATTACTTGTTCTAACTTGTATTTATATTAAATTTGTGATTATATTATACTTATACGACAATGAGTCATTTGTGACCTTGCAAAATACATGAATCAGAAATTCATCACGATCATAACTTAAAAAATATCAAACTTAAAATTAACTACGAGAATCTCATCGAGGTAGTCGAGACCTCGAGTATAATCATTAAATTGATCAATTTACAATATTAACTATATATACATGTATACAGTGATGTTTTGCCAAATTATTTCTGTGGTATACGCCACAATTTAGGCAACTAGGGGGGGATGGGGGTAAACATCTCTAAAATAATTTATAATCTCACATATAATTAGGAAGGGCTTAGTCCATACATTTTTTTAGAACACCTTATGTAACATAATGAAAAAGATACAGATACAGGTGGAAAAAAATATTTAATCACTTCGTAAACAGATTAATACATACCCATTATAGTATTACATTGATCATATTAATTAGTGTATATAATCAATGGTATTACCTTCGGAAATTATCAATTTAAAATAATAGTTTATTGTACTGTTAATAGAATTAACACTACACTCTCGCGGTTGTAGATCCGGATTCAATACCAGTGTGGCAGTATCAATTAAATTTATTTTCTATACTATTATTTAACGAATTTATAAAAATTTAACTTTTCGAATAGACATATTATAATAAATAATAAGTATTATTAGCATAAATAACTATTATATTTTTAATTGACATACGGGGATATCGTGCAGATATACCTGCGTATTTTTCTTTTTTTTTCGGGGGTATACGCTAAATAAATAAATTGTTAACGCCAACGCCAATGCATGTATATAATATATATATATATGTATGTATATTGTATATAGTCATATAGAATATAGAAATATTATTTATACAATATGTCAATACTCAATATACATCAATATAGAATAATTTTTAAATTCAACTTTCTATTCATATGTAATATACCTATACTATATGTATACTATATATATTATACAAAGACTTTTTATTTTTTATGTATGAAAACAAACAGGAATATTGGTCCGATTACCACAAATAGAGTATTCTTTCTGTAGCAGATTTCATCTAGTTGGTAATTTATTTAGCTCATTTTTCGAATTTCTTAGAAGAAGAAAAACTACCAAAAAAATGGCGAAAAATCGGCAAAATTACGTTTTTCGTTATTTTAATTTTTTTTTATTTCCTGATAACTAATTGAGTTTTGATCGTAAATACTTGAAAATTTTTTGGAATACTAATATAGGTAATATTTACGTGTGGTAAAATGTTGGAACAGATTGGTTGATTTTTTGGCTAAATATAGAGCTTAGAATTTTTCCAAAAATTTTTAATATTATCTAAAATTTTTGGTTTAACGGTAAAAAATTTTTATAGAAGCCAACTTATATACTATTTAATCTATTTAAAAAATATTTTGAAAATCGTGACTGACAGTTTTTATCATCAAATGAACTCCTTGAATTTTGATCGTAGGGACTTGAAATTTATTTTGAATACTTACATAAGTAATTTACACTCGTGGTAAATTTTTGGAATGGATTATCAGTATAATATATTGAAATATATGCAGATTCGCTCAGAATTGTATTTTCTAATGTAATATCATTGCATTCAATTCTTAATAATTATAATAAACCACTAATTTCGTCTAAAGGAACATCCTAAATTGACCTTCCCGGTTTTTTTTTTATATTATAAATAATAAATATTAAATAATAATTAAGAAATAATATTTTCTAGTTATTAAAATAAAATTATTTTATAAAATATTACGTTTTTTTTTTATTAATGCATATTTTAATAGTATATTTAGTTACTTTTTAAGGCACAAATACATGCATATTTTAAGGTTTTTTGGGGCATGTCCTAAACTCATATTATAATCTACGCTTGTTACTATCTTTTAAACACATTTACAGTGATATCTGTTGGTCACTTATATTGAAGTATAAAATTAATTCACAAGAGATCGCTGTACCTATTATATTTATTAAAATTCATCAACCATCCATCCATTAGGGCGGGGCCCAGTGCTGACCGTTGAATAACTTCACATGACAAGTCACAGGTGGTATCAGGACGTCAGGTTGTACTTGTAAATACTAATACATTTTTATCGTTATTGTTAAATTAGTAAACAAAACACAAATACATATAAATTTGTGGTTAATTGTCCTATTTGAAGTATATAGTTTTTTTTTTTTAGACTTAATTTTTGACGTTATCTTCTTATTGTTATAAATTTATATTTTATATCTTATTATCTTAATATCTTGTTTGTAAGTTTTGTATTTGTTTACACGGTAAAATTATGAAGTATATGATCGTTAGTCACATTTGAATCTCAGGTACTTATAATTTTTGGGCGTAACCTACCTTTTGTTGTAGTATATTATAAGTATTTTATTAAAAGGAAGCGAATTCTAATTCATTATAATATTTAGTTATGTTTAAATTGTAAATTATGTCTTCATTTCTTCAATAATCTTCGAGTTTTTGTACCTACATATTCAATTGAATGTCTATAAAGCTTAAAAACCAACCGACAACTGCTAATCACCAGTTTAAATATATTGCATTTATTTGTTATAATTATTATATAATATAATAAAAACGTATGAAAACAGTTTGTTTTTTGACGTTTTACCTATCAACATGTTCAAAAAAAAAAAAAAAATTATCATTTGCTTACTAATTATTTTAATATAATCTTTATAAGTCTACATTCTATTACTTTTAACATAATTTTAATTTCTTATATTTAAAAAATATTTGAACCTTAATTATTTATTGAAATAAAGTTTTAAATAAATATTTTAATTTTTAATATATTGTATTTCTGTCAATGATTATAATGATCATAATATAATACATTATTAAATTAGCATTTAGGAATAACAACATAATATTTATTTATTCATACAGTTATGATTTATCCAATATATTATCAGTGCTTGAATTGCAGGAGGGGAAGCAGTACCTCTTCTTTTTTAAACTTTTTTCAGCGTACACCTAATTTTTCTAAGTGCCTATCGATTAGGTTGAGTTCAATTATTGCAAGGGATGCTACTTTTTTAAGTCTTATTTATATTTTAGTCCATTTTCTTTAATTTTTCCAATTCAATCACTGTTAATTACTATTAAAAACACAATATTATTGTATAATTCAATGTTTTGTATAATACTCGTTTGGTAATGATTATTCTAATCATATTTTATTAATTTACGTTTAATTTATAATTGATTTAATTTTTAGATTTTCAAAATGATGTCTATAATATTAATGATATTTTTAAAACTATGCTTGGCTCAAGAATATTTTGTACCTTCTCAAGATAATGATTATTTACGAACAACCAAATTACAAAGTGATAAAGTGTTTAATAACTTATATGATTGGAAAAATAATTTTGATAACAATATAATTATTCCTGATGCGTGAGTATTTAATTTATATTATTTTATGTTTACAAATTATTACGGAAAACTATTATATATTGATTATAATTATTGTTTTCTTTAGAAACTATTTTGTAGTTGCAAGTCGAATGATTAGACCAGGTCAAGTATACAGAGTATCTGTTACTGTTTATAAAGCTAAACAACCAATTTCTGTCAGAGCTTCAATACAAAGAAACGGAGTTGAATTAGCTTCTGAAATTGGTGTAATTAAAGAAGGAATTCAAGAAACATTATTATTATTGGTTAGAACTAATATTATGTTTGTTTAATAAGTTTATATTTATTACAATATATTAATATAATTTAGGTGCCAACTACTAGTGTTACTGGAGATTACAGATTACGAGTAGAAGGTTTGTATGATGGTGTTATTGGTGGATATGCATTTACTAATGAAACTTTATTAAATTTTTCACAACGGTCTATGACAATATTTATTCAAACTGATAAGCCAATATATAAACAATCTGATATTGGTAAATTAATTTTTATTATTATAGAATTAACTACTTATGCTAAACTTACAATTTGTTTTAATTATTTTAGTTTATTTTCGAGCAATTCCAATCAATACAGAATTAAAAGCTTTTGACAATCCTGTTGATATATACATTTTAGATCCAAGTCGCCATATTATGAGACGCTGGCTTTCAAGACAAGTATACATTTATTACAATATATTTTTAAAAAATTCAAATTAATTTTTATTAATTTTTATAGTCAAATTTTGGATGTGTAAGTTTAAATTATGAAATGTCTGATCAACCTGTTTTTGGAGAATGGACTATTCAGGTTGTAGCTCAGGGACAAATTGAAGAAGCCACATTTTTAGTAGAAGAATATTATCAAACACGGTTTGAGGTATATAAGAGTTACAAAAAATTGTGTATATTTTTTTTATTTGTTAAAATTTAAAACATAAAATTACTATTTTTTAGGTTAATGTTACAATGAATGCATATTTTCTTGATTCTGATAAATATTTAACGGGATATGTAATGGCAAATTATACCAATGGAGGACCAGTTAAAGGAAACCTTACTTTAAAAGCCACAGTCCGTCCACTTAAAAATGATTTTCAAAATTATGATGGTCCTATAATTGAAAAATATTTTAGTTTTGTAAGTTAAAAACATTTATTGTATATAATATTAATTGAATGTTAATCTATTCAAAATTAATATTTTCTTAGGATGAAGCATATCCTTCTTGGTATCCTAAACAATCTGAGTACTTGAGAATAAATCAAATACCTCATAAAGAATGGGTATTATTAAAACTTATATACTTATACATTGAATTACCAACTACTTATTTAAACTCTAATATACATTTGTATTATTTTATAAGATGTTAAATAATTAAATTGTTTTTTATTTTTAGTTTTATGGTGTATACAAATTTAAATATCCTTTGAGTGAATTACAACAATTAGTCCCTACTTTAGAAGGGACTGAGGTTACTATAACAGCAACAGTAGGAGAGAGATATTTAAATGAAGTTGTCGAAGGGTTTACAACTGCAAGGTTTTTCAATTCTTCAGTTAGAATTGCATTTTTGGGTGGTTCACCGCAAGTTTTTAAACCTTCTATGCCATTTTCCATTTATGTAAGTATTATGATTATTAGGTAATTTTTAAGCATTATTAATTTCATCAACTTGGTATATTTACTTTATTATAAATTTAGATAACAGTTTCTCATCATGATGGGTCACCATTGGATAGATATAGATTATTGCTTGGTCGTTTAGATGTGACTGGTGAAGTGTTGACAAAAATGGGTAATCGTAAATTTATTGAATCAAAAATGGTAAAAATGTCTACAGATCACGAAGGAGTATTTGAAATTAAATTATATTTGCGTACTGAATTGGGTAATATTAATAGATTTGGACGAATTAAACAATTAAAATTTGTAATATTTAATTATTGTATAGGACTTGAAAATGATAAACAAGCATCAGAAATATTAAAAGATATTGATTCAATGAAAATACGTGCAACATTTAAAGATTTTAAAGAAACATTTAGTGGAGACACATCGACTGCAGAACTACTTTTACTTACACATTATTCACCTAGTCAACATCATCTTAAAGTTTGGACTTCGACAAAAGATGCTAAAGTATAATTACTATTTATATTATAAATTCATTTTTTAATGTAAATATTTGTATATTGTAGGTTGGGCAGTTTATAGTATTTCATGTACAAAGCAACTACTATTTAGAGTCTTTTGATTATATATTGCTTTCAAAAGGTATGATATTATTAACTGGACAAGAAGTAACACATGCCTCAACTATCCGGACATTTGCTGTTACTTTATCAGCTGAAATGGCACCAGCTGCCACTATTCTTGTGTATCATGTTGGTAAATTTGGAGATGTAGTTGCAGATAGTTTAACTTTTCCAGTGAATGGGATATCACGAAATAATGTAAGTTTTCATGATATTTTTTTAATAAAAACTAATAGTTTTACATCTTCCTTATCCTCTTTTAACGACATGCTACACTACCTGGTTGGTAACTATCATCATATTATATGAAGGGGCTAGAACAGGCATGTCAAACACATAGTGTTAACTGGGCCAAATATATTGAATAGTTTAGTAGGACCGCACATAAAAATTTATTGAAAAAAATAATTTTATACAAATTCTTAATTTTATTATGTAAATTATGGGTACAATTAAATTTATTAGTTATTACTTAAATTACAAAAAAAATTAAATATTAATAAGATGGTATTATTATTATGTTATGAACAAATTATATTAATGACTTTTGTAAGTCTTCAAGCATATAATTTTGATAGACATTTTAAAACTATTAAATGTACACAACAATGTTTATATTATAGTAATATAAATTATAAATGAAATACACACGTGACAAAACTTGAACACCTAGACACAGTGGTTATCGAACGACTAGATTAAATATTGGAAATTTAGAAGTTGCATATGTGTCAAAGATAACAATATCCGGATTATTTTTCCATAAATATAAATTTAACAATACTAATTACAGTTTATTAGAAGATAAGATATAAAAGTAACATAATGTATAGTTGTGACACGAAATGAACATTGTATATATATTTTTTAATACCTACACCTATTGTTTTAAATTTATTTTTACAATCAATAATCCATTTACATTAGAAGCATGGGGTCATAAAAAATTGAGCTGTGGGCCGCGTGTTTGACATGCCTGGGCTAAAAGATTGTTCTTGGTTAAGTACATGATGATTTAGTTAACCAAATTATTAAAACCTGTGTTGTTACTCTCAAGAGTTGAACCTGGATCATCATTCACTGAAACCTGTATTAAGAAAACTCCAAGCCTAACCCAAATATATTTTTAAAAAATATTTGTATAAATGTTAATTATACTACTAGATATTTATATAATCGTAGAATTTCTAAATGACTTGACTGTTTGTGATTTTTCAAATAATTATAATATATCTTTACAGTTTACTGTTTTCATTAATAATCAAAAGAGTAGAAGTGGTGAAAAAGTTGAAGTAGTAATATTTGGTGAACCAGGAGCATATGTGGGATTATCAGGTTTAGATTATCCTTTCTATGGTCTACAAGCAGGAAATGAATTGACATATGCAAAAGTATGTATGGGAACAATTTATAATAAAATATTTAATTAATTAGATAAAAACTTAATTATTTTTAACTTAGGTTTTGACTAAAATGGAACGATTTGATGAGGATACAAATGGTACAATTATGCACACATGGCTATCTCATGAGGGTTCTCCTGATGAAATAGTTTATTTTCCATCATCTACTTTTGGAATTGATGCTAACCGAACATTTGAGTGAGTTAATAAACATATAATATATACATACACATATAAACTTGTATTACCACTTTTATTGGTATATTAAATATTTCTATGCCATTTAGTTTTAAATTTGTTTTATATTACATAGATTAATAATATTAATTAATTCTTTGAAAAGAATATACTTACTATCTGAATTATGCATTATGCATTTTTGATTATTATCAAATAACATTGAAATATTATAATATTTTTAATATTATTTATTATATTGGAATCATTATCAATAATAATTTTATAATATTAGCTAAAACTATTGTTTTAATACATAACCGGCATGAGCAATTGTATAACGTGATGTAAGATTTAAATGTACATACAATTGTCTAAGAAACTTAGAAAATAATTTGCTTTGAAAAATATTTTGTGTTTAATTTAATTAATAATATATGTTCTTGTTTGGAAATTATCATGTCTTAAGTTTTGGCTGATGTTTCAGTCAGTTGTCGGGTGTAGAATGCTACTTGTAGCAACGCTAAAGTAGTTCACTACTTTTTTTGTAGCAGTTTCTATGCATTGCTATAGTTTAAATAAAGTATTGTAATAAAGTAGGACACTATGAAAATTATAAGTAAGTAGTGTAACTTACTTTTAATATCATTAATATATTATATATAATCTTACAAATTTAAATAAAAATCTAAAGTGATAATAACTTAAATAGCTAATTTTAAAATGTAATAATAATAAATCCATATAAACATATAATATCTGTTTTATTTTTTTTTTTTGTAGTGACTAAATATATTTTAATATTTAAAATAGTTAACTACATATTTTAAAAGTACAATAAAATGTAGTGAAACTATATTTTTATTAAAAATGGTGTAGCGGCAGCGAGCTACAAAAATAATGTATTTTCCCGACCACTGGTTTCAGTACTATTACAGATTCTAATTTTTAAGTTGTCATTTCTCCAGTTATGTATAGACAGTATATTTTCTGACAACCATACCGAAAACATCTATAAAGATAGACTTTGTATTGTTATTAAAACTCTAATAAAAAATCTATAAACATGAATATTTTAAAATACGACATACAATTAATTTGTTATTAAACTTTTTGTATAAAATAATTATTTAAAAAATACTATTAAAATTATATTTTTTAGTTTTGCTGGTGTAATTGTATTTACCGATGTCGTTATACCACGGCGAATGTCTTTATGCAACCAAAGTCAAGGGTATGCTGAATGTCTCAATGGCCGTTGTTACTTAGCTAATAGAAAATGTGATGGACATTTCGATTGTGATGATGGGACTGATGAAGCTTTATGTAATTTCATAATATCAAACTATTAATACAATGAATAAATGTTTTAGTTATGATCTTATAATATTATATTTCATGAGAGATCATGCTGTAGTACCATTGCCGTAATTAGACCTTTGTAGACCTAGGTGCCAATTATTTTAACAGAACTCTATTATAGTATACATTTTAGTCATATTTGGTGTCCTCATTCCCATTTTCATCTTATTTGCAATATACCAACGATTTCTATGAAACTAATAAATATTAGTCTACTTTGCACATGTTCTTACCTCAAAATCTTGATCTACAGTGAGTCATATGCGTAAACTGATTTTGGTTTCTTGTGGAACCAAATTATTTATTTATTAATTTATTTTATTATTTACCATTTACAAAATCACAATTATGAAATTACCAAATTAGAGACAATATAAGTCTGTGTAAACCAAAATATTCATCAAACTAAAACAATAATTAATAATAATAGTTATTAGTTATAGTTTTTGTATTTAAGTTATTACTTTGCATTTGTTTAATTTATTAGGTCCATTATATAATCGCACAGAATTTAACAACTTCCGAAAGTTTCGTTATAATCATCTTCAAAGACATTATGATAACGTATGGTTGTGGCGGGATATTAACATTGGTCCACATGGGCGGTTCATTTTTGAATTAGAAGTACCTCACCGACCTGCCCATTGGATTATAACTGCATTTAGTTTGAGTCCTACAAAAGGATTTGGCATGATTAAAAAGCCTATTGAAGTATGAAATGTAAATTATAAACAAAATATATATAATGTATTTAAAATGATGCATTTTACAGTATGTTGGAGTATTACCATTTTTTATTAATGTTGAAATGCCTACTAACTGTAAACAAGGTGAACAGATTGGAATTCGTGTAACTGTGTTTAATTATATGTGCAGTAGCATTGAAGCTGTAGTTATCTTATCTGGGTCAGAATCTTATAAGTTTGTTCATGTTGAAGAAAATGGAATAGTATGAAATACCATATTTATGTATAATAAAAGTTTGTAACTTTGTTTTTTAATTTGTTTAGGTTAACTCTTATAATCCTAGAACATCTCATGGTGATCATCAATTTTTCGTTTATATTAAAGCACAAGATGCAGAAACTGTTTACCTGCCTGTGGTGCCTATGAGGCTGGGTGATATTAGCATTCATATTAAAGCTAATACATTAATAGCTAGTGATTATGTTACAAGAATTCTACATGTTGAAGTATGTTTATATTTATTATTTAAATGTTAAAATTTAATAACTAGATATATAAATTTATAATTTTGTTTAGTCTGATGGAGTTCCTCAATACAGACATCAGTCAATGATTTTAGATCTTAGTAATAGGGCTTATGTTTTCCAATATTTGCATGTAAATGTCACCGAAACTCCTATTATCCCATATAGTATTGACCGTTACTATGTCTATGGATCAAACAAAGCTCATGTTTCTTTAGTTGGAGATGTGGTTGGACCCATTTTTCCTACAATGCCTGTTAATGCTACGTCTTTGCTTAATTTGCCAATGGTAATATTTTACATCTTATTAATATTATTAGGTTAATTGTTTAATTTCAGATTTTTATTATTAGGATGCTGCTGAACAAACAATGTTTAGTTTTGCTGCTAATTTATATACTACAATTTATATGAGATATGCAAATCAACGAGATAGATTATTGGAAAAGCAATCATTTTACCATTTAAATATTGGCTATCAACGTATGTTGTCGTTTATGAACAAAGATGGATCATTTAGTCTTTTTAGAAGTGATTGGTATATATTTTTTTTTTCAATGTTGTCTTTTTTGTTGTTATCTTATATTAAGTTATAATTTTAGGAATATGTCTTATTCGAGTGTCTGGTTAACTTCATATTGTGCTAGAGTGTTCCAAGAAGCAAACTTTTATGAATGGGAAAATTTCATATTTATTGATCCACAGGTAATAGAAAAATATTTTTTAGTGTATTAATAATATAAATATTAAATAATAAATAACAATATTTTGAATTCAATTTAAAATTATACATTTTTAAATTATATTCTTAAATAATTAGGTAATTTCAAAAGCTTTAATGTGGGTATTGAAACATCAAACCGATGAAGGTTCATTCTATGATGTATCATGGTTCCCAGATCGTAAAGTGAACAGTACTATACATAGATCAATTTTATTTGGAGCAAATAGACAACTTCGATTCTCAAACATATCATTAACTGCTCATGTACTCATAACATTAAGTAGCGCAAAAGATTTGTCAGGAGTGAGTGATTATTTATTATAATATGTTATTGTGTTATTAAATTTAACAAAATAATCTATTTTTTGTATTAGGGGTTGGGCTCAAAAATAGCCCAAGGAGAAAGTCGAGCCGTAAAGTATTTGGAAAAAAATATGAATTTATTAAGTATGACTGGTGAACCCTATGAAGTAGCTCTTGTTGCTTATGCATTGATGTTGACTAAATCATCATTTGCCGAGTATGCATTTAGTTTATTAGCAAAACATTCCATGAGAGAAGGTAACAAATTGTTGTAATCTTCATGACAAATATCATTTTGATTTTATGTTAATATATAGGAGGATTAATGTATTGGGGTAAAGAATTTATACCTTTGCCACCAACAAAAATGGAAAATCAAAAACCTTTTTTGTTACCGCGTCTGCCATATAAATATGACTCTATTAATATAGAAACTACGGCCTATGCTTTGCTTGTCTATGTTGCTAGAAAAGAACCATTTGTTGATGATATTGTTAAGTGGTTGAATTCTCAAAGACTTACTGATGGTGGTTGGGCTTCTACCCAAGATACAGCTATTGCTATGAAAGCACTAATAGAGTATACAAATAGAAACAGGCTTAGAGAAGTATTTACATTAACTGTAACAGTTGAAGCTACAGCTCTTTCAGGGAAAACAAAAATATTAAAAGTTAACAGTGAAAATATTGCTCAGTTACAACGAATAGAGGTATTTTATTTATTTATAAATAATGTTAATCATTAACTTTAATTGCCTTCTATTTTAGATTCCACAAGCTTGGGGCACTGTCAAAGTGCAAGCTAAAGGTTCAGGTTATGCAATTTTACAAATGTCCGTTCAATATAATGTTGATGTTGCAAAGTTCCAAACAGCACCTCCAGAACGATCTTTTGCATTAGTAACTCGGGCAGATTTCTATGGTCGCAATCAGTCTCATATTACTTATCGCAGTTGTCAAAAGTAATATTAATAACATAGATCCTGTAATTACTTGTATTATAATATCTAAATAACTTATAATTTAGATGGACATATCTTGAAGAGTCTCCTAGATCTGGACTGGCTGTTTTGGATATTGCTATTCCAACCGGTTATATAATTCAACAACAAAATTTAGATGCTTATGTATTACAGCGTACTGTTCCAAATTTACAAAGAGCTCGATATTTTCCAGGAAAACTTTTATTTTACTTTGACTATGTAAAATTATATTGCATTTTTATATTTTATATTTGTTTCAATTAATTTAATAACTTGTTTTTTTTTTTTTTATAGTTGGATGACTCAGAAACATGTGTTAAATTTACAGTAGAGAGATGGTTTCCTGTAGCTAACATGTCACGTTATCTTCCAATTCGTGTATATGATTATTATGCTCCAGGTTTGTTTTTTGTTTGGCATTTTTATTTCTTAATAGTATTGAGAAAATAAAATGTAAGTTTTTTTTCAGAACGATTTAATGAAACAATATTCGATGCTTTACCAACATATTTATTAAACATTTGTGAAGTTTGTGGTAGTAGTCAATGTCCTTATTGTCCAATTTTTAACAATGCTGTTCAATTGGTCATTCCTACTACATTTATATTTATTGTAGCTATAATTGCTTACATTTATAACAAACAAGATATAATGACATAATATAATTATTAAGTAATAAGTATACTATTGTATTAATTTAGAGCACCTTAAAATTTATAGATCTAAAGAATAATATTTAATATTTTATAAAATTTAATAAGTAATTTCAAGACTGGTTTAATAATATTTTTAAACAAAATTTGATCATTTTAAGTGCAAATAATATTTTTGAATCAATTTTTATTTTATACAAAAAACAAATATAAATTTTGTTAAATATGTAATTTAAAGGTAGTTGCCCATTGCTGCATAAAATTAATATTTTAATAATAATTTTTGATTTGTATATTTGGGTATCATTGTATTAAAGGTCTGATTTTCTACTTCTAATTTATAAATAAATAAACAATTCTGAAGTAATTTTTAATCAAATTACTGTTAGTTATATTTTTGTTGATATAAACTTAGGTGTTATTGAAATAATTAAATTATATTTTTATTCTATCACCAATATATATATAAAATATTTACTGTTTAATTAATATACCAATTTATAAATAAGTTACCAACAATATTAACTTAAATAATAAAAAAATTGTCAACAAATGATCATATTAAATGTTTTAATATAAAAAAAAA
Organism: Eriosoma lanigerum; assembly: GCA_013282895.1. Lineage (NCBI taxonomy): Eukaryota > Metazoa > Arthropoda > Insecta > Hemiptera > Aphididae > Eriosoma > Eriosoma lanigerum. The sequence continues at coordinate 35,328,900 of CM023358.1, forward strand.
AATGTATGCAACTATATAATTTAAACTATTAGGTACTGGTTATTGCTATATGTATTTTAATTACTACTACTATATAAAATTCAGTTATTGAATAATTCAAATATCATATTTGAATTTCTTTAAAATTATACTACATTAAAGTGTAAAATATAATATAAATAATATCAAAATGTATTATTATAAATTTGATTTTTTCATTTATTAATTAATTGAATTTTTTTTTGTAACACTTGGTTTTATTAGTTTATAATAAGTATTTAACACTAAACATTATTTTTATTAAGCTTGACACATTTTATTATTTTGTTCTTAATTGAATTTAACTTTAAATCTGTTATATAATTTCAATTATTTAAATCAATAAATTTGTAGATTAATATGGTTTACATAACATGTAGTATTTTGTGTCTTCATATAAAAAATTATGTTTTATACAGGCTATAGAATTATTATTTTATGAGTTGTATTAAAAGATTTATAAAAAGAAACAAATATGTGGATAATTTCCACATATTTAATTAAATTTTTATAGCAAACAGTGTATTTATTATGTTTATCATTTTATTTCTAGAACAATTGTAATACGTTTAATACGTAGCATTAAATTACATTTAATTTGTACTCAATTTTATACTGTAAATTAATATTAAGTTGCAATTAATGCCGTCCATTTGTTAACTTTATCTCAATTTTTAAAACATTTTATAAATTTAAATTATATTTTTATATTTAAATAATTTTTATATGTTTATGTAAATAAAGAAAGATTATAAAGATATTATTTCTATTTTGATTTTACTACTATATTGTTTTTTATTCCAATTCTACTGCATGACAAATTGTTAATAGAAAGTGAAAATCATTGTAATATGCCATACCATACCATTACATTTATTTTTGTTTGTTAGAATCAGGCCAGTAGTACATACAAACAGTTGTCAAATACTATGCATTTGTTATTAACTCTACTATTTTTTAGTGTTGTGAGTGCTCCTGAAGGTACTAAAAGTCTATCTAATGATAATTTATTAATCGAACATAGTGTTTCTTCAGAAAGCGCTAATAATGCAGTTCAACATCTAGTACCAAATCTAAGTAAAATAAATTGTACATAATATTGTGTATGGATACTATAGTTAATACAAATAATTATTTATATTAGTGATAGGAGCAGGTTGCAAAGAATGTACCAAAAGAGAAATTGAATATTGTTTATCAAATTATGTAATTGAAGATCACTGTTGTTGTCAGAGGAAATTTCATGGTAACTGTGCAAATAGTATTACATACTAATAAATATATTTTTAAATATTTACATGTAGATAATGCATATACACTAAACATAATATGTTTTATAGAAGTATTTCCTTATATAGCACACAATTGTTATGAAAGATCTAGAAACTGTGAGCCTACTGTCCGAGACTGTGGAGTATTTGATAGATTATTGATTTGTTGTTGCCATCACTATCTTGGAATGAAATGTTAGTATAGAATAGTCATTAAATAATAGTATTTCAAATTTAATAAACATTAAATTTTTAATTTAACTATAAAGTGGTGCCTTGAACACCATAAATTATTATGTATAATACAAATTGTAAGTTGTATTTCTTATATTTTAAAGCAACAAATTTTGTTATTAATAGATTTTAAATATATATTTTTAAAAAATGTATTTAATATCATGACAAAATAGTTAATTATTATTTTTCATAATTTTTATTTATTTAAGGGAAAAGTAAATTATCAACCACCAGTTCAATCAATGGCCAAAGTGGAAAAAACAAAAACTTTTATATACTTGGGTTGTTAACTTTTTTACTAATAAAAAATTATTATATTTTTATATCCTAATTTAAAGTAAATATAATTATGTCATTATTGACTTGGAAGAATATCAAATGATCAATTTATGATGAAATAAAATTATTTTATTAAATACATTCATGGATTCAGTATTTTTTAATCATATTTTGAAATATGTTCTATTGGATATGATTGGTCATTAATTTGCTTCTTTATTCCATAAAAATGATACATGATCTAAAATAATAAAATGTTTTTGTGAATTATTAAAAATAAGTCAAGTTTAATATTATTCTGTTTTCTATTATTTTTACCATTTTTATTGTACTAAGAACATTTTTTCTGACTTAGTGGAAAACAAAAACAATTTTATCTTAAAATACTTAATAGTAAATTTGTTTTTACCTATATTACAGAATACAATAATTATGTATTATGAATATAAAAATAAAGCTTTCTTGTTTTGGACCATCTTTAATCCATATAATAGTGCTTATTTATTTATTTATCATGCAAAATCCTTGGGTATATTTTTGTACAAATCTTAGTAAATTTTTTTAACTAAATGTTTTTTTTTTCAATTTAACTTTAATTTTTAAATAAAATGTATTTCTTGTTAACTTTTAAGAGGATTTTGTACATGTAAACTTTAGATAAATGTTAAACGCTATAATTTAAGTAATACAAGTCATGTAATTATGTGCAATTATCTATAACACCCAATAAACGGAATCAGTAAATGTGGTGTGATTATCCTCGAATTCCATGACCTTAATGTAAAAGTGTAAAGTGTAGACCAGGTGGTGCTGATTGTAGGAAATGTGTTTTATAATAAATCTAATTTTCTTATCGCCTACGGACTAAATTATAATGTAAAATATTAAACATTCAACAAATAATTGTACTATTAAATTTAAAGATGGTTCGATGTGACCTTTAAGCAATTGTTTATCATAGGTCCAAAGTGTTTTTTTTTTTTTTATATATTACTTATTGAAATAATAGAGATATAATTATTACCAACAATGTAATTTTATTTATATACTAAATAAATGATTAAATAATAGTACAGTTTAGTATTTATTATTTACTGACTTTTAGCTTATGTTCTTTAAACATTTTTAAATTGATATACAATTACATTAAGTTTACATTTGAAATGTTAACTAATGGTAAATTATGTTTTAAATAATTAAGAACTAAGATAATAAACATGATACAATAATTAAATTACATTTATAACTTAGTTTAATTTATATTAATAGAGTAGCTTAATATGCCATTAAAAGTTGCAGTTTAACAAATTTTTAAAAAAGCAGGAAGATCAATTTTGGACTTTCCTACATCGCCCAATCAGTCCTCAGAGAAATTAATGGTTTATTATAATTAAAATTTGATTGCAATGATATTGCGTTAGAAAATATGATTCTGAGCGAAACACAGAATATATATTATACTTAATATTATTATGTAGGAACTAAAAAATGTTGTGAAGGGATAGTACGTAAAAACGTTTTAATGATTTGGGTGAAAACAAAAAAAAATTTTAAAAATGTTAATTAATTTGAAAAAATTTGAATATTCAACCAAAATAACACTTGATGACTTAAAATTACTGCTTCAAGAGTACTTGGACAAATTATAGTTAGAATTTGATCGATATATAATAGAAAACGTAAAGCTCAATAAATATAGTTGGGTGAGAAATCCATTTGAAGTTTCTGTTCACGAAGTTGCTGAAGATATTTACGGGTTCCAAGAAGAACTTTTTGATCTTCACGCTAATCAAGTTTTAAAAGAAAATTTTTATCGAATAGCTCAATTTTGGGCACAACTAAAAGATAAGCCTATTTTAACAAGAGAATCTGAAATTGCTTTACTACCATTCCCAACCACATACTTATGTGAAGCCTGCTTTTCTGCGTTAGTTGTGATTAAAAACAAGTACAGAAATCGCCTTGACGCTCAATACAATATACGATGTACTCTTTCAATGAATATACATTCAAACATGGAAGAACTTGTGAAAAGTGTTCAGCATCAAGGAAGTCATTAGGTATAAATTAACTCCATGTTAAATTTGGAACAAGTGACTAATACATTTTTATAATAATAATTTATGTTTTTAATTTGTATTATTCTTTTTGCATAAATGTATTTTATTTAGTTATATTTACCAATTTGATGTTAATAATAAATGTTAATAAATAAATGAAAATTGTGTTTGAAATTATCGTGAAATAAATTTAAAATAATGGATACCGTAATTTTGCAATTTTTGGTAGTTTTAACTTTAAAAAAAAATTAACTATTACGATTTTTAAAATATTTTATAAAAAAAATTTATGTCGTATATCATTAGGCTTCGATAAAATTTTCAAACCGATAAACCCAAAATTTCAGGAAATATTTAACATTTTTGGATAATATTTTGAAGTTCTATATTTAGTCGTAAAATCAACTAATTAGTTCCAAAATTTAACCATGAATATAAACTACCAATGTTAATACTGAAAAGAAGTTTTAAGTCCTTACGATGAAAACTTAATTAGTAATCACGAAACAAAAAAATTAAAACTAACAGAAACCGTAATTTTGCCGATTTTCTGTCATTTTTCAGTAATTTTTCATCTCCCAAGGAAAAACTTTTGAGAAATTTAAAAAATTAGTTAAATAAAGTTACCTAACCTATCGAAAGCATCCCAAATTTGTGGTAATCGGATCATTATTTCTACCCAAAAAAATGTTTTCATACACCAAAAAAAAAAAAAAAAAACATCTTTGTAAAACTATTGATTATGGAATAGACTATTCTATAATCAATGGTAAAACCCATTCCTCGCGTTGATACAGACTCGCCCAACAGAAAAATTTTAAACTTATCAAAATAAAATATTAAACTTTTAAATAAAATAAATAAATAAATTTGTTATAAGTAAGTAAGATCTGCCATCAATCATGGACACTATTTTTTAATTTTTTTTAATTCTATTATAATTACAATATCTAACAAAATTTATTACAAGAAAAAGTAGTGCGAATTAGTAGTGCTAGCAGCCTTGTAAATTTGTAATACATAGTGACCCACATACTTGCTTAAAAATAAAATGATTTACTTTTTTCCACACCACCTTTACATTGAGGTAAAGTAATTAGGCGCATTTTTTTTAACGTGGTATTCCCAGTAGGTGTAATCCACGCTTAGATAATATAATATATAGTATATATATTGATAAGATTTTTATTAAAAACTTAGCTAACAATGCTTATTCTATAAAACTTTATGATTATTTATTTATCTAATTTTACTTTATTTATTTATTTAAAAACTTTGATACACGATTATTTAAATTTTGAGTAAATTGGACCATAAATTAGAAACAAGTGAGAAATTATTAATACCTTGTAATGAACAAAGGAAAGTTACTATTCCGGAACTCCGCAACAGCATACGTATTGACAGACAAATTTCGCAAAATATTTTTGGTTGTTGCTGTACTCTTTGCTTTTGATAATAAAGTTTTTTCACCACCGACCATTGGTTTATTGCAGGGCTTTCGTTCTTTACGTATAATCGTGGTGGAGATGTTAAGTGGTTTACTCAAATTCGGTCGTGTAATAGTTGTTGGCAACGGTGTATATTTCTTTATTGTTGTGCCCTTTGATATTGTTAATAATTTCTTTTGATTGGCGACTATTGGTTTATTGCTGGTCTTTCGTTCTTGACATATAGTTGTGGTAGAAACGGTGGTGGAGATGGAATGTGGGTTGCCCGAATTCGGTCGTGTAATAGCCGATGGCAAAGGTTCGAATTTCTCTGTTGGAGTGCTCGTTGCAGTAATGTTTTTTTACTGGTGACCATTGGTTTATAGCTGATAATTCTTTCTTTACGTACAATCGGAGTGGTTACGGTGTTAGAGATGTTAAGTGGTTTGCTCAAATTTGGTCGTGTAATAGCCGTTGGCAAAGGTGCGACTTTCTTCGTTGCTGCGCTGTTTATTCTTGATAAACAATCATATTTTGTCTAACCTATCTTGTTCATCCAGTTCTATTATCCATTCTTCGACTGTCTTAGTTACAGGTGCCTTAATATCACCACGATCAGTGACTTCTAAGTTCGTGTTATGATGCAAATTCATTTGACACAAATGTTCTCCTTCCGTAGCAATAATTTCTGTCTCACTCATGATTCAATATGGAAAGTATATTTAATAAATAGAATGTTATAATAATTGGTATTTATCGTATTAATATATTTAATATATTATACAATATACTTTTTGAAGTAAGTAGTAAGTTGTAACTACAACTAGTAGCATATCCAGGGGACATAGAATCGCGCTTTCCCACGAGCCGTATTTTTTTCATATAATAGATAAAGGATAATGGAGGATATATCCCCTCCTCATGACCTTTTTGTTATTATGTATTGTTTTTAACAATATACCGTTTATTATCTATACATTAATAATGAAAAAAAAGCGGGAATGTCGATTCTTGTCGTTCCTTCGGCCCTCCGAGAAATTAGTCGTTTGTTATAATTAAATGATATTGCATTAGAAAATACGTTTCTTAGCGAAACTCAATATATTACAATATTTTATATTGATAATCCATTCCAAAATTGTACCACGTGTGTAAACTACCTATGACAATACTCAAAAAAATGTTTAGTAATTACGTTCAAAATTGCATTAGTTATCATGAAATCAAAAAATTTAAAAAACAGAAACAGTAATTTTGCCTTTTTTCGGTTGTTTTCTTCGCCTAAGGGAGAACTTCCAAAAATGAGCTTAATAAAGTACCAAGATGATACGATTTCCCACAGAAAGCATAGCCTATTTGTGGTAATCGGACCATTATTTTTACCCGAAAACATGTTTCATGCACAAAAAAAAAACATTATTGTAAAAACAATACATTCCTTGTTCCGCTCAGAATCTAAAATAGATTTAATAATTTAATAATTTTATTACAATGTTATTAATGTTATTTATCGATTAATAATATTTTTTTCAGTTTGTACTTTAGACTATATTATACCATTAAATTATGACTGATATTTATAATTGTCAAAGTTTATGTTAAAAAATCAGGATTATCCCTCTCCCCCATGACAAAATCATTTGACCGCCATTGAAATGTACCTATACACAATGTGTACACACACACACACTTAAATATACTATATTTTATATAAATATATAGAGGTATGTGATTATGTTTATTATAATTTTGAAACTCCAATTTTCGTTCCACAGCGATACCTTTCTTCAATGAAACGGAGTATAGTAATATCACAGATCATAGGAAAGTTAATATCTAACAATTGGGTACTACCAATTGAAATTTGTGTTTTAGATAGAAAAATATTTAATTCGCCTCCCCTTCTCCCCTTGGCAAGCGATAAAACCCGCTCCTACTGTATATTTATAACAGCTATACGAAAAGGCTTGACAATATAAATTTAATTAAATTTAACATACCCACGAAAAAACTACGGTTAGTTGATAATACGTGAAATATCAGCTGTCAAACCACAGATTATATGAAACATATTTCATATAATCTGTAGTCAAACCGTATTCAAAACAATGCAGACATAAAGATAATGCTTAGAGATATTTTAATTATGTGGCACTGTAATCACTGACTTGCATAATTTTTGTCCATAGGTTGGTAACGATAAAATTTCGCTAAAACACTGAATTGCCGAATTTGTGTGTGCTTACGATACGATTTACGATACGTATTCATTTTTAACAAATTTACTTTCATTTGTTATGCTTATGTTTAATAGAAAGAATTCGCTCGACAAAACATTGGCTGTATACGCATCGCAATTCTCTAAAAACGCATCTTTCGCTTTTTACATCAATCCTCTCTGACAAACGCAACACGCTAAAGGTTTGTTACATAGAGTAGCAGTGCAAAATTTTAAGAACGCACGTGATCATGGAGTGGGGTGAGTGAAAAGATACAAAATATTAATTTTGAATTTCAATACAAATAACAATATAAACTATTTTCTTTAAGTCGTTGATAGATCCTAATGATCCTATCAGTTGAGCTAATAGTATACTACGTATTATTTGTGTTTTAGATGCGGATAATTTCGAACCTGTGAAGCCTGTCGTCACCGTTGACATAGTTGGCGGTGCCAAATTCAATAAATGGGAAGGCGAAGACGAAGAAGAAAATATAAAGGTCAGATATTGGTTACAGAACTAAATTGGTTTAATTAGAATGGAATGAATATTTTATATTTCGTTGTTTTAAACATTTCAAATTTAGAATTTATGTTGGTTAGGTTAATTTTTGCATTGTATTATATTACTCATAATATTTTATCAGTGTTTTTATTTAGTGTACATTTGAATTAAGGAATAAAAATACATAATATGTATTATGTATTAAAGGAAAAATTAAACATTTTATTGTTAAAGGTTTAAAATATTATAAGACAGATCTTTTCATCATGAAGTTTATATATAAACTAATAAGCAGTAGAGCTTTTTAAGCTATGTTATTACTTGATTACTTGATCACTTGAATTGTACTTGAGTATTACTATGTCTTAAAGATAAAATAGATATTAAATATATAATATATAATGGATATTAAAATCTAAAAGTAATTTTAATTAATTACATATCATTTGAATTATATGATATTCAAAAGAAAACATAAGTAATTCCAGTCCAATTATTTCAAAATATTTAATTTTTTTGCATTAGTAGCTTTATTTTATTTTAATCCTCATCCCTTTTGGTAAAGCAGTATCAATTTTTGATTTTTAAATGATTAAATATAATTTAAATAAAATATTTTTATATCAATTTTTAAAATTTAATGAACTTATTTAGTTACATACTTAATTTTAAATGTGAGTAGTATGGTAGACATGTAACAGAATTAATAATTTAATTTGATATTCTATTGATATTATATGAAGCTGAATTAGTAAAATTAATATTATGTTAATAGTAGGAAAATATATTCTATGGACAAAAAATAAGCAATTGATTCAGCATACATAAGCAAACAGATTCTTAATATCAATTTCGTTTTGAAATTATCTAAATCTATGTTAGAATAGAATGTACAATAAAGTTTCTAAGACGAATTAAATACAGGGTCCGACAAACATTTTTTCTGTATTTCAAGATAGTGTTGTGTGAGTTGTGGTAGTGGTTCAACGGTGGATGGGGTATTGATTGATAGTGGTGTGCGTGCCATTTTTAGTGGGACAAAAACAACCACTTCACAGCTATTACTTCGGAAATAACACAAAGAGTGATGTACAACTTTCGAGAATGTGCCAACAATGGAGGACACCATTTAATTGAAATAATGTTAATAAATAACTCTTTTAAAAATGTTTTAACGTAAAATAGCATAATATTAGTAATTTAAAAATTAAATATTTTTTCCTGTACTTTTTTTGTTTATTTGCAACTGCCTTTTGAAATATGAGAGATTTTTTTGGCTTATATAAAACATGTTTTTGCTGTATATAAAACATTACATTTATATTTGTTGAATCATGATTACGACTAATGTTTATTTTAAATTATTTATAGGATAGCTGGGATGCAGAAGAAGAAGAAATAAAGAAACCTGAGACTAAAGTCCCAGAAAAAAAAACAAAATCAAAATTGGAACAAAAGATAGCTGAAAGAGAGGTACCTATAACTTTAAGCTTAATAATTTATTTATTATAAATTATTAATCAGTAAAGATATTATTAAATTCACAAGTAATTATTTTTGCTAGGAATTTATGAGTATTCAATAAATATTCAGTAAGTTGTAACTCATTTTTATGTTCAATTGTCACTTGATTTACTGAATATTTTATTTAAATTAATTAATATTTTTATAACTAATGAGGATTAAACATTTATATATGCAATTTGAAATATGTTAAAATGTTTCTCACTTTCCCTATTAACTGATAGACATGTTCATATTTATATTTAATTTTATCCATTAAAGAAACAATTTGCTAGTTATTTTCTACTTACTAACTGTTGAGTTTATATAAACAATAAGGTCTAAGTTTACATGTCTTGAAAACTATAGCCTTAGTTAACTTAATTTAAAAACATAAAAGTGAGTTTATTAATAACTGAAAATATTATCATTAAATATATTTTAAACTGTTTAAGTATCCTCATTTCTAAATGGTATTTAAAATTCATACATGTTACATATAATGGTAGAGGCGTGATAACAAAGTAATTGTATGTTAGTGTATTTTAGACTTGCTTATTCTAACTCAACCCAATTGAAATCAATTGTATTAATGGTGCACAACAAAGGTAATATCTTATCTATTCAATCATATACCTTAACATTAAAATATTTAATACACTATTTTTCATATATTTAAAAACTATATTACAAGAATTTAAAAATATGTCAATTTATTTTCGATATTATATGATGTTAGTGATAAAAAATTATCATTGTGCATCATTACTTATTAGTTAATATACTATCATATTATATTGCCCCAATATTTTGTCTATTTACATAAAATGTGTGGAGAAAGATATACAATTCAATAAAGGGTAATAGTTAAAAAATATATAATTAAACTTTGGTAAGATATTGACATATTAAAGATTTTTTTGAAATTGTCATTACATTATCGACTATTTGATGAATTTGTTGAACTTATTTCAATTTGTATTTTAATTGAATTATATCTTAGGTTGTACTCTATAAGAAACAGTTATTTATATTATTTAAATGTTGATAAATTTAATTTTAGTGGTAATTATTTTGGTAGATTTAGTAACCTATATTTATTATAATATTAAACACATTTTTAAATTCAAATTTATATTTAGCGAAAACAATTAATAGAAAATGAAAAAATGAGACGTAAATTCTTGGAAGCAGAAGAAAATTTAAACATGACACCAGAAGAAAAGAAGCTATTACAACAAAAACTTCAAGAAGAAGCTGATTTAGAAGTAGCCAAAGAAATGTTGGGTGTTGATGAAGGTGATGAGGATTCAATAGATAGAATGAACCCAAAAACTAAGGAAGATTTTGTTGTTTTTGAACAAGCACTTCAGAAAAAAATACAAAGTTTTTCGAAGTCTGATTATTATTCTGATTTTATTGAAGAATTTATTAGAAATTTATCCGTTAGCCGTAAGTGCTTTGATTTTACTATTGTTTCATTTATGCTTAAAAACACAATATTAACATTTAATATTATGTTTATTTCAGTTTCATCAACTGATTTAAGAAAATTGAAAGCAACTGTTGATAATATGAGTATAGAAAAAACAAAATTAGAAAAGGGTGATAAAAGTAAAAAGAATAAAGGCAAAGGAAAAGCTAAATTGCGACTCGACAACAGTACTGTAAGTAATTTTAAAATACTATATTTGGTATTTAAATTAAAATAATAAGAATATTAATTGGAAAATTAAGTTTTAAACATAAAATTAATTTAAAAAAACACATTTAATATTTATGGACAGAGTAATATCTATTTCAGTATATTTGTGCCATTTTATTGGTTTAACATGTTTTTTTTTCATGTCTGAAGACACTTTTGGGTAGAAATAATGGTCTAATCACCACAAATATGATATGCTTTTGGTAGCAAATTGCGTCTAGTTGGTACTTTATTTACCTCATATTTCAAATTTCTTAACAAATTTTCTTTGGGAGAAGAAAAACTACCTAAAAATGATGGAAAAACTATATGACTAAACTCCTTGTATTTTTTGTTCTATGTGGATTTATTATCTTACCTTTGTAGTTAATTTATTATCATTTAATCGCAGCCTTGTTTTTTAAAATATATCAGACATGTGTATAATTATTATGGAATTAGAACATGTTTAATTATTTGTATAACTGATAATAATGTTATTACTATTTCAGATTCCAGATTACAATGAATTTTCAGCATATACGGTAGATGATTATGAAGAGTTCATGTAGGGACAATTTCCAAGTTGAAAAGAACCGTGCTTTTTATATTAAGAATATATATTTATTACTTATGTAATTATTATAGTATTGATTGAGCTAAGTGATAAATATTTTTTTAATGTTTCATGTTTATCTTTATCAAATTGAAATATACAATCTTATGTTGAAAAAAGTTGTACATTAAAAAAAAAAAAAATTATTGATTAATTAATCTTTATCTACCTAATTTATTTTCATATCTATAAGTATGTATTGCATAAGATTAAAATAACTCATTCTATAATAACTGTGCAATATTCCTAACAGATTATACTTTATAGCTCATTATTGAATGTTTTGTTTTTGGCTATCAATATAGTATAGTACTAACTGTAAATATTCACAGACTTCAGAGTATAATTAAATATGTATGACTTTTATGTAAAGGCTGTGTCTTTTTCTGCTGGTTGTGCGTCCACTGCTATGATGCTAACACCTTTGTAAGTACTACTGACAGTCTTAATATATAAATGTGAACAAACTTCATTATTATTTTGTGCTAATAAAAAACAAAATATGGCTGACGTGTGATTATACAATGAAAAATTAAATGTTAACGACTCTTTTTCAATTATATAAGTCAAACCTTTTCCATAGAAATAAAATAAATATTATATTGCAAACTGGCAATTTTAATCTCAAAGTGGTCATAACATAATATATAAATCAGAATAAGTAATAAAAAATGCATTTTATGTTAGAGCAATGGATACTGTCACAGTAACATGCATACAGCTCTTCCAATTTTTACCAATTAAGCATAAATATTATGTCGTCAATTCAGATGTGTATTTAGCAATTTATAAATAAGGGATTTAGATTTTTCTTTAAAAGCTTCCATGAAGCCAAACAGTATCAATACCATTTCTCTAACTGTATTACAATCTATAAAAAATAATTTGCGAAACAATGAAAAAACATGTTCTCTATCTTTATACATTATATAATGTATTTAAATTTTTTTATTTAATTAATTAATTTATTATATAAATGTAAATACATTTTATAATATAAAATCTAAAACAGGTGGCAAAATAATATTAATAACTATTTTATTTTTTTCTTGGTCATGGGGGGGGGGGGGTTCAAACCCGTTTTACCACCCACAAATGCAACATACAATAAGAAAATTAGATAAATGAGTTGACTTATTATCGTAATTGCACAAGACTTAAATTAAAATTTTATATTATTTATTAAAAAAAATTTTTTTTAAAGTAATTATTGCCTGTCATCCAGATACTAAGTATTTAATAGACATTAAGTTAAAAAAAATATATTGTCTTATGTTGCTAATTGAGTTTTACTTATTTGAACTAAGGTTAAATGTGGCCCCTGGGAGTCTGGGGCTATATAAACTAATTTTAGATTTTCTAGTATAGGAATAGTTTAGCCAACTGTCTTCATGATTACACTAGACAAATCTATCAACAAACATTAATAATTAGTAATGTTAACTAAAACAAAGTTCTGTTACAATACCAAATTAATTAATACAATAGTTAAATTAAAAACTTGACTATTTTAACTAAATGTACTAAACCAATATTAGTATATTATTATATAACTACATTGTTCTATATTAGTAATGTTTGTTATACCATGAAACTTTCTAATAAAATATCAGGAATACATTTATAGGCCATACTCAATAAACAAAATAAATTGACTTTGATGGCGTTTTATAAAATGTTTGATCTACAAATTAGTATAGATTAATATAGATAGTAGTTTTAAAAAGAAATGAAACTTCATTTAAAATACCATTTACCAAGTGTAAAATTTAATATATTTAATGTTAAAAGGGTTTATAATTAAATTGATGTTCCAGCACATTAGATGAAAATGAAAACAATATCTCAAATGTCAGTTTTAGAGATAAACAAAGCATCTTTGTTATATCTCTTTTTTCATGTATTTATTTTGTAAATATATATCGAAATTGACAACACAGTTAAAATCAGCAGCAGTTTGGTTAAAAATGTACTGACTAATGAGGAATTTACTGAACTTAACCTTCGTCGATCAAAATCAATGATATTATATTTACATAATCGATTACTGTCACACCAGACATTTTTCCATTGTCCTGGCATTCCAATCCGCTACTGTTTCCAATGAGCAGTAACAATTTTGTTAGATACATACTTACAAAACACCATAGATATATTAAAAATTAAGTAAATTAAGACAATTTTTACGTCGCTCTTGTAAATATAATATACAGCAATAATGAATTAATTTCATTATAATATACTATACTCTATTTAATTTAAGTTGACATATTGAGTCACCGGAATAGTTGTAGCTAGTTGTCAGCAACTGTTGTTCGTCAAAAAGTACCTTGTGGTCGGCAGCTATCGCCGTGTATGTGAGTAACGTTTAGGAGGGGCATATGTGCCACCAACAGGTTTTAGTCGGCTGGGTGGGTAAACTTATTTGGAATAGAGTATATATATACATAATTTAAAGAAATATTAAAAAAATAATAATTCTTTAACTTGTAAAATAGAATTATATTTGTATATTTGTTAATAAAGGTTAGTATGTAAAGACATAGTGAAGAATAAATCATCCGACCATGTTAATCTATCTACATTTGTTGGAGCTATTTTTAGGTGAGTAAAACTTGATGAACGATAAATTTATGACAAAATTAACATTTTACATTGGTTTTTAGAAGTTCATTATTTTATCGTCAGGGCTATATATTAAATTTACCAACTGTTATGTATGTTCATGGAACAGGGTTGATTATTAACACACTTTACCTATCTCTTTATTGGTATTACTCAAATAAAAAAGTATGTATCAAAGTTTAATAAATTTTGAATAAGTATGTACGTTAAAGTTCTTAATTGATATTATGTAGAGGGATGTAATAGCCGAAGTGTTTAAGACTATATTGTTAATCATAACTCTCTTGACATACTCACTAGTTGAATCAAAAGATTTAGTCTTAACTCGTTTTCCAATAATGGTATCCATCATTCACTTGTCCCTAATTGGTTGGCCATTACTATCTATTGTAAGTAAACCATTTTATACAATATAATATAATCGTGAACAGATAAGTAGCGTACACATGATTTTAATAATTTCTATGTTTTAAGGTCTAATACTTAATGGAAATACTATCAATACTAAAACAAGATAAATCATAGGTTATGATTTAAATAAAAATAAAATTTAGGAAGGGAAACTTTAGAATCTTAAAACTGTGTACGCTATTAAAAACAATTAACAGAATTTTTATGAGAAACAAATTGTTGAAACACAATTATTTACTTATAATTATGTTGTTTATAGAGAAAAGTTATAAAAACAAAACAATGGTCTGGACATCCTAAACCAATTTTGATAAATACTCTAATTCTTTGTTTCTTATGGCTTTTGTATAGTATCAACATAAAAAATCCTATTATGTTTGTAAGTAATTTGATCTAATTTTATTTAAATGGTTTATCTAATACTATTATTATTATTATTATTATTTCAGACTCAATGTTCTGTAGCACTTTTATTAAGTTCAGCACAATTAGTTTTATTGGCAATATATCCACCAAAAACTATTCAAACTCAGAAAGTGGAGAAAAATGATTAATTAGTAATAAATTATTGTTAATTAAGATACTTGTTGTAATTTTCAAAAATGGTTGTTTAATAAAAAATTACCTTTATAAAGAGTAAACTTTAAAGTGACTTCTTAATTTTGCCTATGTATATAATTAAAATAATTTTAGGTTGACAATAAAATAAAATTACTAATTATAATTCTTGTGGAAATCCAGTTCTTTGAATGTAGTACAACTTAAATAAAAGGGCGTAAATAAGTAAATACAAATTTAATGGCTATGATACTATGAACAACAGTAGGCTTAACGATAACCCTTTTATAAAAAGAGCTGGAAACATTCTGAGAACTAATTGTTCATTACTGAACATATTATATAATAAATACTTAAGCACCGAAAGAAGCTATGAAATTAGTAACAACAGTTTTCAATTTAGCATCAGTTTCATCAGTAATTTTTCCTTCTTTTGCAATACTTTCCAATAGTGATTTCTCAGAGGTTCTATAAAAAATAAATAAATAAATGAATAAAAAGTTGATTAATACAATGTGTTATTTAAAGAACTACTAATAGTACTTTATGTGTTGTAAGAATTCTTTTTCAAAAGTAGTGATTTTGGATGGTTCCATTTTGTCAAGGAATCCTCGAACACCACAGTACACAACAGCAACTTGTTCTTCAATAGCCATTGGTACTAGGATACACAAATTAATAATTAATGATAATGATCATAAGATTACATTAAAATAACTGTCTTACCATACTGTCCTTGTTTCAATAATTCAGTTAAACGAACACCACGGTTTAAAAGTTGTTGGGTAGCGGCATCTAAATCTGAACCAAATTGAGCAAAAGCAGCTACTTCACGGTACTGTGCCAATTCCAATTTCATTGAACCAGCTACCTATAAAATATTATATAAACAATATTAATAAGTAACTACTAAGTAGTATTAATATTTTCAGCTATACATTATAGAAAATCTATATACTACTTACTTGTTTCATGGCCTTAGTCTGAGCAGCAGAGCCGACACGAGATACAGACAAACCAACATTAATAGCTGGACGAACACCTTTGTAGAATAATTCAGTTTCCAAGAAAATTTGTCCATCAGTGATAGAAATGACGTTAGTGGGAATGTATGCAGATACATCACCAGCTTGTGTTTCAATTACAGGCAAAGCAGTCAAAGATCCACCACCTAAAGTTTCATTCATTTTAGCTGCACGTTCTAAAAGACGAGAGTGAAGGTAGAACACATCACCAGGGTAAGCTTCACGACCAGGTGGACGTCTCAATAACAGAGACATCTAATAAAAACAAAATATTTATAAAAGTTAACATGACTGATTCTTAGAAAGTATAATTTACTTGACGGTAAGCAACAGCTTGTTTAGATAAATCATCATAGATGATGAGAGCGTGTTTGCCATTATCTCTGAAGAATTCACCCATGGCACACCCTGAGTATGGAGCAAGGTATTGCAGGGGAGCAGCATCAGAGGCTGTAGCCGATACAATAATGGTATATTTGATTGCACCTATAAAATAAATATAATATAATTTTAATAAACAAGTACGTAAGCAATAATATTATATTACGTTTCATTAATAAATTTTACACTAACCAGTATCTGTTAATCTTTTTACAATCTGGGCAACAGTTGATCTCTTTTGTCCAATAGCAACATAAATACAATACAGTTTCTTCTTTTCATCTTGGGCATCATTAAACCTCTTTTGGTTGATAATGGTATCAATAGCCAAAGCAGTTTTACTAGATTACAAAAAATGTATTTAATAATAATATAATATAAATAAATGAGTATAGTATATTTAATAGCTAACCCAGTTTGTCTGTCTCCAATGATCAATTCTCTCTGACCTCGACCAATAGGTACAAGTGAATCAACAGCCTTGATACCAGTCTGCATAGGTTCTCGTACAGACACACGAGGAATAATACCAGGGGCTTTGATACCCACACGGGATCTAGTCTTTGATGTTAATGGTCCTTTACCATCAATAGTGTTACCTAAAGCATCGACAACACGTCCAAGAAGGTCTTCACCAACTGGTACATCCACAATAGCACCGGTACGTTTTACAACATCACCTTCCTTGATGAGCTTATCATTACCGAATACTACAACTCCCACATTGTCTGGTTCTAAATTAAGAGCCATACCCTAATAATGACAAAAACGAAATATATTAACAACTAATATAATATTGTATAGTAGTTAACAATTATACAAAAATGTGTTAAAAACATTCATTTATTAGAAAATGATATAATATAAATACTTCAGCTTTATATATAATTTTAGTTGCAAGATATAAAATCTTACCTTTAATCCCGAAGAAAATTCCACCATCTCTTCAGCTTGGACATTTTTTAAACCATAAACACGAGCAATACCGTCTCCAATACTTAAAACTCGACCAGTTTCTTCTAAATCAGCCTAAATTGTACATATCATTATAGTTTCATAAATTATCACAATTTATAAAATGAGTACATACTTTGGGTGGAGCTCCCATAATTCTTTCTTCCAAAATGGAAGAGATTTCTGCAGCTCGTGCACTGCATGTTATATGTAATGATCGACTAATAAGTTTTGATGTGGTCCATGAAGCCTTGCTTATCTGATTATATTTAAAACACAATAAATACCAGGTAATTGAATAAACTAAATTTATAAATTATTCAAAAATGTATACATGTTAATGCATAATTGCATATACTTTTTTTTAAAGTTTTTATTTACACATCCATAAAAATAATAATAATTAATAAACCTCATAGTGTAATATTTGATCAACAATTTATTTAAATTCTCAGTATAGCATACGAATGTTATTTAATGGGTATTATTGTTATTACAATTATATAATATTGAAATAACATCTACATAAGACACTTAAGTAAGCTTAATATTAAAAAACATACTTAAACTACAACCAAAGGTCATAAGAAGGTTATTTGTAGAAATAAAATGGTCATATATCCAAAAATACATATTTTAATATGATAAAACTATAGTCAATTTGAAAAATATAAAGTTGCAATATTAATGTAAAATCGTGATATAAAAATTGAATTGAAAATAAAATCGTAGTTATCTAAGGAGTCACACCTAATGTCGACCGGCATAAAGCTTAAGTTTAAGGCGGTCAGGTTAAACAATAATGATTGAATTTACATAATATAATTCTTTACTTGTGGTAATGTGTTGTTTAATTGCTTTCCAATTTTGGTAGCCAGACGGAGTGATAGATTCGCCATTTTTGAGATATTTAAACTGAATGTAACTAAGTCAACGTAATTTCTAACACAAACAGGACTATAACGTGAAAAGAAAATGGATGGCCGAAAAATAATATGACCCTACTATATTTTATACATCTATCTATGTGAAACGCAATCTGTGAAACATATGATTTAGTGTTGCCAACATAAGCCAACGAAATGTTCCTTTAAAACTAATAGTTATAATTAGGCGCCAATATTAAATTTACATTATTATTTATTAAACAATTTAAGATATCTTAAAGTAATATATACATTTTTTAAGAAATATCATTGATTATATACGTGTGCATATTAAGTATGTAGAATAATTTTAATTGTAGTAATTTTTCCTTGACTTACTCAAATTACAATCGAGTTAGATAATCATTGTCTATGCAGTATAATTAATTAAAACTTAGTATATAATATTTAAGTTTTACTAATTTATTTTTTCATAACATGCAAAATATTTTAATTGATCAAAAATTTAAAGCAGACAGAAGTTTTCAGAGTGTGTGCAGCTGCATACTCTTGATAATTATAATATATAATATTATATATTATTAATGGTAATACTATCGGGACTCAGGAGATTAGAATTGTGTGTAAAATATTGTTATACAACATTCAAATAACATAACTTAGATTTTACTGTTTTTTAAATTAATTTTCCAACAGTGGTCGCATCAGAAATTTTTATCCGGGTGGGCCAAGATGGAGTCTGATTTAGAGGGATGGCCAGTGGTGTAACAAAAATCGCTAATGATACTTTGATATCATACAGGGTGGGCCAGCTGGGAGCCGAGAAGATTTTAGGGTGGGCCATGGGTCACCCTGACGCCACTAGTTTCCCTAAGGATTTAAACTTTTAAAGTTCATTATTTCATGAGTGAAATAAAATTATAATTTATTT
The DNA here is from genome assembly GCA_013282895.1 of Eriosoma lanigerum. Classification (NCBI taxonomy): domain Eukaryota; kingdom Metazoa; phylum Arthropoda; class Insecta; order Hemiptera; family Aphididae; genus Eriosoma; species Eriosoma lanigerum. The sequence goes on from CM023358.1 coordinate 35,348,496, forward strand.
TAATTTTTAACACGTTGACTGCCATGAGAGGTCATTTCGACCCTCATTGCTATATTGTCTTTTTGGACTATGTGAGGTCATTTAGCCTCACATTTACCGTCTAACTACCGTACCATCAGATTCGGTGTTATCTATAGATCAAAATGCTCTACTTAGCATTTGAATATTTACATTTCACTACACTGAAAAAGGTGTGGCAGTCAACATGTTAAAATATTTTCTCATGGGCATTTACAATCATAAATTTAAATAATGTTAATCAATATCAATCGTTTTTCTAAAGAAGTTGGTAAATATTAAAGTCTAATCACACTAAAATATTTCCATGCATTAGAGATGAGCAAACCAACAACAATAAATTATATTAAAAACTACTGAAAATTATGTATAACTAAATAAAGTATTATTAGAATATAAATAAAAGATTATCCATCCAACTATCAATATAGTTTGTAATTATCATACTATTAAATTATGAATAAACTTTGAAATAAAAAGGAACTGATATAAAAGTAATGTATTTATGCATGTCTAAAAGCAGATATTTATAAAATATTATTTTGAAAAAATAATTATTGTTCGTGTTTTTTTTAATTTATACTTTTAATAACTAAAGAAATTATAATAATACAAATATTATCATACTCAAATAAAATAAAAATTAATTTAATTTAATTTTTAATTTAGATGTATGAAAAAAGGCTTTTACCCAAAACATTCTTTATTAAGCCCATTAAATATATTATAAATATTATTTTAATTTTATGATGATGATGATGATTGATCTTTTTCTTTTGCATCTTTTTCCTTCTTCTCTTTAGCTTTTGCTTCTGCTTTAGCTGCTGCTATTTCAGCTTCTTTCTTTTCATATTCCGTGATAAGTTTTTCAACTTCATGTTTTTCAAGTATATTGGTGACTGTTTGAGAATTTTCACGTTTAAGTGTGGCCATTTCAACTGAAAACCAAAAATACTAATAAATTGCCATATATGTACAGGTATCATACAGAATGATATACAAAACTATAAATTAAAAAAAATAATTTGAGTTACAATTTTTAATCTAAAGATGAATTTTAAATGTATTTCTTCTAATATAAGACTTATAATATATATATACCTTTATCAGCTGTAAGTTTTGTTGCATCTAAAGTTTTAGATAAAATTTTTACAGCTAACTTTTTGGCTTCATCTAAAGTCATTTGTCCTTCTTTATATTCAGTTTTCAATGAAGCAATTGCTGCCTATAATAAAATATAATTAAACTACACTAAATAATTAAGTTAGAAGTTAGAATTAAGTTTATAACATACAGCACTATTTGTTCCGATACAAGTTGCTTTCCATCCACAATAATTTCCACTTGGATCAGACTGATAAAGTTGAAAACCGTAATGTGAATCCCATCCCATATACAAGATTGATACACCAAATGGTCTTTTACCTTTAAGATATACATATATATATATATATATATAAATATATCATTTTACTTATATTTTTCTATTTGTTTTAATTAATTACCTCCGTACTGAGTATACGCTTGTTTTATATCACACAACCATGAAACAAGTTGTTCACATGGGATAGAATCACCATACTGCATACGATAGCGTTCTGAAATAGAGCGTAATTCAGCTACTAGGACATTGGCATCAGCAGTAATCCCAGCAACACTACATACCATATCACTAAACAAAATTATCATATAAAATTAGTTGCTTGTTTAATAATTAATAAAATTAAAATCAGTTAAATTACTCATTTAATTTATAAATTTTCTCAGAGCCACAAGTCTCATCAAGCAGTTTATTCACATTCCGCTTTTCTGCTGCAAGGAGAACACCATCATTGGTGAGTATACCTAAACATGTACCAGCATGACTGATTGCTTCTATAGCATATTCTACTTGATATAAACGACCTATAATAGAAATATTAAAACAATTAAACAATTTATAAAAATATAACAAAATCACAAACAAAAATAAAATAAATTATTAGTTACCTTCAGGAGAAAAAATTGTTGTTCTTGTATCATACCTTCGAGCCTAAAACAAAAATAATTTATATAAAATAATTTTTTATATAAGTTAGTTAAATTTTTTTAATTAAAATAAATTTGTAAAACTGTTATATTGAGTATAGATTAAATTAGTTGGATATATAATTACCATTTTTTAAAACCAAGAGGTAATCAAATTTGTATTTAATCAACAATTAATTAAAAATTTTAAAGAAATATTGAAATTTGAAATAAAAATTAAAAATTAATACTAAATGTTAATCTGTTCACTATTGATAAACAATGACAATACTTTAATTCATAATTTTGAAATTTTAATATTTAAGGTTATATGAATAACGCAATGTAATCTAGATAGTTTAGAATTTCCTTGGAAAAAAATATAAAGTTATGTTGCCAAAGATAATATTTGATTTAGATAAGGCCATGGTTGATACCATAGACCTATAAAATATAAAATACCTATATTAACCCCTCACCTATTGAATATTGTGATGCCGCAGAGTGAAAGAAATAGGTTGAGGTGGACATAACCATTAGCGTAATTATCGAAAAATATATTATACATTTTTTTATTTTATATGAATTTTTGACCATTATTTTGTTAAATAATATTTTATTTTAAAAATATTATTGTTTAATAGCTTATTTTCTACAAGAAAAATAAAAGCTTTTAAGGATTCATTATAGAAGTTAATAGTTAATAATTAGTCACGTGTTAATATTCATACATCCAGATGCGCAGGAACTATTTTTCTTGTGGGGGGGGGGGGGAGGGGCCAAAAATTTACGTAACCCCCCCCCACCCCCCCCCCCCCCCCGCCCAAAAATTTAAGGAAAATCATGATATATAGTATATTAAAATAAAATACAAATACTTATTGATTTTTGTGAAATAGATTTAATTAATATTTTGTAAATTAAACTAATAGTCTTATTTACCTAATTTAATTTTGAATATAAAATTAAAAACAAATCAAAATTTCAAAATTCATTTTATTACATATTATATTATATAAATATTAAAAATAATAAAAATGTAATATAAATATAAACTATAACTCTAAAATGTTTAAGTATTAAGTGTATGACTATGATGACAAATTTTCAGGGGGGCAAAATTACAATTTGCTCCCTGACATATTTAATGGGGGTCGAATGCCCCTCTGCCCTCCCAGCTCCGGCGCCACTGCATGCATCCAATGTAAAATTTTTAAACTTTTTAAAATTTTTTTTTTTTAAATCATAGTCAAAGAGCGATTTTTAAAGGTAAATATTTAATTTTGAAAAAAAAATTAATTATTCATTCATGATTGGACAGAACCAGACTGAAAGCACGAGAACATTTTAACCTGATACCATATATCACATATTATATTCTTATAACGCTTATTAACTCTATAATAGTATGGAATACCAATATATTATAAAACTGAAATTTTATCCATGATTTAAACATACCTAATTTCAAAATATTAAAATATTAAAAATTTTGATAAAATAATTATTTATTATCTTGTATAAAAATAAGACACAATAATGTGCTTGATGAGTAACCAAACGATTAAAATTACAATTACAACAACATATCACACGTGTAAATTAAAATTTAATGTAATGTTATGTCATATAGACTCACATTATCACAGCTGTTTGGTTGTACTATCTCCATAAATTAATTTGCTTTAAAAAAATATAATATTATGATTAAATATTTAGATAATAATAATCAGGACCGTTGAGGGGGGATCAAAGGGACTATAATGTCCCAGACACCCGACTTCGGGGAGCCCCAAACTACAAAACCAATTTAATATAATTTTTATATTTAAACCTAAACAATATTTAAAGTGATTTACGAGTAAAAAAATATAATTAACACACAATTATAATTTTATTAGTAAAATATGTATACATTATACAATTATATTCCCAAGAGCCCTAGGCCGTGGAATCGTCAATATTGAAACTTAAAATTTATAATTCCGTTGTCAATAATATTAAATTATACCACCGTTGTGAATTCCGACTAACGTAAGATGAATAATAGCGGTTAAGTGGTACAGTGGCGGATTTAAGGGGGGCCATCATGGCCTAGCCCCCACCCCCCTTTGGATGTTATACTTAGGTTAAGAAACTACTTATATTAACATAGGTACATTATACAATATATATAATATATTTGTACTTTTTTTAGATTCTGAGCAAAGCAAGGAATGTATTGGTTTTACAATGATTTTTTTTTGTGTATGAAAACACTTTTTTGGATAGAAATAATGGTTCGATTAGGTTTTGATCGTAGGGACTTGAAAATTATTTGTTATTCTCATATGTAGTTTACCTTTACACACGTAGTAAACTTTTGGAATGGCTCATTAGTATAATTTATTGTATATATTTATTATATTGAGTTTAGCACAGAATCGTATTTTTTAATGCAATATTATTGCATTTAAATTTTAATTATAATAAACCACTAATTTCTCCTATTTTCCTATTTTGAGACTGTAAACTTTGTATCATTACTGACATTCGTGGGAGACACGAAAATTGTTTTTCCCCATCATTGTTCCGTTTCTCCTTCTCAACAGTTAATTAACACAATGTACATGGTCGACACGTTTTATATTTCAATTATTATTGTATATAGACGCTGATAATGATAAACATTATATACTATTAATGTGTGCAAAATGAATTTTCTACGACTTATATTTTTGTAGTAAACCAAAGTGATTTTTTATGAAGGGATAAGAGCAGAGAAGTTATACATATCTATATATATACATAATATGATACTGCTGACGATAATGCACTGAATAAAGTAGGTAGTGAAAAATGTCAATATTCACTCCAAGTAAACATTATATACTTTGTATTGCTAAAAATATAAAAAAATTAAACTATTTTAAATAAATTTTTTATTATAAAACGAACCTAACCTATACATTAACATTTGCATTAGTTATTATGCACAATATTTAAAATCAAATTCACGGCAACCGCAATCGCAATTTTGCCGGTTTCCGTCATTTTTTAGTAGATTTGCTTCTTTCAAAAAAATACTTTTGAGAAATTCGAAAAATGAGTCGAATAAAAAACCAAGTATAGATGCAATTTTCTACCAAAAGTATACCTTATTCGTGGTAATCGGATCATTTTTTTATTCGAAAAAATGTTTTCAAATAAAAAAAATCTTTGTAAAACCAATACATTTCTCAGAAACTAAAATTGAAACTCCTGAAACACTGAAAAATTGAGCTTAATAAAGTACCAAGTAGACAACATTTTCAAGCTATGCATATGCTATGCGTGATAATCAGACCATTATTTCTACCCGAAAAAATGTTTTCATACATAAAAAGAAATCTTTATAGAATCAATACATTCCTCGCTCCGCTCAGAATCTAAAATTATCAAAAAATAACAGACAATGAATTTATAATTAAATACCATAATATTATGTTGGAATTTAAGGACAAACAAATTACAATGTTGACCAAAAAAATTTAAATATTAGAAGGACATTTAAAAACTAAAAATGAACAAGAAAAATTATAATAGATTAAAATTATAAGTCATAACAGTTTTATACTAAAATCAAATTAAGATACACCGTTACTAGAAAATCTTTTTGCATAGTTATTTTATACTAGCTAGAATTTATAATCAATGATTATATTAAATCAATATTCAAAGCATGATAATCATAATAGTATAATGATAAAATAAATAAATTAGCAGTTTTAAATCCATTTCTTTATCCCTTATAATACCTAACAACATACTTAGATGCTATGTTGCTTAACTGGCAATAATTATCGTTTATCAAGGGGTCGAAGATGATTCTTGGTTAACTAGAACATTGTAAATTTAATTATGTACGAATTTTTATGTATTTTTATCAGTATATAATTAAAAAAAAAAAAGATTATTTTTTTCTGACAAAAAAATTTGTTTTACGACTTCTATTTGAATTAAAACTGATGAAATATGAACACATTGTTATTATTCAATTACTTGGTTTAACTAAAAAATGTTGTAGCCTCTTACCAAGTTTAATTTTTTTCTAAAAATACCAAGTTATTTTTTAGTTAATTATTTTTTTATGATGTCAATTTAAATAATAAACTTTTATGGAAAATAAAATATTTTTTTTATTTAATTTAACTTGTAACAACAACAGTTTTATATTTTTATAATTGGTATAACTGTATAGGTAGAAGGTACACATTGAGTATGTTATTAAGATAACAATTTATATAATTATAACTTTTCGTTCTAACGTAAAATATTAACACATATAGATAGGTAAACAAAACACTAAATTAAAATACTTAATTGGTTTCAAATCTACAAATATAATATCATAATAAAGTATTGTACATAATACCAAGAAAAAAAAATACTGATGATCAGAGTATAATATTTGTTACGGCAATAAAAATTCTACGGTATAATAATAATTTAACTCATAATATTGCAATATTTTTAATCAAAATGAATCGTCTTTTTAGGCGTCATCAAAGAGAAATGAATGCCGCCTCGGATTAATCGACCAAGAAACACATTCTTAATAAATGTACGTCTTCTCGTACTAGATATATTACCTATGTTATTATGTTAAATTATGTAAATTATTGTTTTGTTTAAAAAAATTGATTATTATAAATATCTCAATAAAATAATTTTGCTCTAAATGTGTTTAATTTTATATCTTATGTTCCTTGCTATATTATTTATTTAATAAATGATTATTGTCTATCTATAAACGACCGGTTTCTTTTCAAAATACTTCACATTCGTGGACAGTAAAATCAAGTAATTAATTATAAAAAAAATTTAGGTTTTTTAATCGGGTTTAAAACGGATCGAAATACAATTTAATTAAAGCTTCTGAACATTTTAACAGTGTCAAATAAAATGTATAAATGTAATTAGTGAAACTTGAAGTCTTTTTCCATACTAATTTTGATTTTTATCGAAAATTTGACTTTACAAACAATACATTTAACCTCCATTCTGTATAAATCTCATATAGATTTTCAAAAATCTTAATAGGATACCATATACAATAATATTGAAAAATATAATTTTAATTTTGGACTGAAATCATATACGCTATTATGCGGGATGTATTAATAATATTTATGACTAAGTATATTTTAATGCTAAGAATTTTTTATTTAAAAATTCATATCTTCTGTTTTCACGTTTCTATAACTATTTGTAAAAAAGTATTCAATTGTTTTACATGTTCAATTATGATTGACCAGGAAATTTCATAATAACTAATTTGAAAATCAGCACTAGTAACTCTTCAAGTATTATTAACACTCAAATATTTAATTTATCAGGTGTATGTAGTATAACCTTAATTAGTTATATTTTTTTGATTATTATATTAGAAATTCTTCTTAAAAATTCTGATGATATGCATAAATTATGCATGTCTCTAAAATGTTATTAATTGCACTTCAATATTAAATTCATTGTTGGGACTCGGGAGCTAATCCTATGACTATAAACTTATATGAGATATATTAAAATAAGTTGCATTGATCAAATATCTTGGTGATACATATTTTTACGGTCGATTCTTAACTCTTGTTAAGCTCCAGCCATGATAAAAAATAACCTAGCACTAATGTAAAAAAAAAGTAGTAATTCGCGTTCAACAATAACTGTATGGATATTGATTGAGTAATATCTTTTAAAAATATTAATATAATATTATGATATTTATAATTATTAGAAGTTTTTCTTGTATCTTTTCATATAAAGAAGCTCGACAGAATTGGACAAGAATAAAACAAGTGCGTATTGCAGCATATCGTAACTATTTCTACAAATAAAAAAACATGATTAATGACAATATATTATTAAATAATATTGTTATCTAGAGAATGAAGGTGAAGTGTGTATTTTTATTATTATATATTGTGGAATATTTATTTTATTATTACAATCGCTAAATATAAAATTAAAATTAAAAAAATTAAAAATCCTGAGTATTATTCAAATGGTTAGTCCATAACTGAGTTTGGTATTTGAAAACTCATCTTGGACGGTCGATAAATCACCTTGGGAGGTCCAAAACTCGACTCGGGTGGTCGAGAACTCATCTTGGGTGGTCCAAAGCTTAACTTGGGTAGTTCAGGATCAGCAGAATATTCTCATGGGTTTATTATCAGTTTTTTAATGAAATCATATAAATAAGACCTAATAATTTTTTTTTTTATATTCAATAACTATACGAAAATAAAAATAAGTAAAAATAAATAAAAATAAATCATTATTGTTTTTTATTTTCAATATGTTAAAATGAGATAGCATATAGTTTAGGAGTTATTGGTGCATAACTATTAAAGCCTTTTTCTTATATTATACAATGTTGATTTTTCAATGTTGGATAGGATGTCCATTTATTATTTCGTCTATAATTTATACGCAATATGCGTTTCTTAAAAAAACGACTAAAGTTATTTATGATTGCGTTTCACACTCTAACACTAATAGTGATTGCAATAATGCAATAATAATATATAACATTTATATGTAGGTACTCGTATTTTATAGATACATGCAATACCTAACTATTTCTTTTCTATAATATCAATACACTTATACTAAATATAAATTGTTAACGCTAAAATGAATTTAAAAAATATCTGAATATTAATATTTAATGCAGTATTAGGTCAGATATTTAAAAAAAAAAATGAATATGCCAAACGAAAAGCATAGTAGGTATATTATATTTCTTTGTAATTGCATTTCGATCTTGTGAAATCGCTCTACTGTGCAATATACTGTACAGAAGATCTTAGTTTTCTTTGCATTTATATTATAAAAATATTAGCTTATTTTGGAATTTTCAAAAATATACTGTCGCCTATCTATCTATCTATCTATTTTTTATTAATAATTGATATATTTATAATTTATTATTGATTTCATATTGTTGTATTAGCAATTATTAACAATTTGTTTTAATTTCGTAAATTATGTTCATATACGAACAATACAATAAATATATATAAAAAGTATATTTTTAAAAGAAAAACAATAGGATCAAGGTCTTAGGATCTTAGGCCACTGGCCAGTGATGAATTACTCAATGGTAAATTATTTGTGAAGGCAAAATTGTAAATTTTGTTTTCGTTGGAAACATATAATTTTGTTATGAATGTATACGAGGAAGAGATATATTCTATTTTATACTTATATTTTTATTTATTAATTATATTTTTTCAACATATTAAATATTTTTACAATAGTATAGGTAAGTACTGAAATATTTTATAAATATGTATGCAATAATTATTATTTAATAATATAACTCCGTGTATCAATTAAATGTATTAGTTAAGCACTCATGAATTATGAATTAATAATTTTAAAGAGTGATTACATGTTTTTGCTTTATTTTATATTTATAAAAATTATGAAATATTTATTGAATAGTTATTTGAATACCATCCAAACAATAGAAATTTAATTTAATTTATAACGTTCATCATGATTATTATTTTAGAAGTTAGATATATAATATAAATTTATGTTTCGATTACTTTTTATCCAATACCGAAAATTAAATATAGGTATTTTTCTACTAGTCTTTCTTTTAGTCTTGTTGAGACAAATTATGAAAACCGATTTTTGAAAAATTGTATGCTTAGTTTAGGTAGTATGCTCATATTTATACTTGTATTAAATTTGAAATTTAGCGTATTGAAAATTAAATGATAACCCATACATTAATAACAAATCAAAAACAACAACATTTTGAAAATATAAAAAGAAAGCAAGCTTTTAATACATTTTATATAATATAGATAATTATAAAAATAGTGTGTCCTAAAACTTAACTTTAAATCATAAACTTATTTCAAATTTAAATATAATAAAAAAAAAATATAAACATTTTTCAACTTTACAATTTTAATTGAATAAAATTATGTTTAGTTTGATTAACGAATTACAGTTTTTTGAGCATTCCTACAGTATTATATTTTCAAAAATTAAAATTAAAAATTATAATTTTTATAAAATATTAACTAAAAAAAATTAATAAACGTTTCAAAAATCATTAATGGTTTTTTTCTTTATTCTTAAATTATAAAAATTAATTTCGTCAAACATGAGTATTTAGTTTGATATTTGCCATATTTTTTGCAATTTTGGTGTAGTTTTTTCTAATACTTATGAAAATGGTTAGAAAATTCGAAAAATGATCTAAATAAAGTATAAATAACTAGATGAAATTTTTTATATTTTTTCACACATAATTGTAAAACAAATATGTTCCATTTTTTACACAGAATCCATTTCGTTGTTCAAAACAATGTTAATTTTATAAATTATTAAAAATTATTATACTATTTTTTTTTTATTATTATTTTATATCAATGTGTATTAAAAATGTATTTGATCTTAATATCTAATGTTTTAAACATTGTTGCTGGAGAGAAAATTAAGATTATTAAATCGATTATTTAAAGTGGAAATTAAATATGAAAATATTTCAGTCATATAATATTTTTAAGACCTTATAAATAAATATTTCAAGTTTTATATATTAAATTATATATACAAATAAAATATACATTTGAACATGATGAATAACAAATGATGGATTTTCTGATGAACGTCAGATATCAATTTCAATTTAGTTTAATATTAGTTTCAAACTTATTAGTATTTAAAAAAATAAAGTGTATTTTTTTACATTTACCAAACTATATATATTAAATATTACTTATATATTATATTAATAATTTTTTTATTAAATGTTATTACTTTATTACTGTTAAATTTACAACTTTAACCGATACAATAAAATATACGAATATTATATTATACTCTATCGTATTATATTTTACGGATAATTATAATCGGACTTGAAGTTAATTTTATTGGTTCACCGTGTTACGTGTGTAGAAATATAATATAATGTATGTCCTGAACAAGTTAGAAGGAAAGCGTGTAATCAAGGTTTTACGTTATAATAATACATCAAAATACATATGACTAATCATATTAAATTCGTACAGTTTGAAATATAATTCAAATATGATATTTTTCACGGAATATAAATGCTAACAATTGGTATTATGTGTAAAACATATTATTCTTTTTTATACGAAAATAATAATAATTGTATAACTAATTAAATACCTAATAATATGTAGTTATATCTAATTATTATTTCATGGTAAGTTATAATAGTTCAATGAAATGAATATATGGATATTTCTGGTTATGATTTAATTATCTTAAGAGTTTATTTTTTAATGAATATTTGATATACACTTGCATGTTACAGATTTTTGGAGCTAAAAACTATTGATTTTACTTCAATAATTTTGGATAGTGATATAAATTTGCTTAAAACTTATGTAGTGTGAAGTGTATGATGTACGAATCTACGATGAAAATAAACAAATATTTATTATTCAGTTACATGTGAAAGTGACTGTGGCATAAATAAAATCACTAGGTTCAACTAAATCAACTAAATTAAAATTTGTTAAAAAAATTTATATTAATTTATCAATTAAAATGTATAGAAAATTATATCATGTTTGTCGTTTGTAATATACTAGGAAGTAGGAAATATAAATAATCAGTAAAAGTTCTACCGTAACAATAGTCATTAGTATTATTAGTATACTTAGTCATTAGTATTATTATCTAAACAGAGTTAGCCAATATCAATTTGATTATAATGACCGGTGCAAGTACTGTAGTGGAATATATTGTCTTCATTTTTTACACAGTTATATAGGCTCAAGAAAACTAAAGAGAAAATAGTAACCACGCTAAAGTAAAATTTGTGTTAATGATTTTTAAAAATACATAGAAGTGAATTTGTTAAGAGGTACCTACTCCTATGTAAGTAATAATTTTTGACGTCATAGGACTACATTTTTTATTAGTGTACATATTTCGTTATATACAATATTTTTGACTTGATAGTCGTTGAGAATATGTTAATTTAGTATAAAAGTATAATTAAGTATCAAAAACCAAAAACCCTTGAATTTGTCGTTACAAATAATTAGCATGAGTTATTTTTAAGACATGATGTATAATTATCTACAATATTCTTATCTCTATTAATTATTAAGTATAGTTGATAAATTTTTTTTGAGTAAATGTACATGCAAATAATAGAGATTATAATATTATTTTAAAAATGATACTCACATTTCCTGGCTGCAAATTTAAAATCATAGCCCATAAAGATATTAACTTTTGGAGGGTTTAATTTAATTTATCCAAGCGTGACCTGAATAATATTTTTCAAGGTGGAAATACCATTGAACTAAGTAGTAAGAAAATTTATTCAGAGGTTAGGAGGTTGTATCCAGCGTGGATATGGATTAATATGGATATCAGTGGGGAATTCCAAAATGTATTCGATTCGGTTCGATTGACACACTAATTAACCGGCGTCATTTGACGTCAATGTATTTGTTCATTTTCCATCGACCATAGAGTTGTGGAACCTACCTATATAAATGCGAACCGTTCTTCCTCAAGTTACAGTTCATTTTCGAACACTGAATACGTTGTTTTATTTTTTAATCAAAACATATTGATAAATTAAAATTAAAATGTTCAAGCTTCTATCCATTGTCTGTTGCATCGCTGTAACGATGATTACGATCCAGGCTGCACCGCAACAATTTACCAACAAGTTTGATAATGTGAATGTCGATGAAATTTTGAACAATGATCGTTTGCTTAGCAGTTACTTCAAATGTCTTATGGATACAGGAAAATGTACGCCTGAAGGCGAAGAACTTAAAGGCGAGTATTTTAACATTTTAAAATGTGTATAAAACTGAATTAACTATTACAATTATTTTAGACAATGCGATTGTAAACTATAAATAAACTGAATAAGTTCAGTTCGTTGAAATCGTTTCGTGTTTCGTACAATGTATTTAAAAACTAAACTAAATAATTAAGATAAAGTGGAACTATATAAATAATAAATGTATTTTCCTCTCTTACTTAAAATACAACTTATATTTACATAGTATATTTGTGTTCAAAAAATATTCTCTCATATGAATTTTAGGTTGAAATTTGTAGGTAAAATTTATGTAAAATGATAGTTATTATTATTGCAGCATCTATATAGTATAAAATAGTCTGTATAGGAACAAATTCATTTATTTTCAATATGTTTTGTATAAAATATTTATAATAATTTAACACGAATTTAAGATACTATAGTTAGTTTTCACTCTATATTTATAGTCGTACCCATAATATCACTTAATCCTGATTTCGGATCGAAGTCGATTAATCTTTTTGAGATCTAATTCTATTAAGGAAATCTTTTATACTTTAAAAACACATTTTAAATTACTATAATGCAAATACTATGTAAATTACACATTATAAAACACATATTCATATGAAAGATGAAATACCGCAGTTATCTTTTAAAATATTAAAAATAATTTATTGTAACGTTTTTACAATAATACCACCAAAATAGTTATTTTGTACATTTATCATCATTAAAGGAATAATTTACAGACGTGGGAGTTACAGTTTTGAATGCAGCATTTGCTAATACATTTCAATATATGCCTCCTGAATTAATGGGTACTATAACGCAAATGCATGGAGCCATAAACCAGGCGTATCAGAACGATGTTGACCAACTAACCAAAACAAATTAAAATAATTCATTTATCGTAAATTTATAAAAAAATATTTTAATGCCTATTAAACTTTTAATTGATTGATTTTTTTTTTCAATATATTTTCATTGTTTAATAAAACACAATACATTTAATCCAACAATTGTTATGTTTATATGCAGTGGCGTCATAAAAACTTTTTTTATTCTGAGATGCAAGAAATTAGTATTTCTTTTACTTGTATCTATTTAGTAATAGGTAAAACACAGTTATCCTCATTTTTATCAACTTAATATAGACTTCTTGAACCTAAGCTATAAATTATTGTACTTTATATCTAGTTCATGAAATTACTTTGCCTTTGCTCCATCACTGTTATAACCTATTATCTATTAGTATAAAAGATTTTCTGTTTTATATATTTAATATTATAAATATATATTGTAGTAAGGGCTATAACACAGTGAAAGTTAGTGAAATAATTTATCTACGGATAAATTATTTTTTTTATTTAAATTTAATCTATACATCAAATTTTAATTATATTTAAGTTAAATTAACTAAAATTCTACAGTTTACATTTTGCTAAAATATGGATATTTAAGTAATATAAGTAATTAATATATCTAATAATGAGCTGTTAATGTATTTTCCATTAAATTGTACACCTAGCGTTTTTAAATTACGGAAATAACCTTTTAAGAGAATATTTTCGTCTCATAACAATATGTACACCTAACACTAATTACTAATGATTTGTATGTTTTATAGGAGCGATACCGGATGCATTGTCAAATAAATGCGCTAACTGTTCAGAAAAACAGAAAGAGATGGGTGAAAAAGTTATTAAGTTCTTGTACGAAAAGAAAAATGATTATTTCAAGGAACTCGTAGGAAAATACGATCCCGAAGGAAAATACACACAAGATTATATGGAGGAAGCAAAGAAATTAAATATCCAAGTTTAAATTTACAATGATAATTTAAATCTATAGTTTATTTGTATTGTCAATACAAATATGCACAATTATTTTGTTCTTTAATATGACATTTTAATATTATTGTCTATTATGCACTTTATGTTACCATATCTTATGAATACTTATTATCATCTGTCAAAAAAAAAATTATAATTTTCATTTTGCATAATATATTAAATAAAACTATTTTTTGAAATATATATATTATGAGCTTACAATCAAATAATGTTTTAATTTTTTTGTTAGAGGATCATGAATATAATCTGAATATTTATACATAGTAGGTACCTACTTTATAAAATAACATTTATTTTAAAAATTATCATAAATTTAAAACATTACATGCTGTAGAAAAAATATTATATTATTATTATGCTATTGTAAAATAATAGCCTCCAATTGACGAGTAACGTATCTGGTACTTTCCAAGTTTTGTATGAATTTAGAATTTTTATAATTGTCTCGTTTCAAATATCTTCAGATGAAATCTATAAATAGCTCTAAAACATTTTTTTTATGTACATGACTAAAGACATGGTTAATAAAGAGCTAGTACATAACATTTATTTTTAAGTATTTATAAGTATTATCAATCAAATGTATTATATTATATGTTTTCGGTTTTTCGTGATTCTTTGTTACTTAAACGTTGAGCCTATCATTTTAAGATGGAAAGTTATTCAATCTTATTTATCGTACTGCCAAGTGTATCAATAGATGTACCAATTCAAAATCCTGTTTTTAAATAAAACTATACTAAATGATTTTAAATAACACTTCGATGTCTTAAAACGTCATTAAACGAGGAAAAAAAAAATTTTTTCAACTGAATACGTAAGGGTTTAGTAATATTGGTCAATGGGTATTTATATAAAATAGTTAACTACAATACGAAGACGATCAGGTTTAAAATTTGAAAAATATTCTGAGTTTTGAAGGAGGATCCAAATATATTTTTTATTAGAAAGAGGTGCTGAAATGTGATAATTTAATATTATAATTAGTGCTAGGAAAATGAAGCACTAAAAACCTACAATAAAGGAATTAAAAAATTGCCAATAATGCTACAAAAAAAGCATTTAAACCAGGAAAATGCAATTAAAAAAGACGAATATTTTTAAGTTTAGCTAGTATATATAATCAATAGTATTACGTAACCACTACTTTCCACTAGGCAATCACTTTAACAAAATCTAAGAATCCATTTTCAGAATATTTTCCGATAGGCAATTCACTACGAAATCACGAAATATATATAAAAAATAATAATGAAATCAAAATAAATTAATAAATAATAATTTAGATAAATATGTACGTAAATGTTCTAAAAATGTTAAATATGCGTATTATTATCAAAAACTAATTAAAAAGCTAATAAACTGACAAAAACAACCAAAAAAGGTATTCATTTATGAATATCATAAGAAAATGCAAAAAAAGCAAAAACAAAATTACATATTTGAACTATGTGATGAATGAATCGAATTTTGTTTTTGATGTCCTGGAATACTAAAGAAAGAAAATGTAAATGCTACAAAATTCTAGCCTTAATTATAATATAGAAATGTAAGAATGAGTACATACATATGAGAAATGGGCAAATACCTCATAGCTCATCACTAAATTTTTTAAGTGATCCATATATTGTAGTATATATAAATATATAATACTGTAGAAGTGTAGAGTTATTATTATGGTTAAAAATTAGAATTATTTTTTTACGGACAATTGGTCTATCTTGAAAATTAAAACCTATGATGCTACGTCAATAACAAGTCTTATTAATTGTTTGCATATTAATATATTATGACTGATTGTTAAGTTGTTATTTAATTTATAATACCATTAATAATACCTAAGTGATACGAATATTATATAAAATATAAATATTAGGAATTTAATAACTCTGAATACCAAATATACAATTTAATATTATACTATTTAAATAGGTATAAAATAATTTTTTTAAGTATGTACTTTATACACATAAGTATTAACATTGATTATAAAATAGACTAGAATAGTCTATTCCATAATCAATGGTATTTACATTATAGAAGGTATAAATATACCTATTTGTATACAATATTTAAGAATAGTGTACATAAATAGTATAATGTTACATTTATTAACATTAATTAATATAGGTAAATATATTGCTAAATTGTAATTATTCTATATAACTTGTCTAATAATTAATTTTAATGTAATCTAATCTAAGGTAGGTTTAGAATATTTATATTTTAATTCGAATACCTATTCAAAGTGAAATATATTTTATTGCAATTTTTCGAAAGGCAAGCATACAGGTTTATGATTGCTGTTACATTATTTAAATATATTTAAAATAACTACTATTAAAATTATTTAATATACATAGACAACGTTTTTGTCATATTATAAATATCAAATGTGTGTACAAGGTCAATTGCATTGGTGCAACTATATAATTCTGAGTGAATTGGTACATGCATGGCGGAAAGATTATTAAAAATGGTAAAACAAATTGTGAAGTTATATATAATTTTATTACATAATTGCTATTTTAAAGTAATACTAACAACTGAAAACTGTAAACTACATTGTATTAATGACTAGTAATGATTTTAAGAATTAGTTTTACTGATTAAAACATAAAATTGATGACAGAACATAAAGTATTATCATTATAATTTATAGTCATAAAATAATTATTACACTTTATTTGGAAATTATGATTTATTAACTTTTGTTCATCAGAATGTCTGTTCAATAATATTTAAAATCTATAGAAAATTTAGTGACTTATTAATTTGTGATAATATTTATATTTTTTAAATTTTGCAATGTTATATTTAAATAATCGAATGTTTGCTTGCTTTTCACTTAAAATATATTTGAAATTATAATTTCTTATGAAGAATAAAAATGTTAGAATATAATTATTATTAAAATATTAAAAAAAAAAAATTATGTTTATGTATAAAACCATATTTCTATATTCTATATCAAAACTAATCACAAATTTAAAACTGTGTTCAATACATATAAATTATAACGTGTAATTATTAAATAATATATAAACCTATATTTTAAAATACAGTCTTATAATTATTATAGCTCATATTATTTAAACACGTATACCAACATAAATTTATATACCTACAGTATAGGTACTGCAATTTGTATAGAACGAAGGAGAATAAATGCTGGATAACAGTCTATAATTTTGTCGTAACTAAAAGGTGACATACTTCATCATACTGTAAGTCGTATTATAATTTGTTCATATTTGATCAAGAAATATTTTAATTTATTGTATATGCATTATCTATGGATAAATACAAAAGAAGAAAAATATTTAATGTTAATTAAATAAATATATGAGTTAATTTGGTTAAGTATTTTTTTTTTTACTATACTAAGTGATTCAAATGAGTAGGTTTAAAAGCTAATAATTTATACTGAATAATAATTTTCGTATTATAATATTATTATAATAATATTATAATAATCTATATAACCATTATCTTCTCAAAAATACTGTCAGATAATTGCCAAAAGTTAATATAGTATATAATATTTACATTTTGGTCACAGGTAAGGCAGTAAGGAGTTTGTTTTTTTACAACGTGATAGGGTTAAACATGTACTTGCAGATCACTTTTTAGAAGAAATACTTGTTTTTGGTCATATCGAGTATAGTACATCTTATATATTAATATATTATATTAGAAAATAATAAAAAAAACAACAATTGAGAGCGTAAACAATTGCCAACCTGTAATTTAGCATTTATAATACATATTCTTATATATTAAATAAAACATAATTATATATTACCTGTCATTAATTAGTCATAATTCTGTTATATAACGTTATTGTTTTTATACACATTAGATATTTTTAATTAGGTATAATAAATAATTTACGTTACTGCATTTAGATCCTTTGTTTTGAACTCGTCACTCCATCAGTTTATAAAGACTTTAACGATGGTACACCTGTACTTGTTTAAATAATTACGAGTTTTCTAGTACATTTTCAGGAGACAAAATAACTCGATCAATTAATATCTGTTTTTATCATTTGAACAGAAATGTACATACTCATAATTATTAAATCCAGAAAAAATTTTATATAGATATAATAATAGAAGTTTTAAATTAAATATATTTTACTAACATGTTTCGTAATATTTTAATTTCGTATCATTTGTATAAAAGTAAAGTCTATTTTAGGATTCAAGGAAAAACTTTTAAATTTAGATATAAAAACAATACAAATATGATTGTAAACATTTAATTATATAATTTCAAAGAACATGTAGGTACTTACTAGTTGGGTACTTGATAGTTGATGCATTACAATAAACTGAATTATATTTGCATACCAACAAAATATCTATAAATATTAAAAAAAGAGTAATTTCGGTCAAGGAACGTTGTGGAAAATTGGTTTTAGATACGCCGTGTGAATATATTCAAGGTCTTAAAATTATTTGTTTTATTCCGTTCCAGAATAAGTATATTTGTTTAATGTGTTTATAAACTATACATGTGTAACTATATTAGTTGATCTATATTATTTTATATCTAAAAAATAAACATATGTCAAGATTGTGACACAGAAAATAATATATATTTATTTAGGTATCTATTTATTACAATTTATAAGCGCTAATTTATTGTTTTTGATATACAGATACAGTAAGAAAGATATAACTTGAGTTTCGGTTAATTAGTTCCACATTTTTTTCTATCTTCAATGAATTATAAAATATAAGCGTATAAATAGGTCACTTCCGAGTTCCAAGAAAATCAGCTACATTTAAAAGTACATCGAAACCATTCGTAGATCCTACAATCGTTTCTGAATACCCAGAATAAACAATCGAATTGGTGCTTTTTCGAATTGTTGACACTTATTATATCAAAAAATCATGTATTTTATTTCGGTTATTCTGTGCGGCATAACAATAGTGATGTGTAGCCCAATACCACAACAGCAGTTAAATGACGTACAGATTCAAAGACAAAACGAACAGACACAAGTATTAGACAACTTTAGTAACAGACTGGTGGGAAATACAAAAATTCGTGAAAACTACCTTAATTGTTTTTTAGATAATGGGCCTTGTAGCCCAGATGCTAATAATCTGAAACGTAAGTAATTAAATTTATAAATGAAATTAGTTGTATGATAATTTAATTACTTCACCGGATATAATTATTTTTAAATAATATATAGCAAGAGAATATTGTATAACCACTTAACACATTGAAGATATAGAGCTATATATAGGAATTAATATACTTTATTAATATTAACTCAATTTTTTATCATAGTTTTACTGTATTTTATTAGTTACTATAAGTATTTATTAAATAAATAATGAGTATATATGCAATACCAAACTAAGTTTACCACCATATAGGTTATAAGGTAAATGTTACCTTGAATACAAATTAATTGTTATTCATCTTATTTGAATTTTTCTTTAATAATTAGTTTTACGATACATAAGTTTTTTGTGTATTTATAGTACCTACAAAATAATAAATAATTGTATAGTTTGAATTTTGAAATGTAATAAACTACGATGAAACATATCGTATCGTATTGATAATATCGCATTTCCTTCTTTTCTATATATATATAATTACTAGCTAACCCGGCAAATGTTGTTTTGCCACATAAATTATTTCTATATATTTTGCTAGTCATAAAAAAATAACTAACTTATTGTTAGTGTGTGGGGATGTGGTATATGACTGAAAGAGGAATGAAGCGCTGTGAACGATGACGGTCTATAAAAATAACAAAACACCAATCATCCATTTTTTGAATTTAATGTACTTTTATTATCTTAACCAATAAATTTCAAATTACTTCTCTATCACAAATTATGACAGTTAAAAAAAAAAAAAACATTATCTATTTCTTAGTGCTATGGGTGGTACGATATTTTAAGTGAGTCTATCTTTATCAAACATAAACAAACTGGATGGTTTATCCACGCAAGAATATGCAACGTATAATAAATTATCCGTGTGAAAAACACGGAGTGCCCAAATCTAAGCGACAAACAGACATTGTTTGGCCTTGAGACTTATTGATTGAATCATTGAGAATGCCAATTTAGCTAGAAATTGAACCCGTTCGAATTCAATTGACACATCTGTGGGAATAATAGGGATTCGTGATATTCTTCTCTTCGGAACTTGCCATTTAAAATGCTGGCTTCGACAACATTTTTCATCAATTTTTCAAAGACTAATAGGTTCAAATTACGAAGCAAAATAATCGAAGTATATTGAAGTATATCGAAGAATAACCAAACTTTCAGTTGTAAATAGAGCGATGGCATGCCTGGAAAATACAATGAGTTCAAAAACTCTGCTGGATAATTTTCAACTTCGTTGGCATCGCAAACTATATCGATAGATTTGTATGACACCAAGCATGCTTGAATCAATAGGTGTACCATGCTTACATGGCATTCATTTTTTTGTTGAACCCATCATAGACGTAACTAGGATATAAAATTTGGAGGAGCTAATTTTATTTACATGTAATAGTCGATTACGTAGATTTGCTTTATGTGTAAAATTAAAATATAATATATACAATTTACATATGTATATAAAACAATTATCAGTACTGTGCGTTTAATCATTAATAATTAAAGTACATTTCGTTTAAAAACTGACGGGGATGCTAATCGTTATGGGGGGGAGGGGTTAAACCTCATAAGTTGCGCCTATGGAATAATTTTGTGATAATTATTATTAATACTTAAATTAATGGAAACATGATTTAAACAAATAGTTATATAAAATATTATAGTAAATATATATATTATTAATTTTTGTTTGTAGAAAACGAAGAAATAAAAAATTAAAAAGCTGTGCAGTCGATTTTGGGTGTTCTTCCTATATCTCCTCCTATGTCCTTTCGATATTCCAAGAAGTTAGTGATTATATTATAATTAGGACGTGAATGCAATAGTATTGCATTCGAAAAAACGATTCTGAGCAAAAGTTATTCAGATATAATATACTGTTAATATTTTTTTAATTTAAATTGTTTCTCATATGTGCCCCTATACCAACAGACAAAATAATTTTAAATCCCTATGTTCAAAATTGCAAAAGATATCGTAAAATATTTAAATTCGAGTTTGAATTTTTACATTTTTCCATTATTTTTTGGTAGTTTTATTTTTCTAAAGATAAACTTTTGAGAAATGCGATAAATGAGCTGAATAAAGTACCAACTAGATGAAATAATCTGATGAAAGCATACCCTATTCATGATAATCTGACCATTATTTTTACACGAAAAAGTGTCTACAAACATAAAAAAAGTATACATCATTGTAATATCAATATATTCTTCGCTTTGCTCAGAATCTAAATCTTCCCAATTCTCAAATGTGTATTTTATGTTAGATTTAGAATTATTTAGTACCCATAAGTGATATAAAAAGGTCAAATACTATTTATTTTTTAAAAATAATTTATTACACATTCATTTTGTCATAGCAGAAATGATTCCGGAAGCAATTCAAAGGGAATGTGAACATTGTACAGAACTACAAAGAAAAGTAATAGAAAAAATGATGTGCTACTTAAATAATCATCAACCAGAAATATTAAAACAAGTAGCTGCCAAGTTTGATCCAAATGGAGAATATATGAGGCAATATATTAACACAATAGAACGAAAAGAAAATGATCAGTTTTTGAATCCGCAACTAAACCAACAGCAACCACAATATAATCAAAACCAACCACAATTTAACCAACAGCAACCACAATTTAACCAACAGCAACCACAATT
>CM023358.1:35371000-35444882 GCA_013282895.1 Eriosoma lanigerum
CAATTTAACCAACAGCAACCACAATTTAACCAACAGCAACCACAATTAAATCAACAACAACCACAACAAAATCCACGTCAGCCACAACAAAATCAACGTCAACCACAACAAAATCAACAGCAACCACAACTAAACCAACTGCAACCACAGCCACAACAAAATCAAGAGTTACCAAAAACATCGATTGTAACAACAGCGCCTATATCTACGGCAAATCAGAGGCCTTGAATTTATCAAAAGTATAATTAAAATTAATATTGTATCATAACTCATAATTCATAATATAAATACTTAAAATTTATGATATAATGTTAATAATTGTTTACAGGAGGATTATATTACTAAATAGCATAGCGTTTTTCTTATTGGCGGGTGCTAGTTGAAAATTATGGGTTTAGTTTAAAAACAAAACGTTGGTTATAATTATTATTTATACATATTTCATATATTATATTAGTCAATGAACAATGCATTATAATAAATTATTATGTACACACCTTTATAAATTTGTAAATACACGTAATCATAAAAAATAAACCTGATTCAAATATACAATTAGATTTGTAACATATTATATTATTCTTTATTAAATACAATATAAATTATTTAAATTAAATTTATATTTTTAAATAAATATTATATTTAAAACAGATATTGAGTAAACATTATTTGTCTTTATTATTAAATCGAGTATAATTATATCAAATTAAATAAATATAGAAATTGTAGATCATTAGAGAACAATTCATTTTTACAAAGAACTATTATTATAGCTTTATCCATTATTCCTTGAAAAATCATGATAGTTTCACAAAATTAAGCCTGCTATCGTATGATATGTTGTTTATGTTTCTCTCTTTATTGACCTCTTTGTGTGTTGTTTCATTTTTTTCTTCTGATGTATCTAATAATCAATATATAGTAAAATAATATATGTATTATTTTAGTTGGTACTCAATTATTGGCGGATATCTATTAAAATTTCAAGGAAGGATATCATTTTTAAGATCAGTATAACATTTGTATATATGTAAAACTCAAAAATTTTTAGCCACCTGAAGCCCTACGCCTCATTCTTGCCTATGTATTCTATATTATATGTTAAGTACTAATACGTAGAAGATTATTGAAATGTTAAAAGATAATAATTAGGTACATTTCTATAAAACTCAAGTTTTAATAACTAAATAAATAATTAGTAATTTATATGTGTTTTTTTATTAATATATTTCTGGGCTTAATACATATAAAAAGCTAGCATTACATTTAAAAATATTTCAAATAATAAAGTACTAAAGTATGAAAGTATCGTATACGTTATAAACAGCAACATAAAAATAATTATTACTTGTATTTCCTTTTAAATACAAATTTATTTCAATTAAAATAATGTACATAATATACAATTTATGTATTAAATTACGGTTAAGACATAATATAAAATTGATTAATAATTTTTTTCTAAATGAAAAGACAATTATTGTTATATCTCAGTACAAGATTATATAATTTAAATCCAATCAAGCAGAAACCTAGGTCAACGTGTCCGTCAAGGTTCTCGATGAAATCGTCGCCCACAGAATCTATATCAATTATTGTTATTACAAATAATTCTTATAGATTTTCTCGTGTAAAAAAATGACAATTTATTATAAAAGTTGCGTGTGACCCACGTGAAATAAGACGCAAAATATATTTTGGCATATAATTATACGTTGGCAGTTACTTGGTTATCGTCGGGAGATGAGCGAGCGAATTAAACACTATTAAGTCTATTGCAATCCGGTGTGCGTGTTTATGCAGGATGACGATGTCCTTGAGATGGGCACGTTTTTAATTTTTTATTTATTTATTTTTTTACGTTTCCGTCTTGCGTTCCGCCAACATCAGACGTCCTTAAGTGCGAATCGGTTAAACTATTCCTATTCCGTCGGCCGAATCCGTTATTTTCGCGTTAAAACCGACGTAATACAGACGTGAAAATTGACTACTGCGAGCTTAGAATTGCATACCTACGTAATATATCATTCGGTTCCGTCGGACGATTTGCATGTGCGGACAGCATCCATGAATTTGTTTGCGATTTTTTGTTATATCACCGTAACGTGTGATACTGAAACAAAGTCGGCTGTGAGTACGCGATCCCTCCGCGTTTCAAATGCGACCCAAAATCTGGTGCCACCATCCACCGATGGCCGTAAAACCACCAGAGAAACGGCTTCGTACCCGACGCGATACGATTACATCGACGTAGAAGCTGTTATGAGTAATGAGCGGATTATAAAAATTCTCATCAATTGCGTACTGAACCGAGGACCGTGTACCAGAGAAGGCTTGGAGTTAAAAAGTAAATATATAAATAAAGTAAAAAAAAAAAAAAAAAAAATTTCTTTGACGAATTTGTATTTTCATTTATTATATTTTTATGAAAATAAATATCGACTCAAACGATAAGTTAATTGTATGTGTTAATTTGATTTTCGATTATTACTAAACATCATAATATTAGGTATATGTAAGGCGTAATTTATACATTTTATTGTACGTAAATTTTTTAACATGACACAAAAATGTACAAAAATTACTTAATCTCAATTATTAGCAGTTGAAAAATGAATTAATTCGTTAAATTTTATTATATGTACAAAAAGTAATTTTATAATCTACTTCATTTTTTTAACCATCGAGCATATTTTGTATTTATATTATTTCGAAGTGATAATTATTTAAAATTTTAATAGAAAATATTTTAATTTCATTAAAATCATTTTTATAAGAAAGATAAACAACATTATTATTCAATTATATTTTGGGATAATAATTTTATTATTATATAAATTATTATTCTAAATAGGATCTAACAAGATATGTTATAAAACATGATTGTTATGACATGATAATATAAAATGGAAAACTTCACGGCTTTTAACAGTTAGATTTTTACAGGATATGTTTAATTAAAAATTGAAAAGTTTAATACGATTATAAGCGAAATAGGAGTGGACACTCAACGTTAAATAAATAATATATCACGAAAAAGTACGTTAAAAATAAATTTATTTTTAAATTATAAATGTTATTATTAAATAAGATGGGAAATATTGTAATTTGTTTTCATCCACAATAGTCATATTGATTTATGACGTAAAGAATGTATACAATTATCATATTTAAAATATTATTGTTACCTTATTTAACAATGTGTAGGTATAACGTTGTGCAATAATGTACCAAATATAATTTATATTCTTATTTGAAATAACAACAAAGCTATTATTTTATACACAAAAAATATATTTTATTGTGTCCATGAATAAAATCATAATTCTTCATTAGATGATTACGCAAGAAATTGGTATAAAAATATAAAACCTTATATTATTATTATTATTATTTGTGAAGAATTAAAACAATTGTATTGTTTTTTTCGCCTTCAACGAAATAGATTAAGAACTATGTAATATTTATTATTTCATTTAGGTAAGTAAAAATAGTATCCATGTATTGCATTTTTATAAATACGAGTATGCAGTGACGTATTTATGGGGGGTGGGATTAAATGGTTTTAAACCCTCTATGACCAAAAAAAAAAAAAAAAATTGTTATCATTAATATTTTTTTGCCACCTGTTTTAGATTTTGCATTATAATGTATACAGATATAGAATATGTTTATTTTCATTTTGTTGCATTTTATTTATTTATATTATTAAACGGTGAGGTATGAGGAGGAGTTTCGGCATCATAAAAGGTTTTAAAAAAAAATCTGAACACCCCTTTAAAAATTTCTAAATACGCTTCTGCGAATAAGTACTATTCATGTAATATATTATGTTCTAATTATAAATTGACTGTTAAAATTACTTAACATTACCAAATTAAACAACATAGTTTAATATAAATAAACTTATTTTAAAATTGTAAGTATAATAATTGTAAACGTTAATTAGAAATTAAACACGGGATTTTAAAACTATATTCTGGTATTATGATAGGGTGTACCTATCATACACACACACACATATATATATATATATATATATGATTATTAGTCAATGTTGAAACTGAATTTTTTTTTTAGGAATTGTTCCAGACGCAATCCAAACAGAATGTTCTAAATGCAGTGAACGGCAAAGAGTTCAAGCAGGAAAAGTTTTAGCTCATTTACTACAACACAAACCAGAATATTGGAAAATGTTGGTACAAAAGTTTGATCCGAATAATGTTTATTTGAAAAAGTTTATGGCAGATGATGATGATGAAAAATTATCTCTTCAAAAGCCAAACGATTCTAATATAAGAAAAAATTAAATGTTTATTTAATAATATACTAAAATTAATTAATTTATTTATATAATATTCAGATGTACTATATAATTTGTTCAATAATAAAATTATTATATTGCACATAAACACTTATTAGGTAGCACTATTCATTTTTCGTATACATTATTATTTATTTGTAATTAATATAACAACAATATATTTTTATAATAATCTTTACATTATTAAAAATACATTACATTTTAAATAGACTTAATATAAATTTTAGAATTACCTTTTTTTATGTTTGATCTTCTCAAAATACTTAAAACTGCATACTCAAAAATAGTACTAGTAAGGCATATTGGTTATTATATATCTGTTATATAAAATACAAAATAAACTATTTGGTATGGGACATGGTCTCTTTTTCGACAATTTCTATTGCTGTAAATTAATGTAGGTTTAATATATTCATAATTTACATTTCACAATGTAAATATTTTGGTGTTGTACTTTTTAAAACAAATGAATGATATAAAAGTTATTTCTTGTTAGTAACTTGATAAACATATTAAATATCTGTTGTCAATTTATCTTATTAAATATATTATGTCAATAAAAAATATAATTGAATATAAATGTTTTACATAGTGATATTTCAATAATATTTCATCTAAATAATGGTTATTATTAATAATAAATAGTTTAACAGATAATATAGATACTAGAGTTTAGTAACTAGACCATAATATATTCGTAGTTTATTATAGTTTATTGTTGTGAACTAAATTTAGACAATTATTTTAAATTTATTTTTCATATTGTTATTTATAATTATTATATTTTGTGATTTATACTTAATCTCTTTTTTGATTAGATTATTTCCCATTTAAGATATACATCTACTCTAATAAATTATGTACAAATTGTTAAATTTTTATTAAATTGTGTTATGAAATTTAATTAACTATTTGGATCTCACAATTCTCTCGAACCTCTCTTCCAACTCTATCATATGCATTTACTAAAATACTAAATTTTACTAAAATTTTTACTAAATCTATACATATATATATATATATAAATCATACATAGTTTTCTTTTCCTTTCTCTGTACCTTCCTCATATAAAATATTTATTCCGTTATTGATTTTCCTGGCATAAGCCAAAACTGATTACTCGGTACCGTAGTTTCTTTGATTGTTTCATTTTATATAATTTTTTCCTAAACGTACTATGACTTCTAAGTTTTATACCTCTATAATTTATACACTATTGTTCTCCGTTGGCCCAAGAGTACCAAAAACTTTTTTATCCATTCTTCTATAATTTTTCCTTCCACTAATATCTAGTTAAAGAAACCTGTCAACGATTATGCCCAATGTCTCCCAACACCTTTAAATACGTCATACCTTCACTAGTACTCCATCAGGCCCTATTGATTTCTTCTTTTCGCAACTCATTTTCTGTTGAATAAATGTATTTTAATATTATCGTGACTGAAATTTACTTAAATATATTTTAATTTGGATTTGTAATATTGATTACCTAATAAAATATGTAAATTACTTTTAAAAAATAATAATATTTAAAAGTATTCAGTTTTGTACAGTTATAGATAAATATTTATGATCACAAATGTATTAACTTTGCCTTCTTATGTATAATATATAAATAAAATTTGGATGTTTCAAATATTAATTATTTTCATTTTAATTAATCTTTTATATAATATACATTATACTCATACGGTTAAAATACAATTATGGTAATAGTATCATTTGTTCCAAAGAAATAAATGAAAACAAATTGTATTTTTAAAAACAAAAATAGTATGTGCACTATATTTCACAAGATAATGGTCTTAATTGTGATCAAAAATTGTAAGTATAGAGCTTCTTCTGCTGCAATTGTAATCACAGGCGAAACTTGTTAAATGGTATACTATTCTCTCATGAAACTTCTTTTCTTGTGAAATAAGTATATTTATTTATTATTATTGTTGTAAAAAGTCGAACAAACGTGTAATTAAATTCACATTAAAGCATAATTGTACTGAAGGTATTTATTATTTAAATCTATTTATAGTAGGTCATAAATCTGATACCAAGTTCGATGCCCTAAAATATATACTTAATTATTAAAAAAATTAAACTATATTTTAACAACATAAGCGTGATGTAAATATAAAAAATACTACGCACATTTCAGAAATTAGTTTTCTCTATAATATGCGGTTTCTAGAGTTTTTCCGAGAATATTACACATTGTATTTTCATTGATGATGCCGCATTCACACGATAGCATACCTAGCAACTAATATAATTCACCAAAAATTTGGTACCATAGAAAAAAAAATTATACACTCATTTGTGAATAAAAACATTTTGTGATGTAGGATAATAAGAAAATAAGTTTAATATATATATATAAAACTATATGAGTACATTATATGACGTCAATTCTAGGTATTAATATATTTTTTCTTGGATAAAGAACGAGAAATAAAACATAAATGATTTATTGAAATTATTATTGTCGCTTATGTCTCTAATATTGGTTAGAACTATATAATTATTAGTAGGTATATCTACAGGCCACAATTATAAGACATGAATTTAAGATTAATATCAGTGGTTTTTATTTTTACAGTGATCTTTGTAGTCCAGACTTGTCAATAGAAAATGTGCATAAAATAAAATGAAGCAATTAAAATTAACTTGTGATATATGGTCAGAATTAAACATGTAGAGATGGAAAATAAAATAACTAATTTTATTTGGCTATTTTATATTTGTAGATTTTAAAATTATTTGCTTGATATATTTATCTGCATTCTAATTATTCTAATTATTCAACGAAAATTTTAACAACATTCAATACCGAAAACAAAGTAGATAATTTTAAAATAAGTAACCTTTATCACTATAGTAAAAAAAAACTACATAGAACAGTAAAAATTATAGAATAAAGCATATTAAATTTTAAATAAAATTAAAATAATAAACTGAAAAACCCTATCTTTAACAACAAAAATAGCTTAGAAGTCGATTCTGAGCGTTGCTCTTTCATCTACTCACTCCTTGGAGTTTAGTAGTTTTGAAATGTTATTGTGTTATATTATAATTACAATTTTAATGGAATGGTATAGAATTTGAAAAAACCATGCTGAGCAAAACTCAGTCAGATATACAATTTAAATACTGGTAATATATCAACTACAGAATTATTATGGTAAAGCGTGGAAACAGGTTTTTGACAAATGGGATCCTAATCGTGTAAAACTCCAAAAATTCATAGAAGATATATAAAAATTGTTTAGCGACATTTTAAACATATTTTCTCACGTACTATAAATTAAGTTTCAGTAGCGAATAATCAAATTTTATCAACACATTAGAAAACTATGGTTCACACAAGATCAACTGGTCTAATATAATCATTTGTATGTAATTTTCCCAGTAAAATTCTATTGGTGTGAATACAATTAAAATTAATCAACATAGCACTATCGTTGCGATAAATCCAACAAAAAAGGTAGTAACACAATTTTTTTTGGTTTTTGAGTTACGACTTTCAACTCTGCATTCTGATAAAGAATTTTTTTTCTTTATCGATCATGAAAATATATTTGTATATGTATTTCCATCTATCCCACAGAGATAATAAAATAATATTAAAATAAAAAAATAAAAAATAGAATAATAAATTAAATTTGAATTTTATTTTACTCCTTCTGAACAGTTAACAAAATGGAGTTACTACATTTTTCGTTGGATGTATCGATTGGATCATTGGACCATTAGCTCAATAATACAATTTTTATTAATTATTAATATTAAACTTCTTTCATTAACTTAATTTCGATGAAAGGTAAAATATTATTAATATTCCCAGAATAACAGTTATATAACATTTATAAATTATAATATTAACCTAACCTAATGTTATTTTAATGTTCTAATCAAGAAATCAGGGCCGGAATTTACATATTAAGGGATCTAGAGTAAGATATCTTTAGAGCCTTAATTAATTCACTATAGAAATTGCAAAATTAAATTTACAGTAAAATGAAATTAATGAATTTAAAGTGAATTTGATTAATTTAATTTTAAATGATTTATGATTACTAATGTAATTTTGAATATATGGACTTGGAAATTATTTTGATTATGAATGTGGATAAACTACAGAAGAATCCGTTAGATTTGGATGTATTATTCGTCGCATCGTTGAATATGGATCAATTACCCATCGAATCGTTGAATGTGGAACAATTACCACCGGAATCCAATGAACATATGAACTTAATTTCATCGACGGTCCATCAGAATGAGACATCATCGGAATTCGGAGTAAAATATGGAAATACGTCTTCGTCAGATGACGACGAGTCTACGTCTACGGAATATTAGGATACGTCTGATGATAAACACGTGGACATAAGCAAAGGTGAAAGTTGTGAGATCTTAAGGGAGCCCCTAGACCTTTATACCCTCTAAAATCCTTCAAACTTTTTACTATTATTTTACTCAATAGCCTCTTCAAAAATTAAAATAGGTTTCCGCCAAACAATACAACTTCCAAAAACTAAGTTCTTAGTAAACGTAGTATAGTGTTTATTTTTATCTAGATAGAAAAATACTTATCTGATCTTAGCATCGGATAATATTTGTATATTTAAAATACAAATGATTGTAATTACTAATTACCTAATATAAATATATTCTGATATAGGAAACACAATAATAATTTTAATGCAAATATTGTTTTCATTGTTTTCATAATTTATTTTGTTATGTACATAGTACCTTAGATTTTAATAAATATATTTTATATAACGAAATGATAATATATTTTAATATACCTCATCCAGTCGTAATATTGTAAAGTATTTGAAAAAAATTTAATTAAAATATGCAATACATTTTTCAAAATTGAGTAGCTTTTTTAGAAATATTCTTTTACAAAATACCAACAATTGTAAAATGAATAAAAATATTTTCAGAAAATGCGAAAAATTGCATTAAAAAAAAATTAACTAACGAATATTGTTATTTACATTTATTATATTAATTGTATTGAACCTATGGAAGTTGATAATGCAATCGCTAAGCCGACGGAGGTAAATAATACAATCACCGAACCGATAGAGTTATATAAATTACCCGAGGAAGCATTGAATACTGATGAACTAAACGCGAAATCGCAATTGAATTTAA
This sequence comes from Eriosoma lanigerum, assembly GCA_013282895.1. Taxonomy (NCBI): domain Eukaryota; kingdom Metazoa; phylum Arthropoda; class Insecta; order Hemiptera; family Aphididae; genus Eriosoma; species Eriosoma lanigerum. The sequence continues at coordinate 35,380,488 of CM023358.1, forward strand.
TTTTGACGATGATTAAACAACGGACAAAGAAACTAGCGTTAAATGTCGTCGACAGATGACGACAAGGAAACGGTATACACGTCTGATGATAAATACGTGTACATGAACAAAAGTAGAGATTGGGGGATCTTAAGAGAACTTTTAGACCTTCTAAAATCTTTCACACCTCATGAATTAATTAATATAAATTTATTATAAAAAAATTTTTTTACTCAATTTAAATGCGACGCCAAAAATTGAACTAGGTTTCCGCCAATCTATACGACCTTCAAAAACATAAAATTAAAAAAGACCTTCTCACTTTTTCAATATTTTCCTCCCAGGTATACTACATAATATCATTACAAAGTGGGAATATCTATATCAAGTTACCATATCAAATATAACTATAATTACCTCTATTTATAATTCAAATCTATTTTTTTTCATATTCTTAAAGAATTAGGTACTAGATTATGATGTTTTTTTTTATCTAAATTCGATGAAAGTATAAACAGCTTATGAGTTATGGATGATATTATTTTAGATGCACTTTTCAATGATTTATTACAAAATTATGTTAGGTTAAGTTAGAAGTTGGAATCTAATATAAAAGAACCTGTTTTTATGTTAATACGTACATAACTTGGTTTCTTAAATTTTCATGTTCATTTATATTAAAAAAATTGTTTGGAAACGGATACGTTATTTAAATTTTCTAGTTAGAAACTTAGAAGCAAACCTTTAAACATAATATTACCGAAATAATATAATGTTACGTTTAACACCAGGTTACAAAAATATAGTTACCAAAATTATGGAAATATTAAATACGTTTATTATGTGCGATTCCCACTGTTTTTGGAACATTAAATTTTTATCACTTTGTATACCTATTATTATTTATTATTTCCACATAATAATTATGTTTTATCAAACATTGATAATTATAATATAACGTTATTAGAGGCAGATAATTTTTCAATTGTATTTTCATAGGTAAAAGTAATGTATTACACAGTCACCGTAATGACATTTACAAGGTATAAAAACAAAATTGAACTTATGAATTTATGTATCTATAACTAAATATAAAGAGACCGCACTCGACTTTATTGTTTATGGTTTATCCAAGAGGTGTTAAAGTAAAATAACAGTCACATAAAAGTTAAACTTCCTGAACGAATCATTCTACATTAAAAAAAGATAGATTTTGTCTAAAAAAAAAATTTTGTTTTAAGAATTATTAAAAATTGTATACGAGTTATACCTGCATAATTTTTTATTGTGCGTTTGGATTGCATAAGAAACCTTTTATTAGTGGACTATATATAGGTGGAGATAGAGAAAGAGAGAGAGAGTTTAAAACAATGTTGACGACGTATTATGAAATAATGTATAATACATAAAGCCGAATTGCATAATTATACCATTAAATATATTGTTTTTGATATGTAAACAAACAAAATAATACAAAATAATTATACGACATGATTCGACCTGGTATGTGGTAGATGGATCGCATGAGCGGTCTGTGCACAACGCAAATACGGATGAGCGAACCGATGAAAACAAATGGAAAAGAAAACGCGTCGGCAGATAATGGTGTTTTTATGTAAGTAAGCGCATGAGGGACAACAGACGAAACAAGACCGACAAAAAGAAAAATAACTACCGACTGTAGATTCGCACACACGGTGAGACCGTCGATGAAAACAAATCTTCACCATTGAAAAAGGACTGGTGACTGTCGATTAACCGAGACTGTTATGTCGCTACATCCAACAAAAAAGGTAGTAACTCAATTCTTTTTGGTTTTTGAGTTACGACTTTTAACACTGCATTCTGATAAAGGATTTTTTTTCTTTATCGATCATGAAAATGATTGTATTTCCATTTATCCCACAAAAATAGTAAAATAATATTAAAAAAAAAAAAAAAAATAGAATAAAAAATTAATTTTGAATTTTATTTTGCTCCTTTTGAACAATTGACAAAATGGAGTTAACGAAAAAAGTAGTACTTCATATTTCAAAACTCCATTTTAAAATATTTATCAAAGTCATTAATAATAATACCATTGGGCGAATCAAATTGTCCATTAAACAAATGCATACTATATTAGGTAAATAATTTTACTTTTACGTTTGTTATAAACTTATAAAAATGATCAGGACGATAATTTAATTTTGTTTAATAGTTTTTATATAATAGTTTTAAATAATATTAATATTATTTTTTTTAAAAATCTTTATTTTAAATATAGTAAGATTGTTAAATCATTTATTTTTAGATTATTGTTATTACTTATTATTTTATATGATCCATTTACATATCTAATATTTTCCTACAGAAAGTTAGGTTAGAAATAAATAAATAAGTTTCTGCCGTTTCTGGAGAAACTATAGAAATAATATATAAACGCAGATGTAACACACAGTATAAATGGCTTTTTTGTCATTGTTACCTGCTATAAGTTGCGCGTAAATAAGGCCCGCAAAACTTTATTTAATAAATTTAATATGTATTTTTCCACTGGCCAATACTATGCGATATTAATATCGGCTGATATTGGACTAATTGGCCAACGATAATAATTTAATAACTTTTATTTTATTAAATAATATTTTATTTTTGTCATTTAAACTAAAATTAAAAAGTATACGAAATTTAATATAACAAATAATATATATTCGTTTATAATATTAATTTATATTGACCAAAATTGGTAGCTTATAATTTTGATTTTAGAATTTTTTTAAATGGGAAAACAAATGTATTTTCTCCTTCATATAGATGAATATTTTGTTAATATATTAATTAAAGGTTGCTGCTGCTGATTACAATTTTCGGTCGCTAATGACTGGTTGTGGTAACAAGAATTTAGATTTTAGTTGTACGTCGATTTTTGATAAAGGTTGACGTCTATTACATTCAAGTTGTCTAATAGTTGCTGTGCGTATAAATAATAATAAATTAATTTTAAATATAATACTACAAGAATTTGAAGAAAATGAAATGATAATGGCCTATTTATTAAAGAAAAAAATGAAATCAATTAATTCCTTATTCTTGAAGGATACTGAAGGTACTGAAGGATATTTTAAAATTCTTATAAAGGAAATTTGTTCGAAACAACAACATGTGTTTGAACATTTTATTATTTTTTGTTAACTGATTTGTCTGTTGTACATTATTTGATAAATAAATACAATTTATAAAAATAAATATTATCAGTTTATTGTACCTATATTTGTCTGAGCTTCGCTCAAAATCATTTTTCAAATGCAACATCATTGCATTCATTTATTAATTATAATATAACACAATATAACATTCTACCATTAAGCTCCGGAATCAGTAACTGTACGCAATATTGTAGTTAAGTTACTCATTTCCGAAACTCTCATTTAATTTATATTATATTTCTATTACAATAGCACGTAAGCTTAACTATTAATGTTACTCATCATAAATCGTATATTATATATTATAATAATCTGTAGAAATTTATATTTTATTGACTTGAAATTTTTAATAATAAACGTTTTTATTGAATAATATAACAATATTTTATTATACAGGCATTGTTAGTTATTATAGTTATATTATTATATTTAATTATATTATAATTTGTTTCAAGGCCGTAGAACAAACATTTTTATTATACTAAGATTCAAAAACAAGTACTTTTATGTATCAAGATCAACTCATTTAATATCAACTTTTAAATACGAGTTTGATAACTTTTAAAATAATAATAAGATCGTTTAATATGTTTTTTAATTTAGTAAAATCATATTACATATTTTTAATATATTTGTTATTTCTATCATATTTCTTGTAAGATAATATAAGAAAGATACTATAATCATTACTAAAGAAGGTCTACATTTCTATAGCTATAAAAAATTATGAACAGATTGATCTAATGCAATTACGAATACTACTAACACTACTACTGTCTATTATCTGTATTACTATTGGTAACTGTGCCAATAAATACACAACATTTGCGGTTTGGGCACTAAACATAGGCAAAATCAAGAAGTTATAGTAAGAAAGCTTATAGGCTTATATGACAAAAACAACCAATAGTTAGTCAAATTTGTTGTTAATATAGTTTATGGTGTTTATACTCATAAGTTAATAGGTTATTATAGTTTTAGATAATTCAATAATTATAGTTTTAATAATTATAATTTTTTGGAGGGATAACGAGGTGGAACATTACCAAAGAGCTCTATCCCGGAGTCGTTCTTATGTCCCGATATTTAATGTAAAGGAGATGAAAAGAAGATCTAAAGAAGATGAAAATGTTACATATTCACTAACTTTTTTAAAATTAAAATAAATTGTTATGGAATGAAACATGTTTACTTGCCTCTAGGCACTTGAAACCGTAAATATATATTAATTTATTATGAGTATTATATGCCTACGCTGAAAATTTCGAAACAACTAATAAAGTAATAACGTATTTGGTTTTTATATTAAATTTTTAAATTGGTTACAATATCTAACGTATAGATTATAGATATATTTATTATAATTAAGTATACATTATACCTACAGAGATTTTAAAAGTAGATTAGAAACGTGGTATACAACGTAATCATTATAATATTACGACGAACTTACACTAATGTAAATTCAAATTTTATAATAAACGAATTTGATTTTGATTTTCCGTAATAACCGGGTTCGCAAGATTTTCATTAGAAAAGTCATAATAATTCCCTTTAATAGCATGCCGTCGTTGGACCACTACCATAACTAGTTCTTATCAATTATAATATGTACCAACGTCATTGACTTGCCAATTCGATACAGCAACAATAATCATATATTAGAAAACGCATATAGAGTAATAATTATGAAAACCAGTAAGAATACAACTGCCTGGTTGGTGGGGTAATAGGGAAATGATTATAACGTATGTAATGACAACAACTATGCGTCACTGGAAGGTCGTTAGGTATAAATAATAAATTATTATGTTGTCATCCCACTTTGTCCCACTTTTTAGGTTTAATAAAAAAAGACAGAGGTAAAAAAAAATTTATATTCACATTATAACACATGATTGACGCCAATAATGGTCGGTTATAAAAGACGACGATAGACGAAATACATTCAGTATTCGATTGAACGAACACAAAATGGATTCACGTATCGCAGCAGTCTGTGTGGCTTTGGCCTTGTTCGCGACGTTCTCCGTAGATCAAACCGCCGGAGCACCGCAAAAAGATGCTGCAGCCGCCTCTGGTACCACTTACACAACAAAATACGATAACATCGATGTCGACCAAATTTTGTCTTCCAAAAGATTAGTGAACAACTATGTGCAATGCCTGTTGGACAAAAAACCATGCTCTCCCGAAGGAGCCGAACTTAGAAGTAAGTAACTTATTGAAGCACTTAAAAATTGAAACATTTTCTTTTTATTGAAATATTCTTGAAGTAGTCATATGATATCAACATTTCTAGTTCTTCTATCCAATTATATATTTCTATTTATATAATATTAACGTAAATATAAATACCTAATATATATATAAGTATGTATATTATAGATAATTAAACTTAATTGATGAACTTGTTTCCTTAATAACATTAACATTAAATAAATTAATTCATTGCATATGTTATACGTCGAAATAAATAACTTTCAAATATTATATTAATTGTATTTTAACGTAACAAAAGTTATTTAAAATTAATTTAAATCTATATATCCAATGATCAATAACAAATTACATTATTTATAGAATATTCAATAGGAAAATAAAATGTTCTTTTGGATTGAAGGTAACTTAAAGTTCCAACAAATGTATATTTAATACAAAAAAATATTTTCTGACTTTTTATTAGTAATATTTAAGCATATTAATAAGTATACTAAATTTAATTTAGATTAACAAAATATGTTTCAAAACATGACACCAGAAGAAAAATTAGAAATTTATTTGAAATATAAATATAAATAATCAATCTCTTATAGAGCAATTAACTATTACTTATTAAAAAGCTATTGTAACAGAACAAAACTATGTTTTTATTGATAAGCTTAAGTTATAATTTATAGGAAAAATAAATATGAATCAAGATAACTAAACATATTTATATTTTTTGATAAACAAATAATAAATTGTTTATATATATTTTTTTTCGAATAGAAATTTTACCCGATGCATTGAAAACACAATGTTCCAAATGCAATTCCACACAGAAAAATGCAGCTCTTAGAGTAGTGGACAGACTCCAGAAAGATTATAACAAGGAGTGGATCATGATTCTAGATAAATGGGACCCTAAACGGGAACATTTAAACAAATTCCAAGAATTCTTAGACGGGGAAAAGAAAAAAGGTGAAATCAAATTTTGAACACGTGGATATGGTTTAGTAGTTCGTAATTTGTTTTATCTATACGTTTAAATACAGTAGGTAGTTACAATTTCTCAAATATTGTACACAAAATAAAAATAATTTATATTATGATTAATTAATTTATAAATTGCTTCTAGTTTCTTCTTATTATTTGTAAACGTAGGACAAATCATAAATATTTTACATAATTGTATTTGTTATATTAATTTATTTTATATCCGTCTAAAACATAAAAAATGTAGAATACTATATAATATTATGTAGGTATGTATATATATATATATATATATATACATTTACCTACATTCATTTGTGTATTTTAATTTGAAATAAAAGCAGTCATTTTAATTAAGATTAATTTGTTTATATTCTATAAAATCTTACGAGTGTTAAAAAAAATTCACAGATCATCATCAAATTATTATCCTTATATAATAATATTATTTATTACGCACTAAAATATGTTTAAAAATGATAGTAATAAATTTAATGAGTATTCATAATAATTATTATTGTTTTAAAATTGAACATACATATTGATAATTCAATATAAATTGTTATACTATAACAATTATTATTATTACCATGATCTAAACGAGATAATATATATATATATATATAATTATATATTTATATATATATATAATGTATAGGCAAATTTTTAGTCGTATCAGTACAATACAAATACAAAAAAAAAGTTGAACGTGCTTTAATATCCGTTTAAACTGTACATTAGCCGAGTACCCATACCGATCATATAATATTCACATTTATATAAACTACCGAACCAATAAATTAAAAATGTATTTACATTTAGTGTTTTGTTGTGTAATTATAAAGTTGTGCTTAATACAATATCGAGGTGTCATACTAAATGGATAACAAAAGAAAAAAATTACTGCAGTTATCTATCGGCAAAAAATCATGAGAATTATATAATAATTTTAATATAAATGATCTACCAAAATAAGATGGCACATAAACTGTTTAAATTATTATAGTAAGTCTGTATGAGTAACACTTAATTATGTCTACTTTTAAACTTAATTGAAAATTATCTTTGTTAAGAGTCTATCGATAACTATAGTTGTTTCGAGATAATATTTTTGGAGTACAATATTTTATGAAACAAGGAAAATGTTGTACCCTGTTATGTTAATATTACAGGTCAAAACATATAATGTTTTACCTCAAAATAATTATAAATTTTATTTAAATATTTTATATTAATATATAAGTATTATTCTATACCTACTCTGAAGTATCAGCTAAATTTTTTCAACAGAAATTTGTGCGAAATTTGTGCACCTTATAATTTAATTCAAGCCTACCAAATTATGTGTTTCGATATATGGTACTTTTGAAATTTGATCTAAATGTCACATTTATAATTCTATTAATAATAATAATAATAAAAAAAAAAAACATTATTATTAATAACAAATAATATAAATCATATTGTTAAATTGGCACAATTAAAAGCTTCTTATATGACATACAAATAAAATAAATAAAACATTCTAACATAAGGATAGAGGTAATCATATTATGAACTAAAAATTTACAGTCTTCATTTAGACTAGAAATAATTACGTAGTAAATTATATTTTACTATTACATATTTTTGTATGAAACCATATAATGGAAGTATGACACTTACACAAATTAACAATTCTATTAATACATTAAAATTTAATTAATTACCATCAATGTATCAAATTAAATCTTATTGAATACCGATTATGGCGTAAATTATTATTATTATTATTATAATTATTATATGCAATTATATAGCATCAATTTTAAATAGGTAACACAATTTCATTTAAATATAAACTTATTCATAACGTAAGTTATTATTATTTTATATTTACATAATAATTTATTTAATATTACATATTTTAAGAGAAAAGAATTTGTGTTGTGTAAGTTTAATATAAAAACAATTAAGTACGTACTCTGATAGAAGTACATAAATGACAAACACAATATAGTGATAATAAAAAATTATAATCAACACTAATTTAAAGTTATAAAAAATTGTATTGTTGTAAATGAAATAAAAATTTAAATTATTATGTATAAAACATGTATTTTCTTATTAATAAAAACCTATTTTTTTTTCTTACAACTCAGTTTTAAATACAAATGTTTTCTTATACTACCTGTATATTAATAAGTAAATCTACAAACATTTTATCAATTCTGGTCCCAAATACATGGGTCCAAACGCAGGCTTGAACACCAAATATGAATAATTATCGCTGAAATATATAAACAAAAATATATTTGTAATATTTATTAATTATTATTATTTAAAAATAATTCCAGGAAAAATATAAACGAGTACATGACAGGTACATAATAAGTTATATACGATGACAGCTATCTTAAGACGGAATCACTGCATGAAACCAAATATATTACGTTATACGGTTTCACACAATATTCCGCATTCAATAATAAATAATAAAATATAGTAATATAATACTTCATCGAAACGAAGGACTTTAATAATCAGACAAATTTCCGGTTTATTCAGTGTCCGTCTAAGACAGTTGTAGTTGTTACTTGTTATTGTATCTATCTAAAAGTTGTTTTCTAAAACATTCTTTCTTAATAATTACGATATAAATTATTGACTACGTCAGAATTAATATAAGCAAAACGTATAATAAGTATAATAAATTATAATAATAATCATACCTATCGTAATAATTAATGTAACTCTATGAATATGTTTTTTTTTTTACTTTTCACTTTATGATTCGAATTACTTTATTTTATTTAAGATCATTTAATATTTATTTTAATATTTAATTTAAATATAATCAAACAATATTTTATCAAATAATTTTACTTAATTTTTCATGTACTAACACAGTTTTATACTTTTAAAAAGACTAATTATAGCATTAGATGTAGACCAAAAAAAAACTTATAATATAAAATCATTCAATAGCGAAATAAATATGATTTACATAAATGTAAATAATATAAATTTTATTATATTTGATTAAAAACTTATGATATGAAATTAATAATAATTTTAATATTTTTAAGAAGTGCTTAATTAACAATTATATTTTAAAATTTAATAAAAATATATATTTAAATAAATTTATAAATTAATCAATTTAAATATATTTGTTTTAAAATACGATTTTATTTTTGTTAAAAATACCTGAAAAGTTTTCCAAGTTTGCTTTCATATATTGCTCTGTTTGCGTTTGGTTGGGGTTTGTTGGCCACTGTTTGGAGCATTACCGGTCGCTCCATTTTCAAGTTTGGCTAGTTTTTTGTACTGCGATGAGTTAATAAACCGTGGATAAGAATCCCTATGCATAAGTGTGTAAATTTGTAACTGAGCTTCATCAAACATATGAGCTGATGGTTGATTGATGTTTTTATTGACAATATCACGAACACGAGAGTCTAAACTCACCTTATTAAAAAAATAATAATAAATACGATGTTATTCAATTTCCATACATTTAAACATTATTAAATAGAAAACTACTTAAAATAAAATAACTTAATAATTATTAAGTTTTTACTTAATCGTAAATTTAATTAATAAGAACAATACTTACTTCTTTAGGAGATAAAATAGAAATGTAATCTTCGTAAATAAACCGAGCTTTTTCCTCGATAACATCAGGATTCGATTCTTTTTTTAACTCCTCTACTGCCATCCAAAACAATATGTTTTCTTCGCTGTATTCACATCGCAAGAAATCTCGAAATATTTTTTTCCCCGCTTCATAATAGAAAAAAAAAATGAGTATATCAAATAAAATTAAACAAATAAAATAGCATAATGTAATGTAGATGTGATTCCGTATTTTATTATTTTTAATTACAATAAATAAAAATATGTTATAATACTTTAATATGTATATTTTTAATAAATTGGATATATTATAATATAAATTCATCTAGTTAAAACTATCCAAAAATATAACTCTTCTAAGAACTGAATTTATTGTATAAAAACATATAACATATACAACATATTTTAATATTATTATTTTCATAACAAGTGAAATTAATTTGTATAATATATTGATAGTGTACATTATAATGAAGGGTTTGAACAAAAGTAGATTAGGAAAGTAGAGATGAATAATACGTATTTGTTTAGGAACATATCTTTAAACTTCAGCTACTTCACGATATAAATCGACAGTGTTAATTACTTTAATTACACCACGTTTGTGTAAAATTTTCCCTGTCGGTTACAGACACCTACGTTCTATTGGAGGACACACTCTAAATTACAACAACTCTAAAGAGACATAATCTTGGTTACCCAATTGTTGAACTTAAAGAGATGATCTATAATCTAACTTGGATCGAATTATAGAGCTGAAAGTATAAATTAACATGAGGAGATGGTTTGAGCACTCTACCAATCTTCACGTAACAGCTGTAAAATATTTCAACCAAACGTATTTCAGCAGTAAATAAATATTACAAATTTAATTGAAAATTATATTATTTAACCGAAAATAACTAATAAATTAATTTGTAAATCTACAGTTAAAAGTTATAGAACTAATATTAATATTTACTGTCTGTATAAAATAATTAATTAATTACCAGGACATTTCAGAAGTCTGTCAAATGATTTACTCCAACTTCGTATTTCGTCTAATGGAGGCCTATAAAAATAATTATATATAGATAATTAGTAATAACATATTAATACTACAATATAAGGAATAAATTAATTACAATTTCCATAATTATATATATTAAATTATTTAAATCACAGACATTACCCCCACCCTAATGAATCATAATAATTTTTCTACCAAACCTCTGTTACTACACTAAACATATCCATTAGGTATATCAACTATTTATGACATATTAAATAAAAATTAACATCAATATAATTTAAAACAATTTCTTGTACCTAAAAAGTAAAATATTATTCTACGACATTACCAATTTGTATCTAAATTGTTCATATTAAAAAAATTATAATAATAAATTCAATATCCCAAAAAATCAGAATAACTATACATTTTCATTTTTATTTTTCATAATGTAAATATGAAATAATAATACAAAAAAAGTGAATTTACCTTAGCTCTACAGGATTTTCAATTATGCCACCGCTAGATCCGTTTCCGTTACTCGTTTTTGGAGGGTGACCCTTTAATGGGAAACTGAAAATAATAATATTTATCAAACCAAAAATACATTACGTTGTAAATCGTTGAAAATTATTTTTTTATTCATTTATAGTTTTAAGTAAAATAGTATGATAGTATTATGCATAATATACTTATTAATATGTATTATTGTAGGCCAAGTAATTTTAACTACATAAAGAACTATAACTGTAAAACTAATACTTTACTTTTAATAATTACATTAAGATTTAATTAGATACAACGTAAATATTATATCATTGAGTATGGGAAATATTAAACATAATTTGGTTTATATTTTAAAATGAATTTTCAATTACAATCATTTTTTTAAGAAAATAAGAGTAAACATAAAATAATTATTTTAAAACAATTTAAATTTGGCTTTAAATCATATTTTTCTTTATCAAGAACGATACTTACCAAAAACGATCCCTGCATGCGTGAAAATTCAGAATAAAATGCAACAAATCGAAAGTTAAAAATAAGTACAGAGAGTATTACTTTATTATATACTCCTATAAAAATGCTTTATTATGTTTTTGTTACGATATTATAAATAGTTAATATTTTAAAATAAATACAAAGATATTATCTTATTGTTTTTTTAGAATATGTAATATAAATACATAATAAAATTAAAATAAACATTCCAATTAATCATTATTTACGAAATTTAATATGCTTACACAATTATAATATTGTATTATTATGTAAGTAGTGAAAGTAAATAACTTTAGGCCACCACTTTAAAATAGTAAATTCTCGAAAGAAATATACTATTGAACTATATACAACAAACGTGTATACTAAATATTATTATAGATGCATAGATAGTAAAACTAATGTATACTATTTAATGGTATTACGCACACGTAATATTAAAAATATTTAAATAACCGATTCTTTGTTGATTAAAAATTTATAAAATAATACGTATTTAGTCATTAAAATTAAATCATTTGTTTACTAATCCCTTTAATAATGTACTAACTCTGATCAGAAAACAAGTAAATTTATAACTAGAAATAAAAATAATTTTTAATAGAACACATTATACAGATAGTATTAATGTACTATATAAATACACATACATTTATGGTTTAAAAATTGATGAAACTTTAAAGAATGTATATCTTATTTTTTATTCATTATAATCATAAAATAAACAATATTGAATAAACTGTCAAATTATAATAATATTTTAAAAAAAGCTTTAATTACCCTAAAGACGTATGTGCATGAAATAAATAACAATTTTTAAGTTTTATTGATTAATAACTTTTTAATTTTAATTTCTTAAAATGAGTATTACATACATGTTTTTAAAAATTTTAATAGCATATCATAATATGTAATACATAAATTCTATAAATCTACATCATATTTCAGGATATAGACAATTTTAAAATATAGAATAACTAGTTTTACTTTCAATGGTCTGTTTACTTCTAATATTATACACTGTGATCAAAATTATATGTCACAAAAATGGTGTGAATTAATAACATTTTTAATGTTATGTTCATTATTTTTTCTTAATTCATCTTTTTGTCACACAATATTCTGATCAATCTGTATAACCGTAAGTATTATCATTCTATTTGACAATGTCTTCGTATTAAGTATCTAATTATAATCGTACATATTATCATTGATCTTAATATGAAAATGTAATATGTAGACATCACGGAAATACATTTACATGTTATTTATTCATTATGGTCAAATTAAATTGGTAATAAAATATATACCTACTACAAATATTTTTTTCAAAATCCATTTATTTTTTATAATTATTATTTATTCAATTTTACTTACCATAGTTTGCATATCCTACTCCTGTACGCATGCAAATAAACACTGATTGTACATAAATAAATCAATTAAAATAAGTACAATTTTATTTTAAACTCTATTAAATTATATATTATTTTATAATTCAATTATAAAAGTATATAAAATACAATATATATATATATATATATATTATATCATAGACATATGATACAATTTTATTTTCAAAAATATTGTTTTATTTATTATCAATGAATCGTTATGTTTATATATTTATATTATGATACATCACGTATTGTCAATTATTATTTTCAATTTCATAAGCAGAATATTTATTTGAAAATATGAATGTAATTAAACGAATAATTTTTTATGCCATAGTCTAAAGACAGACACCCTACATAAATTAATAATGACATTATACCATTTCACTTATTGACACTTTTAAATATTATAATAAACACTTTGATATTATAGTATTTATTTTTTTATATAAACGTATTTTAATAAGCAATATTGTATTTCAGAATATTAAATATAAAATATAGAATAAATTATCTTTCACTTAACTATATAATGATAAATCTATCAAGTAGAGGAAGGATAATGCGTATTATTATTAATTACATTCATACACGTATGAACGATATTTTATACTAAATTCAATCATATATAAATTGTACTATATAATAGTTTTCATAATTCATACTTATAGAATATTATATTTATCAAAATATCATTAACGCAATCAAAGACAAATAATAATAATTAAAATTATTTAAAACGAAATCTATTACAATTAAATAAGATTATATTATAATGTACATAACTTATTGAAAATATTATATTAAACATAAAAACAGTCAAATATTTTTATAATTGTATACGTGTCAGTAAAATATTAATAGGTAGGTATTGTAATAGCAAAATAAAAAAAAAATCAAGTTTCTTTTCAATAATTATTTTAAACTTTTAAATTTTTGGGACTTGTAAAAAAAACGTAGCATACCACTCGATATTTTCTTTTACAAACAATATCTACGAATCACACATTTTTGGGCTGGGTATTAATTTCTTGTGTAAAACGAATAATTAATAATATGTAGTCAAATCTTTATAAGTAGTCATAATAACGAAAACCTTACAAAAATGTTTAGCTAAAAAAAAATTGTATCCAGCCCAAAAGCATAAATATGTTTAAAAAAAATATTCTATTCGATTTGCAAGATATTTTTTAACCAGTTTAACCAGTTATAAAACTTACATAAAATTTTCGGGTCAGTGTACTCATAATTAAAACTTTTATGTATTATTATCATTTAATATAAATCCATAAATTTAACAGGTTATTAAAAACAATTTAATTTTTACATATAAATATATAATCTGTATATAAATATAAACATTAAACGTTTCCAAAGTTATAGTACGTATGTAATTTTTATGCTTAATAAAATGGTCAGGAACTTTGATAAATGAGTTAAATAAAGAACCAACAAGATAATAAGGAATTTCTACCGCAAGCCCACCTCATAATATGTACTGATTAGACCATTATTTCTATACGAAAATGTTTTTATTTATTAAATGATAATATAAAACAATCAAACAAATAAATATAAAACATTGTAAAACTAATACATTTCTCAAAAAGTAAAATAAAAAATAACATTAAAAAAAAATTATTGGTTAGATTTAATAATTTTTTTAGCTTTACGTATTAAATTAAGTTAACTATTTATTAGATAAGAATGAACTATTTGTAAAATAAAGTTTAAAATATACATTGTACGTTATACAACTTTCAAGTACTTAATATAATACAGTGGACACAACTATTATTGTTATTTTAATTACCGGTATAGATGTTAATTTATGTCAAACGTCAATGGTTTCCAAATTAGGAACTTATAAATTTTAGCAAAATCATTACATATCCTAAATCAAAATTGAAAATCTATTAAGGTATTGAAATTGAATAGGCATAAGATAAAATAATTAATTATTATTGTTCATTTATTATGTTATATAGTTACGAAATAGTAATATTCTTGTTTTTAGACTTAATAATAATTGAGACTTGTTTAATTATAAACATGTTTATTTCAAATGTAAATAATGAGTAATCATTTAGAACTAAAGTAACAATAAAAAAAAATTTTCATATAAATGTTGAAACCTCGGAATAACCAGAACGACATAATGTGTCATAAATGTTTTTATACAAATGAAAAAAATATATGTGTGTTTAAGTAAAAACACATGACGTCATACCGTACAATATATTCATTAGCAATTTTTAATGTGTTTAATTGTTCTAGTTTATAATATAAATTTTATTGAAATCATTGAAAAAAAATTAAAATATTTACTTAAAATAAAAGAATATTATTGTTATAATTATGATATAATTATTATATTTTACACGATTATTGTACTAAAAAAGATTAACTCATCATATTTTTTTTTAATGATTAAAATTTTTTTTAAATGAATGAAAAACTATCGAAAAAAATTACAAATTATAAATATACAAATTTCGTTATACTTGATAATGTTATGCTACACGTGAAATATGTGTATCCTTGTAAGTTGTAGTTATAGGTTAGTGCAGTGACAGAAACATGACTACTGATATTTTGATATAATAATGATACTCAGAATTGGGACTAAAGATATAATCAAGATTCTACTTCGCAATCAAATTTATTTAAATTTAATTCAATGAAAAATACTAATTTATTTCTTAAATAATGAATTATTTACGTTTTCTTATGTTTAAATACTAAATTTTAATATATTATTACCAAGAGCATCCGCAACAGCAACACCAGCAAGATATGCATGGATGTTTGTGAGCGGTCGAAACTTGCGTTTCAATTGCCGCATTCTGTTCAGAAACGTCCGGAGGAACAGTCGGTGGGTCTGTCGGTGTGCTGGGATTGCCAGGAGGAGTGAACCTGTGCCTGGCCGTGCACGGTGGTGACCCACCCTGTGATCCAACTGGGTCGCCTCTTTCAATCGGCACAAGCACACTCATCTGTAAATATAGGCATTTTATATTCTAATGTTCAATTATTGTAAATATAATTCAATGTAACGTTGTAGTTTTTGCTAGTTTTTATGAGTAACACGAAAGTACGTGTATTAAATTACTAATTATTTCATTCCAGAAGTAAAAGGAAAATCGATAAATATGTTGAATGGAAAATTCAATTATGCCAGTTAGATTAGAATTGATCAGGAATAACATTTTTTTGTTTACGAAAAAATTAACATCAATTATAATTAATGGCAAGGTCATATGTTTAGGATATCCTATATGCATATATAATTATACGGATACATAACCATAATTATATAATCATATATATTATCGAGAAGTCTTCAAACACGTCATCTGCATGCTACTAGCTGGCTACTTTTTGAGTCATTACAATGCATATATTTTTTAAAGTGCGAATAGCAGCTATGTTCAATTATTAAAAATATACTTTGTGTGATTGTAGCTAAAGTGTTTTAATAATAGAATTGATTATTCAATTAAGTCACCCTTTAAAATATACGTGACTAATAGCTTCAGTTTCCTTTTTATACTATAATGGTAAAATAAAAGCACTGTAGTATATTTTCCTCGAGGGTAGAATACATAACCACAAACTAAAATAATGGATCTTGATTGATTGTTTGGGCACGTAATGCTAAAACTTTGACCAAACCACTACATTCTACCTATACTCTTTAACTATTTTAATAACTATATTTAACTAGGATAAATTGTGTCAATATTGATATAAAAATAAATAACAATAGTGTTATTATAACAATAACAACTGTTTTGAATTTTTAACTAATCCACATTTTATGTGTTTAATAAAACTATATATTAATAATAAATTATTATTTACACATTACACTTTTAACCCTACTATTGTATATTAATAATATTACACAAACAGTATGCATTATTTTATATTGATTCGTGTTAGTTTCAAAATAAAATAACCTTTAAGCATATATAAATATAATAATTGAATTACATAATAGCATAAAAATATTAGAAAACACTATAATTAGATTTTTAGTGATAAACATCACTTATTATGCGCTTAATTTATTTGTTTCAAAAATCATTTAGAAATTATAATTTTCATAAAATGTACTATATTATGACACAAACAATTTTATACAAATAAGAATAAGGAAGCTTAACCACCTAAAAATAAACTCAAGCCTCCTCTAAATATATTTAAATATTAAAATAGTTAATTTAAAACTTACACCACATATTATCTACACATTATGGACTCTGTATAACTATAAATATTATAAGTATAAAACAAATATACTAAATATTAAAAAAAATCTAAACTATTTATAAATAAGTTAATATTTGATAGCTTAAGTGTGATAAAGTTTTTTTTTTTTTAAAAAATAGCTATGTTCATATTTAAAGCAGTGTTACCTTAGTAAATTTAAGGTTTTTAAACAATGTTTGATGTAACAAAATTTTTTACACAAACAATTAATACAAATTATAAGTCAGAGGTTTATAAAAATAAAAGTAGTTTTGCTTATGTGCATACCAAAAGGATTAAATAAATATATTTATTTGTATTTTATAGCTCCCTAAATATTTTTATATAGAATATGTATTCTAAATTTCTAATACGAGGATATATTATAGAATATTACATTGTAGGTACTAATTATCGTATACATTTTGATCATCTGGAATAGCCTATTATTAATTTAACTTTATAGTAAATCATTATAAAACTTAAATTTCTAGTAACTTTGTAATGTAGTTTAAAATAAAACGTTCTCGTAATATATTCATTTGGAATAACATATAAATGTAACCACCAGAGTGGAGTTCAATAATTCTTCAAATTACCTATATAAATTATTCATACTATATATTTTTTCTTCGTGACAACTTGTATCTTAAATTTTCTCAAAATCAATATCAGACATATTTAAACTATATAATATTAAAGAATAACATTAAAAACAAAGACATTTTTTGATATTAAATAATTCTAGTTCATAATTTTCATAATTCGGCACATTATAAAGTCACAAATTCACAAGTGTTTACCATACACTTTTGTGTACCGAAATTGCCTATACATAACGCCGTCGTATTTTTAGCACTTGTTACTCGTTAATAATATTATCACTAAATAGTAAGTCTTTTTTTTTTTTTTTTTAATTTTACAATGTGCCAATGCAATGTGACAATTTCACATCACAACAATGATCAAATACGCAACTGGTATTAAGTTTTCGGATTGTTTTCACAAGCACAACGAAACGTTTTGTGGACGGAAAACTTTCGTTCCCCGTTTCGTTCTCGGATTTGGAAACCACTGAAAATTTGATAAGAGTAATTTCGTCGGTTCAAGTGGTCGGGTGCGCCCCCGTCGTTTTGCGGCCGACGACGACGACCGCCGTTCTCCGGTACGCTGGCGGCTGCCCGGCCGTCGACGTTTAGTGAATGACCGTACAACAGTGATCGGCGCGCGCACCCGACGCCACCGGGCCCCCAATCAATATGCCGGGGACACGGTCCCGCCCCGGGCGTACCTGCCCTCGGCATAACCCGGTTATTTACTGTATCAACGTACATATACATTATAGTCGTAGCAATTCCGCGGAGGTTTCCGAAAATAAAAATGCTTCCGATCAATTTCGGCAACGACACTTTTTATACGTTTATTTTATTATATATATATATATATATTATTATTATTATTATTATATTATTATGTGTGTGTGTGTGTGTGTGTACGTTATAGTACGTCCACGCGCACGCGCATCCGCCTATTTTACTTATGTATAATATACACGTATAGAATAAGACGGTCACTGGACTCCGGTGTGTCAAGAGTCCCTTTTTACATCCCCGATACCCATAAACCCCACCGCCGCCGCCACCAACGTCCACGGCGATACACATCCCTCGCCCAGATACCACTACCGCCGCCCTGGTTGTAAACATATACCTACATATTATGTGTTCGGCACGACCGCACGCACCTCTATAGTATTTACTTACTTGGACACGCGAAGCCGATAAGCCACACTACACGCGTTCACTTAATAATTATCTCGTGACCAAAGGGTATCCATATTATGTTAAAACTGCGGTGACCGACAAAATAATGATTTGATTTAATAATACAATAAATCCGTTTTTAGTCGAGAAAATTAACGATCAAATCACACCATAGTTATTTTCGGTTATAATAATAAAATCAAATATTTGTACAGAAATGCTTTTAAAAAATAATATTTTATAGCTTATTCAGCTCCTAATGGGCGTCCTTGCTCGTGACAATTGTGCGTAATAGGATATAATATGTGCGGTATGTCCGTGCGAGTGCACAATGCAAGATTTTTTTGTGATTCGTTTGCTAGATGATTTTAAACAAAATTATAGAATTCTCCAGCTGCATTTTTAGTGGACCCCTCCACTTATCACGAGTGCCCAAAACTTGCGGAAATTTAAAGATTTTTTTTAAAAAAATTTAATTTTTAAACTGATACTTTTCTAGTTTTGTTGAGGTTATTTGATTCAGTTCATAAGCTCCTCTAAAAAAATTGTGCTAAAAAAAGCCTATTGTTTAAAAAAAATTTTAAATTACAAATATAAATAATCATAAAATATTAAAGTATCCGTCTATGATCTACAAACATCATTAACTGTGAACGTTGCTATATAATATACTGTGAACTTCCCACGAGTATGTGATTAATCAAATATTCATATTTCACTTTTAAAAATAGCTGAGCATAACACTAATTAAATGTTTAATCTATTAATTAAAATAGATATATTTAAAGTAAAATAATGACAGACTAAACTATATGAAACTAAGCATAATTATTTGTATTATAATTAAACATGCATTTAATCTTCAAAGTCCAATACCAGATGTTTTAGCGTATAGTCTTAACGAATATTTAGTTCTATGTGTACTATTATAAATTAATTTTTGATTTCCATATTAATTTTAACTAGGTTAGGTTGACATTAAGTTTAAATTTATTATATAACATAATATAATCGTAATGTTCTTGTCTCGATATCTTAATCAATTATGAATTTTATTTTAATTGCATTTATGATTTTATTATAGAAAATTATCATTATCGTTATTGTATGATCAAATGTCTTCATACAAAATATATACAACTGCCAATTTTACTAATACTAAGCAATTTTACAACACATACTACAAATATATATGATATATCCATTATCAAGTGTGATAGAGCACATATTTCCAGCATAACATCATAATTAAACAAAATAACGTTATCAATATCAAATAAATAATTTTAAAAGTATATCAGTAACAATTTGAAGAATGAATATTGAAAATTATTGGTTTAATAGCCTTGAATAAATATGAAATCCATAATTATAAGGTAGCTTTTTAATTGTAAGTGTATAATTTTTTTAATATAAAAATACAAATTTTAGCATTTAAAATAGTAGAATTTTAAAAGAATCTATTGAGAGGTACATAAATTTTTGAATTCTAGTTAATCACTAAATAATATCTAAGTACTAAGTATCTATATAATAATGTAAACTAGATTAGTAAAAAGACTTATATTAACTAATATAGTTTATATACCTACTTTTATATCATTAGACATATTAATGTATCAAATGCATAAAGACATTTGTAGAAAAACACAATGATTATATAAACTAATATTTCTAGAATTAACAGATTGAAATAATTTTATTTTGAATGTATGAACTTGTTTATAAAGCATTAGATGGAGCAATTTAAATTTTCAATATGTTTTTTTTAAAAGTAAGAATCCTAATATCTAACATTCGTTCTTTCTTTTATGTTATGAATTAGATAAATGCAATTAAAAAGTTTCCGGAGTGTTTTTCTAGTTTTAGAAATTATTTAAAACGAAATACTTAATTTTTTAAATGACTTATTTTTCTTGAAAACTCTCTATTAAAAACTATATAATATAAATACAAAATACTTCATTTAATAAATCTGAATAAATTAGTTATAGGTATTGATCCATTCGGTGACATGGGTATCCCAAATTTCGTTTTCCATTCATAGGGAGTTTATAATCTTTTGGAGGACACCAAGTATGATATTTAATAATTAAATCATTAATAAAAACATTTAAATATTTTTTAACATCAAACACATTAATATAAGTAATTTATTGCAATGAAATTCAACTTTTTCATAGGTAATTATTAAACGTAGAACTTCCAGTTACTGTAAGCTGTTTTTATTGGCTCTACAGAAATAGTTTTGTGAATACAACTTTTAAAATTTTAAGTGCGTATTTAAATAAAAATTTACAGACATAAAATTATTAACTTAATAATGTAACAAATCCACTATGATAATAATACACGTTGTCGTGTGTCAACTTATTCAAAGCGCTCAACGTTAACTATTAATACTACCTACATAATAGATAAAACAAAATGTAATACGAAAATATTATCGCCTTTCATAATAATTAAGATTCGATACTCAATATGTACAATTGTAATTTGTGTTAAGTGGATTTCTCTATTGACAAAAATTCCAAATAGAATATACTTTATGAAAACCATATTTAATATAGGTATACATATAATATATATTTATAATATTATATGTTATTATAAAATCTTACGCAGGTATAATATTTTATAAGATTTTTATTTTCTGTAGATCACAGTAACTCACCTACGTAATTAAACTTATTATATTTTATTTTATAAAAAAATGTCGGAGAGGAAATTGAAATCTTGAAATATAAAAATGTGAAAAGATAAAATATATCTATTATATTTTTATTCGTAATAATTTTACGGATTATCGATATAAAAATATTTAAACATGAAACAACATAGTTTTATCATGCATAATATAAGATATGATATACTTAAATATTGATGTATTTTAAATTGGATACCTCTAAGTATTATAAAAATAATTTATACACGTTAATATTGTTTTTTAAACTACATAAAGATATCGTTACTATAAAATAATAATAATAATAATAATAATAATAATGTAAAAATATCTGATAATAGAAAGTATTACGTTTATATAATATTGCATTGTACGAGTATATTTTTTATGTTACTGCTATTAGTATGTTATTAATATATAATGTATATAATAAATATAATATATACGTATATGAACCTAAATCCCGATTCTTGACAACTCATATTTCTTTTTTGAATAATGTGCTCGATGCAGTAAACTATTTGATGTATACTTTGTCAGACATTAATAAATGTTCAGATGTGAAGAAATACAGGGTTAAAATATCATATAATTTACTACTTATATGATACTTTTAGTTATACTTCCAAATAACAATTAATTAATTAATTTAATGTTATTTCTAATATGAATTAATTTAATTTTCGTTAGATTACATTTACATTAATATAACTAACATTAAATCTGTATTAAATATATACTCTTTAATCTTATGTATACTGATGTATCTGATATTTTATTATAGGGTGTATCCGTGTAGAACTATAATAGGTGTACTAATTGGAAATTCACTACCGTCTACTATCGTTAAATATCTATCAAATTTAATAAACCCTCCTCTTTATGTATATTATATAGCTATCACGTTAGAAACTCTAACGATTTTCAAAATATAAATTACAAACAATTAATAGTTAATATTAAACATAACCTAAAATTATAGGTACATAATATAATCTATACAATGTAAATGCTATGATGAACAAATAAACTATTAGAAATAACACTTAAACGTATAATCAATAACCTAACCTACAATATATAAATTATAGCTATAGATTTAGATTTAAACAATAAATAATAACAATTTTGTAATTTTTATATTATATTATATAATATATTATTTACTGTCATAATTTTAATTTATTATAAAATCTCTTGTCCATTAAATGATATTATACACAGTTTTAAAATAAATTGTAATTGATTAATTAATATAAGTATTAATTTAAAATATAAATAATATTATACATTAATTACCCATATAATCAATACAATATTTATTACAACGTAATGAGTAGTTATTTTTACTTTAGTATGAATTAATTATAAGAAACCGTTACGGAAAGCATTTCTTGTCATAAGATTTGTATGAATTTAATAATAATAAATAGGGGGTAGGTTAATCGTGCGAAAAAACAACAGTGAACAGAACATAATCGATAATGTCCCTTCAGAGACGCGAAACTAAAAAAAGAAAAAGCATTGTGTGTATAACCGTACATTCGTATTAAATATAGCTACCTTTTAGATTCATGATTTATGATTCCCAAAATCGTTTTAACAGACATTTCCGTCGAACCCTTTAAATTATTAGAGGTTTTATTTTCAAGATTCATTGGTTTTAATTTTAAAGGAAAATTATTTTACCTAGTAAAACGAATATCGTTATTGTACTTTTAGTATAATCATTTAAACTTTTTAACAAATATAATTTTATAAAATTATATTAATAAAACTTCATGTTAATATCTCTTATTTAAAAAATGAGAAAAATAAAATAGGTAGGTAGTTACAAAATTAAATATTACTTATTATTAGTATTATCTTATTACTTATCTTAAAAGTAAGACATATTCACATTTTACTAGCATTCTAGATTTTAAAACATTAAGTATAAACTAGTTAATAATTATTATAAATAATAAAAAGTCTAAAACTAAGAATCAATAATAATTGATACTATAAAGAATCTATGGAGTATTAAGCTATTAGGGTTACCTATATGATTATTGAAAATTGTATTATCAAAATAAAAATTCTAAAGTTATAGGTAAGTTATTTATAAACTAAATTATAATATTTATTATTTATAAAGACAAAACAATAAATGCTCGAACAAAATTACTAAAATTACTTGACCAATAATCGGTAAAATATTATTATTTTAAATAAAATGTACTTTTTATTTCAGATTTAAAAATAATTTTAAATTATTGTTAATATATAATTAATACAATAAATAATAATCTGTAGTTTTTTTTATTATCTATTTAAAAAGTTCGGATAACTCTGTACAATATATGTATAAGTATAGAATTATTATTATGAGTCATTTAATAAATCACGAAAGATGTCCAATGAACACATCCTTGACAGTTTTCTACGATTACATAACTATATTATATAAATATTCAATATAATATAATAGTGACTTGTGCCCATAATTATTTCACAAAAAAATAATTAAAATTATACAATCATCACTATTTGTAAAAATATATCAGCAGAAACTCTTTTTTATTATACATTAAATTATAATATTTTTAAGTTTTAACTGATACCTAAATAATTCGTTACCACTTTCTATTTTCGATATAGACCTTTAAGTTAACTTAAAACTGGTAGTTTCCTATTTTTATATCAAATCTTTATAGTTGTATAAGTCTTTTTTAACAATTTAAATAATGTTTTACAATCTTGGTATTTTTAATTACAATTACATATTACGAGTATATAGAAGAATTCTATACAAAGTTACATTCCAATGACAGAAACCTTTTAATAATAAATTCATATCGTAAAATACATTATTTATTTTTTTATAGGTAGTAAATATAATTTAATAATTCAACATCAAAATCATTTCAATATCTTTATATTTTTAGTACTTCGGTACTAAAATTCAAATAACAATAACTTCTTACCATTCTAGTAAAGTATACCTACTTTACATATTTTTATCAATTTTATCAATATACTGTTTTAAAACATTTTCGTGATATACAAAAAACAAAGTTATTTGTAGACACATAAATATTTAACATTGACACATTGTATTCTATGTTATAATGTTTATAAGTAAATAATATATACAAGTGTATATTTATATAATAATTATTAATATGTTTAAATAATAAAAGCAAATTTAAAAACAAATACATCATTTAATGAAATATAAAACAAAACTATATTATATAATTGTATAGCTGAGTATATATAGAATATATATTAAAACGATTGATTTTATCAAATATTATGCTAATTTCTGACCAAACATTAAATAAACCTATTTTAGAAACGATAATAAGTTTAAAAAAAGAATAATCTATAAAATCTAATTGACTATTAAGTAATAACATTGATTGGATACAATAGTAACCAGTGCAACAATCGAACACCAATAGAAGTTTTACATTTTTAGTTACGAAAAAATTAAAATAGTATGATTAAAAAATAAATGGTTTAATATATTGTAATAATTCACTTTATTACGAAATAAAAATTGACGAAATTATTAATTCAATCAATATTGAAGGTAGTAAAAATTGTTTAAACTATAATATATAAATATAGATAACATTGTTATTTAGAAATGAACATGTCAACCAGACAATATGTAAAATACCTAACAGTATATTATTCATGTGTAATTTCCTGTTTAACAGTATTGATTAATAAGAAATAATACATTAATAACGTACTAAACCTAATGTATTATTACGTATTTGCTTGGTACAAATAACATTAATTTTGAACATTATTCAATAACGAAAAAACGATTTGTTTTTTCATATAATTATTCATAAATTCATGCATAATAATAATAATAAACGCACATTAATAAAGTTATACATCTACGATGTATTGTATAATATTTTAGTATTGTTATTGTTAATAATTATATTTTAATGGTAAATACATACAACACTATAATACAGGTACATGTTATTATGATGATGATGATGATGATGATGATGGTGTTACATTATAGTGGAATGGGGTAGTCGTTGGCAAACATCGTGTACAGAGTATGTTGACGAGACGACGTGATGTGAAGGAAAAAGGTAAGAGAGGGGAAATAAACAGAAATGCAGGCGAGTGAACTCGGGATAGGGGTGGTACACGAGCAGGAACGAGGATAATATATGACGGGGCGCATTGAGTGCCGTGTAACGGGAGGGGCGGTAACCGTGGCATGAGTCGTGGTGGTGGGGGTGGGGTGGGGATGGGGGGTTATCGTCTAAATGTTGTACGGGGTATGTACCTTTTGAGACACCGCTGCACTGGATCATTCAGATAGGATTGTCAACTGATTTCAGGTACATGACGTGCCGCGTACGTGGTACACACGGACTGTACGCGATACCGTTGCGTTGTCCGGCCACACTCCATTCGCCGCACACGAAGACGTTACCACCGGAGCTATTGCAGGTGCGATTGCTAGTGCTGGCGCTGTTACTGCTGCCCGGCCACCAGCCGAATGGCATCGCGTCAAGCACCCCGTGCGCCCCGACAAACCTTCTGTTGCGCGCCGTACGGGTTTTCGTCTCGGTCGTCCTTTCCCGTCCTCGTGCCGCGGTCGCGTAATCTATTCGCGTTTCGTTTAACCGCTACGCCGCGCTACGACGGCCGATCGCACAAACCGCCCGACAACCGCATCGTACAGACAGCCGAAAAGAAATAATAATAATTATAAAAAAATTTTTAAAAATTAATAACGAAATACGCTCGGCGCGCGTTTCGCGCTAATTACAGCCGTTCAAAACGGTTCGATAATATTAAAAATAGCACGGCGACAACGCGCGCGCACGGCGACAACGGAACATAACGCCACGGTATTGTTGTACGCCTTATACTATTGTTATTAATAGTATTACGCGAGTTATTTATAAATCTATTTGTATACAGTCGCAAGATATTAATTGTGTATTATTTTTATTATTATTATTATTGTTGTTATTATTATTATCGCGCGCGTGCACGACGATGACGAGCCTCGCCAGCGCGAGGTAGATGAGCCACCACACAAACCGAGACACTCAAAAACTGACGGACGCGGTGGACTTACAGGAGTACGCACTACTCCAGTTGACCTGACGCCGCGTGCACACGCACACACACAGACGGCGGATTAGCCCGACTAGAGGGACCCTCCCGCACCCTGCGCGAAAACGGTAACGCACACGCGCGCGCGCCCGCGCCCGCGCCCGCGTTTGCTTTACGCACGCACGTACAAATATACACGTAAAGCATAGTACCCGCACTACTGATGCGCGCACACAACACACACACACACACACACACACACACATACACACAGGCCAAGCGCACGCGCACCCGTAGCACGTTTCGCGCGTGTGTGCGTGTGTATACTATACACAGTATTATACACTCACACACACAATGACTTGTGGAAACCGGGTCATCCGTAATTCACCAATCAGTGCGGCCAAAACGGCACAGACCCATTACCGTTCCAAACACCTGTAAACATTTACATTTCCACAAAGCTACAATATTTTATGACCCACAATTATCATTAGACGGTATCGACTGTGGGTATTACCTGCGCGGGTAGCCCTCATCGTACTGTTTTTCGTTTACAGTGTAATTCGCGCACGCGGAAATCGTCACCGCCGTAATTGTCGTCGACAGGGATAGCGTTCTTATAACGATAATAATATATAATAATAATTTAGAATTATTATTATTATTATTTCCCGTGTCGATAAATATATTGTACCGACGAGTTACGACTCTATATCGCACGACTGTGTATACTGCGTACTACTTGTATTAACGTAGTCGAAATAATGGACGTCGAAATAAATATACCCAATATTATATCATCTGAGAAACGAAAGATCTGTCAAACTTTAATCGTTCCGACAGTAAACGATCAAACGCAAAATGGTTTACAAATTATTTTCCTTAATTTCTTTTGGAAATAATATATCGTATTGCACATTTATGAAATATGCAATCACATCTTTCTTAAAAAACGAATCTACAAATAAGCGTAGATACTGTGCTCGTGTATGATGATTAAATGTTTACCAGAACAAACAATACAATTACACCGTTTTCGTTATTTTACTACCTATATGTATTACTACTTAAACTATAAATGCAAAACGTATTAGAGAGTACTAGTTATTGATTTTTTGGTGTTTTGGAAAATCGATTCTGATACTACTCAGTAGGAGGTACTCTACTCGCACATCATACGAACGATTGTGCAAGCTAGAATAAAACCAAAGTAAATACCGTTGGGAAACCAAATGCTGTGTTACATGTTTTATAAAAGTCTAAAGCTCTAGTAAAGGTATAAGTATATTAAATTTGCGCTATCTGGTAACGGAACCAGAACGTATATCGCTGTCGCCGTTAGCAACGGAAAGTTGTAGCCGATCGAACGATTTTCGCAGCCACGCCCTTGCGCGTTACGCTTTACCCCCTCTTTTCATATACGCAATCGCCTTGTACCCCGAACCAACTGTCAACTGTGTATAAAAAACAAAATTAATTAATTAAATTTTTATTAATAAAGATTTTTCATTGTATACCATATTTTTCACTTATATAATAGTACGCTTTAACACGAAATAAAATATATTGTTTTTTTAAAAAAAAAAAAATACAATTTCGTTTGTTTTTGTTTTATTATTTTAAACGTATACTTCCGGCAGAGGGAGCTGCTCGATATACACACATCAGAATGCATTTCGCTAAGTCGATCATCATATACGTTTGTCGTGTGTTATCATTTTCCACTGTCACACGGTCGTTCGTCTTTCCGCCGTTTTCTGCGCTATCGCCGCCCGACCAGTAACTGCGGACTCTGCGACGTCGTCGGGGAAGCTGCACCATACAATATCAGTCAGTATTAATGCAAATATATATATATATATATATATATACATGTGTATATATATTTATATATATGTTTGTGTATATATTTATATGTACGTGTGTATGTAAATACAACATGTAAGACGTAATAATTTTTAATTGTATGCCGCGAGTGTAATCCAAAAATAGACGACTCAGTCTACCATATGGTGACGGTTGTCTGTATATCACGATGAGTATAAAACGATATTTCAATATAATTCTTATGATGTACTGAGTGTACACCTCGGATAGGTTATCGCCGAACTATACATAACGCCGTGTAGTTGTTATACGTCTGCGGCTGTTATCACACAACAAGTGTGTACCTACTGCCCGCTGTGTAAACGCGAATGATATTTCGTTCAATTTTTCATTTTATCCGATTATTTAATGTTATCAAATTAATACGCTTATAATACTATATAAAAAACATGCCACAAACAACTGAATTGCATTACGACGAAAACATCCCTCAAACAGATTCGCATAGTGATATAATATGTTGGTATCGCACGTTGCGCGGCGTTCGATTAGGCAATTCTGCTACACCAATGCATAGGCGGTCAAACGATAAACAGAAAATTATATAATATTATGCAACTTTAATAGAGTATACGTAATGTAATATAGTGTGCAATATTATATTAGTTACAATAGAACGATATATTTTGTACGTACAATATGTAAAATAATATTCATTTATATCAGAAATAATTTTATAACTTCCACTGGATTCTGATTATTATTATTCATTCCATCGTTATATCTTCCCGATGACGTATTTAAATAATCAATAATAAATTTTTTAAACTTATATATTATCTGTTATGCAATATTTCAAAGAAGTAAATAAAATACATTAAGTGACTAAGGTCTATTAAGTTTTAATATTAAAAAAAACAATATGATGAAATATCTTATACTATTATATATCATAGGTATATCTTAAGTTTATATAACGTGATAATTTTTAGGTATCTATTTAGTTTTAACAAATTTTTTTAATAAATATATATACAGAGTAATCAGAATATCACGTTACAAAAAAAGTGGAAGTTACATACGTTTTAAATGTTACTTTCATTTTTTTTTTCTTTTTGTTGTTGTTCTACGAAATTCAAATTACCCTGTATACGTATAGAAACCTATTATTTATTTATTTTGTAAGTATTTTGGTTCATAATTTCCCAATCCATTATATTAGATTTATGACTATTATACGATGAACTTGTTTTTGTTGTATAACACGTGTTACAAATAATGAACCTCTGCAGTATTATGTCCTCTTAAATTATTTATTAAGGTCACTCGTAGATGTAACAGGTGTTTTAGGGAGCATGAATGATTTATACATATATAGTTAGTTTAAATTATTTTCTATAGTTATATTATAATATTATATATATTTTAAAAATAATTTTTACATTAATTTTTAATAAGTATTATGTAACTAATTAAAGACAAATAATTCTGTTTTTGAATTTCAATAAAACGTTTAAAATTATTTATTCAAGTAACTTATATAGGGTAATAATAATATTTTCAAATTATAAAAAACACGAAAATCAAATAAGTACGGAAAAGTGTCTTATTATTATAAATATTGTAGTAGGTACATATTATTTAATATACTTATAATATTATGTTAAATAAATTATTTTAATTTGTTCTTGAATACAGAGAGACGTGTGCGGAATACAACGGTCACGGTGGATTTAAATGGTAGTCAAGCGATGGCTGACGTACAAATGGATATTTACGAGGACATGTTTAAAGAGATTACCAAAAAAATATATGGACAAGATACATCGTCATCGGAGGACAGGCAGTTTGCGGATCAGGACGCGTACAAAATGGTAGAAGAGGGCCTGAGCATGATCGACAACCACGACGCGGCCGCAGCCGAGTCTTTTGCCGAACAAACTGCGCAACTCGAGGACGACCAGTGGGTGACCAACGATGAAACGATATCCTGGACGACGTCGAAAATCGCCAGCTACAATGCGGAGAAGAAGCTGTTCAGGTGTCAAGAATGCGAGTCCGTGGGTCTGTTGACCAGCGTAGCTGAACATTGGCTGGGCACGCACGCCGACGTCAAGGTGTTCCAGTGCCCGCAGTGTCCGTACGCGAGCGCGTGGGCCAGGTGCATCCGCATACACTTATCTCGGCAGCATAACGTGGTGGCCGATAACGGGTCGGACCAACAGGCGGGTCGGACGCCGTGGAAGGAGAGTCCAGTGCTCGAAGAGGTCACCAACTACTTGGGCCAGTTAAAAGTGGCTGCGGACAAAGCGATCGCGGCGACCGCCGCCGCCGCCGCCACCGCTAATGCCGCCGCCGCTTCTGCCGCCGTTGGCGCTGCTAACGCGGTCGTCGAATCGGACGACTTTTGCGGGGCCGCCGACGACGATATACAACTGACAGCAGCCGACACGGAAACGCAGACCGCACAAAAACGATTCAACTGCGCTCACTGTCCGTACGCGACCGATCGTCGCGACCTGTACACCAGGCACGAGAACATCCACAAGGAAGACAAACCGTTCCAGTGTGACATATGCCAGAAACAGTTCAACCGAGCGGATCACGTAAAGAAACACTACACGCGCATGCACAGAGAACACGAGTACTGTCTGAGCAGGGTAAAACGTGATCCGTACGGCAAGTCTGCTGCGGTCCAACTGCAACAGCAGAGGGTGACGCTGTACTCCGGCGATCCGCCGCTGCTCGAACCGGAGACGCAGATCATCGTGTCGCAAGCGATCGACGCACAACCGCTACCGCCGGCACCGATCATTACCACTGCTCCGCTCATGTTGGACAGTCAACAGCAACAGACTGTCGTCAACATTGCCGTGGTCAATTTCAACGAGCAGACCGGCACACACACCATACAAATTCCAATACCAAATGGTCAGATAAAACCAGTGAGTATAATGCACCAAGTTACTAACTAAATTTTAACGTACACTATTAATTGCATTCAATTCGTTATTCGAATCATTCTCGAAAAATCGCGCTTCTGCCCAGATAACGACGAGTTATAATATAGTATAAGCGTATACCTATAAGTATCACCTAAATACAACATTCAATTATAATAAAATAGTGCAAGTACAAAAGTAGATGATGTAGTGATCCTACACGTAACACGTTCTACGTTAAATGTGACGAAATCAGGTCCACTGTGTTTCGGTTGACTTCGGGTAGGTGTTGTAGTTGAAATAAATATAACACTTAATAAATGTACGAGTATTAATTTATTATACAAAAAATATAAGTTTAAAATTTTGAAGACAGAGTGTTAAACTCCACCTGAGAATAAAATTGACACGAGTGACGTGACGTCTGTGTCTAACAAAAGTATATTCTATTCTAACTAAAAATCATCCCATCACCTGTACTTATAGTTACTCTACCCGGATTTTAGGAATTTTAGAAAGGACCGTAGTTGTTTACGCCGTTTAGTGGTTGTCCTTCGTAAGTTCAGTGTCTTGGATATGTATATTTGAGAAAAACAAAATATGTTTTTCTGGGTCGCTGGTTTACGCTTCGAGTTCATATACCCCTTGTAATTTATGACTTTGTTTACTAGATACACCCGAAAACACCGGATTATATGGTACTAGATTATATAATAAAATAAGTAGTAAACTCCGGTTTACTACAATGAGAAAAAACTCTCAAGTTTCGAGAGGAAAATTTATGGATCAGTGTATGACATAGATTTAGGGGTATTCGAATGAAGAAACAATGACGAGTGACAAAGACTTTTTAACAATCCAAGTATATACCAATTAATTCGTAATAAAATAATTGAATGGGCGGGTCATGTGTAAAGAACAGAAAGATACCTCATAAGGAAGGTTATGGTGTAGAACCCGATTGGAAAGAGACCCCTAGAAATTGTTTGATACGGTGAAGAGAGATCTATTCAAAATAAACAGTACTTTTGACATCGACATTTCAACGGTTAGGGAGATCAGTGGAGAATGATTGTAAAAGCGGAGAAGGATCATAATGGTCCATATTAATAGTCCAGAAGAATTCTCTTTTCATAGTGCTTACTTACTTTTATTGAGTGTAATATTGTACAATTGTACTCATTACTAATTTCAATAAAATAAAACTCAAATAATAAATTTAGCTGATAATGTAACTAATAAAGTCATAAACACAACAATTATAATTCTTATGACTTATTTCTTATGAGTTGTGAAATATATAATATTTTCGTAGATAAATATACACATTCGAAGGATACGTTGGATTTCATAAAACACAATACCGAATACAATTAATTCGACAAGTGTCAGTCATTTTTATTTATTTATTAACATCATTAATATGCGGAATTATATTGCCCAAAACAACTGTTTATATCTAATATAGCAGTGACAGTTGTGCGAAAAACACGCTATAAAATATATGTTTGGCTAGACCAAATGATGGTAACCAAACAGTGTATCAATGTACCACTACCATTTACTATTATCCTGCTACTAAAAGTACTCTAGAACCTCTAGAACTCCAAAACCGCGTTAATGTGTTTTTTTTAATATTTTACATAAACATAATAAATCCATATCAACGGCAACGGTGCTATCAAATTATAAATAATTTAATCTACTCATATATGAATTCACAAATATTGTAAAAGTTCGACCACATAAAAAAAAATTGTTTTATTTAAATATAGTTTTAATATCGATTCGGAAAATAATGTCGATTCATTATTATTAGAAATAATCAAATTTTAGACTAACAATTATTTGCATAAAACATTTAATAATTTGTTGATCTCTGACAATATAGTTGAGTTGTACACTTGTGCCTAAATGATGTGAATCTCGTTCTAACATGACAAATGGCCTTCGGATGAACTTTCGCAATTTATAATCTAATAAAAAACCATCAATAATATTAACAAAAACGGTCACAAGTGCATTTATTCAATTTGTATTTATAATATAACTCGTTTGGTTACCACTGGATTAGACTATTAATTGTCATTCAACTGCATTACTGATCATAATTTTAAATAAATACCATATTGATAATATGGAAACGTGTCTTAGGGATGTTATAATAAATTAATTACACACCCCTACACATTTATAATATGTTTATTCCTATTCAAAATAAGTGTAGGTGTATACTACTACGTAATATACGTAGTAGTATGCTACGATTATGTTATGTCAACCAAACAAACTTCACGATTTCCTGCTCACGTTACTGTCGCGATATTATTATAATTTAATCCTAAACAATTTATATGGGCGCTCTTACCAAAAATAATAAATCGAAACGTCCTTGCGGTAGGTTTTTGCACATTTGCATGTGTTTTTCTACACAGTTTCTCTATGCGGTATATGGAGTGAACGTATTTTCCACATGTCTGCACCTATTTACCTACATAATCAATAATCAATATTAATAATAATGGAAATACTACTGAAATCGT
Organism: Eriosoma lanigerum; assembly: GCA_013282895.1. NCBI lineage: Eukaryota > Metazoa > Arthropoda > Insecta > Hemiptera > Aphididae > Eriosoma > Eriosoma lanigerum. Next base: position 35,414,967 of record CM023358.1, read on the forward strand.
TATTTATAGGTGATGTTTGCGCCAGAAACCATTTTGGCGGTGGACTCGATAATGCCGACAGTGCCTGTGATGATGACGAAACCTAAGGGCAAAGGCAGTCGGAAAAACTTCGAGAAACGATTCAGTTGCACGTTTTGCTCGTGGTCAGGAGTTGACAACTGGTGTCTGAAACGGCACCTGAATACCCACATGAAACCGTACGAATGCGTTTTCTGCGAATACAAAGCAGCTAGGGCCGAAAGATTGGCCACCCACGTGTTCAAAGTGCACAGCAAAAGAATGTGCTGCCGGTGCTCATATATAGCTCAAGACCAAGATGACTTGTACGCCCATCAATCAGAAAACAATCAGTGAGTTTCGTACACGTTATTTTCTCATTTAACTTCACGAAAGTACGAAAGAAATTTCTGTTTTAATAAAACTGTTTTAACATTTTAAAAAAAATACAAATTTCTAAAATTGTCATTCGATTTTCCAATACCAATACCATAATAATACATAAAGGTATATATAATAATTGATATTGGACCATTAGAGTCAATACATATTATATAATACATTAATACCTATGTTGTGACAATTAAGTGTAGATATAAGTACTATAGATACTGGTCGAGCAATAACGCATACAAATGTTGTATAAATTTGATATATAATAATTTAAAATTGATTTATAAAGTATAAACCAAAACAATTTTTTATAAGGTACCTCTATTATAATATATTATATAACGGTTATTAATACGGTTTAAACGGAAATTTATACGAAAAACTATTTTTTTTTATGTTTCTTTATTCAATTACGTGCGTTAAAATATTTTGTGTCCTGTAGTTCCCTAAATTAATTTAAACCAGTTCGTTATCGGATAAAAAAACATTTTGTAGGTGACACTATAATACTATAATAAACACTCATCAACTTGTCTTATTCTATATTATTATTATTATAAATATTTTATTTTCCAGTAAAAGTGTTAGATCTCGTCGCACGCAGACATCACCTACTCCGTCGTCGCCCGACCAAGTCGAAGAGAACACAGAAAAAAACGATGTGATTGTTGTTTGGCCGATGGCGTCTATTGATTCACAGAATTCTATTCATATTTAATGATAAATAATTCAATGTGCCAAAACGAATACCTAATCGTAGTTACAGGGATGAAATAAAATAATGATTGGTATCTGTCGATAGTATATATTATTTAGGCACACGATGCAAAATAAAATCTCAATTGAGGGTGAGTGCCTAGATAAAATTACATATACTTTTTGAATCTATGATTAATATGACGTGCAAATATATTTCTACATCTATTATTATTTACATCTATAAAACGTTACATTTTGTGTCTCTATAATTAAATTTTAAATAAATTTTAAGTACTTAAGTAAATTTGTTTGTATAATATTTAAAAATACAACATAATATTCGTTATATATGTTATAGTTCATTACCCTTAGGTATAATTATAGGTATATATATATATATATATAAATTATGTATACCTTTATTAAATTTACTGTTTTATATTTTTAACTTTAAACTCCGTATTTTTACTTACGCTTAGTAAGTTATCCCAAAATTTCCAAATAAATCTGATATTGCATATAGTTACGGTTATACACTTATACGTGGTAAATACATATTACATTATCATTTATCCTACCATTTACCATATTCAAACCCTTGTTTTAACGCCAAATCGACTATAGATTACAGTTACAGACGGAAATCAAGGTTTTTATGTAAATTAATGTATAACTACCTCTGTTTACTACTATGTGCTTAATAGAATGTGTATTACAAAATATTAACGGGAAAATATACATTTTAGCATATTATGCAATTCTAAATACCTATATATTATACCTGTTTTTTCTTAAATTCTATGTCTAATCAAATTTAATGAGCAAATAAATCAGACAGAAACTAATTTATTGATTATTAAAATTGTTTCATTAATTTTCATATTTATATTATATTGTTAATTCTCATTGTTGGTCGTTATATTTTAATATAATAGATACTTAGTTACCTAGCTAATTGTTATAATTTTTAGCTAGTTTGTTTTAATTATCTATGTTTTGTGCGATTCTCCCAAGGTCTTTGTCAGTATTTCAAATAATTAGGTACCTACCTACATATTTTATACTTATGAATTTAAATTGATTACAAATTTAATTATACATAATTCCTATATGAATAACTTATATCTACAATACAACGGTGATTGGTGTATAAATAATTAACCTAACATAAATTGTTTGAATTTGAATTTCCATATTAAAATTTAAAACTATAAAATAATATAGTCAAAAACATATTGTAACATGGTACTACATTATTAATTAAGTACCTTTTAACTTACCTACCCTAATCAATAAGTGTACCCATGGGTCTATAACATTATGATTGTTATAATTTTGAACTATATTATGATTTTAGTAAAACTTTATTTTTTTTTTTTTTAATAACATTTCATTTATTTCAACATTTCCATCAATAAACCTTAGCATATTTTTAATTAAAAATATTACACGAATGGTTATTATTGCAACTAATACCTACCTACTCTTTATAAATTTATTTCATAGGTAGGTGCCTAAATACAAAAAACCTAAATTTTAAATTTAATATAAGTATACAAATAACCTTTTTTAAATTAATTAGATGATTTTTATATTTGAATTTCCTTATTTTTCATCTCCTATTTCAGATCGGCTACACTCAACTTTCACTAAACTAGATTTCCGGCATCTTTTTCAACTACACCAACTAACCTCATATTACTTTCAACATATTGACCATCTTTCTTTCTATATACATTTCTTCTTTAAAATATTAGGAGGTTCTGCCTCTATCTTATCCTTCCTTAAAATATTGCCGAACTATCTTATTATCTTACATTGTGTCTACTGTCGAAGCACTAGTCTCATTATTTTTTACCTTTATCATCTTTCCACTTTCCATTCATCCACCTTATTAACATTCTAATCTCTGCTACACTTATTCTCTGTTCCATTTTCCTATCTATTCTAGTGGCGTATTTAGAATTTTTCAAGGTTAGGTTAGGTAAAAGAGGATATGCAATGGCAATATTTTATTGAACAAGGGTACTTTATTCTTTCACCATTGTCAACAACACGTATTTAAGTGTTGCAATTTCAATATTGTTATTCTGTAATAGACATATAAAATAAATTATTATATACAAGTTTTCCATAAAATTCACTAGAAAAAAAGGTCAAGGGAAATAATTTCTTTTTCCGGAAAATACGCCACTGATCTACTCTATTACCTAAAATTTTGATCCAGCGACTCGCACAACATTACATCCTACAGGTAGCACCACCTATCTTAATAATATTTACTTTTTTACCTAAGTAAGATCCTTTTATAAAGCACAATTGAAAATATTCAATGCTTCTCATTACTTCATAAATGCCTTCTTAATTGTGTGTTTCTCATTTTTTTCCCCTATTAAAATCATATTATATACCTACCTAGTTATAAATTACCAAAAAAAACCTCCCTTAGAATTGTATTTTATAAAGTGATAATATATTAATTATTTACTTTATTATGTATCTACGAATGAGTAGGTAGGTTCTTATCCAATACAAAGGCCTATAACATTTAAATAATGTCCGCTTTATATGTGTATGTTACGTTCAAAGTGTGAAATTGCCTTTCAAAATTGAACAATACATAAGTTTTTCTATATATTCGTTTTATTGATCAGTTCAATATTATGATATAATAACATGTAACATTGTAATACATAATGCCCAAATGTTGACAGGCAATATAAATCATTTTCTATTAAGGTAATAGGTGATACGTAAAATTGTTGAGAATGATGCTGTTTAAATACTTGATGCTAATATTAGATCACGGATAAAAATAGGGGTGGGTGGATATTAAATAAATTAAAATGTACTGCCTATTTTAAAACATGTCTGCGCCACTGTAGTAAGATTACAACTGTATGGTATTTATTTGTATCAAAATATCGCGGTAGTGGTAATTACACAATTTAAGTATTATTTGTTTAATTAAGTACTCAAATACAAATTAATTTCTAAATATTATATTATAATAATTATTTATTTTTTCTTCTAATTGCATGTATAAATAAATTATACATTATTAAATTTATCTTTTTTTCTATTACAATTATATATCATTACTAACTTACCAGGTATCCATAAATACATAAAATCCAAAAATACATATATATATATATAGTAAAAAATTGAATTGAATTAGGAAAGTATATTTCAATTGTCAATTTCTTACCATTATTTGGTCATTATAATATACTTATAATATTTGCACAAAGGGTTCAATTTTTTACATTACTCATATAATCTTGACAGTGTTCACAATACTTGGGCATTGTATTACAATATCTAAATTTTGAACTTTGACCGTAATATATATATATTACCTATGTATGAACAACTTTTACTCGAGTACTACAAACATGTATTTAATACAAAAAGTTGAAATACGCCATTTATTTTAAATGTGTATTTTTATATTATTGTTTATAATCAAATATAACATTTATTAAAAACATAAATTAAAACTAAATATTATATAGCTGTTTATAAGTTTGATCAAGTACAATAGATTGTAAAATTGAGGCATTGCATTATTATTAAACAATTCCACATGCATTACTATAAACACATGGATAAGTATTTACTACCTAAACCAAAATATTGTAGTCCTTAACAACATAATTTCCTCGTTTCCGCCAATATGAATTATGCTTATTAGACACACAAAATAAAATTTAATAATGCGATTTAAAAATATTACTTAAAAGTTTAAGTTGTACAAAATATGGAATCTGTTTTGTCTTTTAAAGAAATTCATTTATTGTTTTTTTAAAAATCTAAATATTTTTCATTAAATAAAAAATATTTAAATTGAATCCATCCAATTAATTTAAACATATTTTTTAATACCTCTTACTTATTAATTGTCATGACTAAATATTTTAATTTGTATTGTAATCATTTATGTATTAATATTTGTATGTATGAATTAAATATTAAATTAATGATATATTATTGTGTTGATTAATTTAAAGGAATTATGCTATTACCAGTGCTTAAATTATGGCCTATATGTATGCGAATGAACAGAATACCTATATTTATTAAAAAATAATTTTTACGTGTATTCTTCAAGGTTTTACTATTTTAGTAACATAACTCTTAATACATTTTTTTACACACCCCTTCTATTTTTTTTCCAATTCAAGCACTGGTCAAAACCTAATTACCTTAAATTACCTAGTCAAAACTCAAAGAAAAAAATATACAGTAATATATATGATGTGACATTGTGACATACATCATAAATTAAGTATTATTATTATATAGTCAAATAATTATTATAGGAAGTATATAATTTTTAACAATAAAAAAAAAAATCACAAATTATTAATTATTAGACATTAGATTTTACAATATAATATAATTTAGAAAAAAGTTAAGTATTAACTAAAACAAATTAATTTAATTATCATCATAAAGTTAAAAATATAAATATATTATTTGTTGACTTAGTTGAAACTGAAAATAGTTATAACTAAAGACCGGATTTAATTGATATTGCAACTTTTTTTGTAGTTAAGATAAATCAAATCTGATCAAATATGTACACGATTTCTATTAATTATTATCTTTCTGTTTAATTTTATGTTGCAATTTATTCCAATTTTTAATGTTTTTGCAATTTTGTATATTTTATATAATCAAATGAACAAATCAATATTTCATAACTAATTTTATAATATAAAAATAATAACATTATTGTAGATTTTGATTATTTTGATTATAATATGATCTCAGAAGTATAAAGGTGTATTATCTATTTTTATATTTATAGATATCTGTTATTACCAGATGAAGGACTTGATTAAATGCCTCAATGTTTTATTTGTAATTTTCTAGCTATATCATTTTTACCATCATACATTTTGTACTAAACTATTGTGACGGTGTACCTATTTTTGATTGGTGTTTATCGCTCGACTGGAATTTTCTAGCTCAAATTACTACACGAAAGTTTTAGAATAGTCCAGCGAACGATAAGCGTCTGTATATATATATATGGTGGTAATTAAGTTCAACGATTCGTGTGCGTTTACCTATTGATACCTTAGTACCTATTTCTTTGATCAGTTTGACCGCACAGTGAATGTATTCGTCGAAATGCCTAAAATCAAATCAAATTTAAAAAGTAAAATTTCGAATTGGATTGCTCCAAATTTATGTATGTAATTGAAAAAAATGGAGGGTATAAAACTTTAAAGTGTTACTATGGTAACGTCAGGTAAAGCAAATATTAATTTAGATATAATGTCTACTTTATTAAATTGTTTTAAATATACACCAATAACTAGTGTTGACGTAGAACATAGTTTCTCATTGTACAAACATATTTTAAGTAATAGAAGATTTAATTTTAATGAAAATAATTTTAAAATGTATTTGATCATCAATTTTAATTCCAAAATGTAATATTTATAGAAGTATTTTTTGTATTAATTATGTATAATAAGAATAAAAACTTTTACAATAATATTTTATTTTATAAATATATAAATATAACTTGCATTTTTATAGTGCAATTTATTTTGCAATTTTTGGTGCAATTATACAATTTCATTATGCAAGTTTTAAGTGTTTTTAATGCAATTAAATCCGGTCTTTAGTTATAACTTTAAGTATGTAGATGTTTAAGATAAAATTTTAAAAATTAAAACAAATCTACTTTGTTACGAAATGTGATTACTTTTTAAATTTAAGAACTATGTATTATTTGTAATTAATAAAGATTAACATATTAAATATATACAAAAAAATAAAATAACAATAAATAAAATAACAATGTACAAAAAGTTGTGTACAACTATTTTATAGGAGGATCAGATATGATTGTATTTGGAAAAAGTGAGTCAGAATTTAATAAAGAATCAGTTACAACTGGAGTATCTAAAGTATAATTTTCAATTGATGAATCAAAAGACATGGGTGTATTTGGTATTGTCCAGTCATCCGAAGCAGTCATTAGATCATTTAGATCGTATGTGTTTGGTGATAGACATGAAACAATTTGATTGTCTGGTGTAACATTCAATCCATTTTTTGCTGAAATTTTATAAAACATAAATTTTAATAACAATTGTAATTAAATAATTATCAGTTATCTAGACCAGGGGTCGGCAAGTAATTTCTAATGGAGTCCTAAAGATTAAAATAATAAATCAATGAGATCTGCCAATCTACGTATTCTCTATTAATAATAATACTATTACAGTAAATAATATAATGAAGTAAATACAATGTGTTGACAGTGTCCAGAGTTTTGCCTTCCGCCAGTTGCCGACCCCTGATCTAGACTGTAATATATAAAGTGGAATTTCTACTAATATAGTATTAGATGATAAATGATAATTTTGTATAGTCTTTTGCATATCTAGTTAATTATTTCTGATATCTACTAACAGATTACTCTATTTGGAATAATCAAGAATAATCAAGAACAAGATTTCATCATCTATGGTCAGGCATTTTCGTTTCCTAGTCGAATAACCTTTTAACATTCAATACTTGCAGTGTTACGTTACGATAGCGCCAAATAGGTATACTATCATACATGATCAACTATAGGCACAATTGATTTTAAATCATGTCTAAGTGTTAATTGTCGATACTAGAATAATGTAACACATCTGTGCACAAGTTAGCCACTGACTATTTTTCTTATTCCAAATAGAGTATAGCCTTCATTAACACAGAAATTTCATAAGAAAATTGAATTTGCTTTCTCTAACTCGTGTATGAAACTGATGATATAGTGTATGAGGTCTAATAGGTTAAAGTACTTAAAGTAGGTAGTGCTAATAATAGTAATTCTGAGGAAAATTTGTGTAACAGTAGGATGCCAATAAGATTGAAAGTTAGATATTAATGGGTAGTAATGAGGCTACAATGTTGTATGGATCAGAATGTTGAGCAGTAAGTAAAATACTGAAACAGAGGATGAGTGTAGTGGAGATGAGAAAACTTAGATAGATGTGTAGAGTAGATAGAATAAGAAATAAATATATAAAGGGGAAAATAGAAGTTACATCAGTTAGGGGAGAAATGATAAAGAATAGGCTGAGATGGTTAGGTAATGGTATAAAGGTGATTTAGAGAGCAAAAGCCATTAGTTATGGAAATGAATATAGAAGATAAAAGGGGGGGAAAGATGATCAAAGAAGAGGTGGGAAGTGGAATAGTGAATAAATCAAGATCTATGGAGGTGTAAAATTAGAATAAACGACCAAATATACTTAGATTTAATCTTAATAATTTACTTAGATCTATTTAAATTGGCTTATTATTCCACCTACGAGTTTAAATATAAAATTTACTAGATTTAGTAGATTTACTAGATTTACTAATTAAAATATATATTTTCGAATAATAATAAAATAAATATATAATAAATTACACATCAACTTTTAAAAATAATTTCAAAATTAACAATTAAATTTTAAATTACATAACTCAAGAAATATTACTTACCATCATTAAGAGACTGTTCTTCTGTCTTAATAGGTAAATTTAAATTTGTTGGGTCATCATTAATATACTAAATAAAAAATTACAATCAATTTACAATATACTCAGTATAAATTATTTTTAATATGCTTACATTAAGAAACATATTTGCATCGAATGTAAACTTATCATTTAATCCTTTCAATAAATTTTCTAATTCTGTTTGAACCGTATCAATTTGTTTAGTGACAGCTTCCCTGCTAATCAAAAATATATTTTATTATTAATAATTTTTAAATGAAATGTGCTTCTTTAATATACTTAGATTAATTTCAAACTATAAAATTTTATTTTACAATTAATTTATATAAAATATTTTGCTAAATTTAATATTTATTAATTTGTAACAAAATGTATATTTGATATTATAATGATATAATAAATAATTTTTAAAAATTATACAATAAATACATTAATTAGGAAAAATAGTTTTTATTAAATTGATTTATAATTAGTTAATTATAAAATGACTATAAAATAACTATAAAATTACTTTAAAAAAGCTTCTTTTATAGTACTTTATTCTTTTCCACATAAAAGCATATTATATTATTAATAAAAGAAAATATATTGATATAAAATCAATTTGTTTGCATATTTTAAAACAATTTTATAAAAATATTAAAAAAAAAAAAAAAACATTAAAAATATTATTTTGAACTTTTTAACAGAAAACTAGCATCTTATTTTGGCTATTTTAAAAGAATATTATTCCAGCCTCTAAAGAAATATGGTTAAATTCACTATACTTGCCTAGGTTCTGTATGAGCAAGCTGCATATTATCACTATTTGAATTTATATTTTCATTCCATTGAACATCATTAAATGTCATCCTAAAATAAAATAATTATATATAAAAATAATAAAAATTAAAGTATTTAAATTAAATAAATATTACTCAATAATAAGTATTTCTTAATCAATACAATTAACCATATTCTATTACATATTTATTTGTTAGTTTTATCCATGTCTACAATTTAAAACTGATGTTTTGTTGGTTCCACCTTCAGAATATTCATCTGCCGTCTGGTTGTTATAAGTTATAAGTTGTTAATGTTATAAGTTGTAACTATATATTTTAATATATGGTATATATAATATTTTATAAAACCAGCATTGGGTAGAAAACAAAATTTTTAAACCGTTATAATTGTTTATATTATTATCCTACTTTATAAAATTAAAACATTAATTAATTTACTTTAAAAATACTAGTTGTTACATACAGTTACATATTATAAGGAATTAATATATAGATAATGTTATATTTAAGTCAAATATGATTTTATTGATTGTAGCATATGCACTAATATCCATATTAAAAAAGTTAGCAGTTTTACAACTCTTTTTTTTCTTTCTCATACAAAATTTTAATTTAAAATGAATTATTATAATATTTATACACACATTTCAGGCTCAACGAAATCCACGTCCGGAATAGAAATAACTGGTGGATCATCCCCCGATGGTTCTACTTTAATCACATAAGGCTTGTCAGAAATCACTGGTTTAAATTGATAAATATTTGTATCGTCCAAATTTGACTTCACTTTCTTCTTTTTGGGGTTAATATCCTTTTTACCTCTCTTTGTATTTGAGTTCTTAATTAGTTTATCAATTTTCTTTTCTGGTTTTGATGAAGAAACTGTGACTACAGTTGACTTTGGTTCTAATAATTCTTCAGTAGGTGATACTGATACTTCTCTAATCAAATCATCTAATGGTGAATTTATTATGATTTCATTAGATGGGAAAAAATCTTCAACTGTTGAACCACTAGGACTATTAAACATTTTAGATGTACTGCTAGGACTAAGGACCACACCTTCAGACTCTACTACTTCACTATTAAAACAAATAATTAAAATATCTTCATTTATAATCATTTTTTACATTAATAATAAAAAATAACTTACTTTAGAATTTCTTTATGACTTTTACGAACATCATTTGAATTCAAGATATCGGCAGCATCTAACTCATGTATCACAGGTCCATATGAAGTAGACTGTTTATATTTTGGATTCTAATCCATAATAAAAAATAACTGTTTAATAATAAATTTAATTTATGTTTAAATAATAAATATAAACTTACAGTAAATGTTTCACTCGAATTTGCCTTTTCTGATGTTTTGTGATGCATAATAGGGAGAACATATCTAACATTATTTTTAACTTCTCGACACAATGTATTATTTGTGCCAGGTTGTCTTAAAGTAACTAAGAATTGGATTAACTGCATAAAATAATATAGATAAAGAAAATTTCAAAAAATATATTTTTATATTATTATTATTATTATTATTGTTAATAATAATAGTTATTCAAACCTGATTTAAAATCCTTTGTTGTTTCATATGCTTTTGGCGGATAACTGCTAATTCACGCCATAAACACTCATTTTCATGTTTCATAGCCATAAATTTAGAATCGAGCATTTTATTTTTGTCTTTTACTGTATTTACTTCTTTTATTAGTGTATTTATTGTGTCAATTGAATCAATATCATGTTTTATGCTTGGTTGCTATTTATAAATAATTGTATTTGTTTAATAAATCCAATGTATTTAAACTATATTTAAATATATTAAACTTACCACTTTTTCCCCTCTCTTTTGCTTAATTGATAATAATAAACAAGGATGTTCTTTCATAAAGTATGGATGTGCATATTCACATAACGTTCCATTATGATTAGATGTATGATCAATATCAGATATTCTTTTATTAAAACCATCTAAAATAAAAAAAAATAACAATTTTTTTAAAATAATTATGGTTATTAACAAAAAAATAATACTTAATGTATTTTGATATTTTTTTTTACTTAATTAATAATAGATTATATTATATTTAGTTAATTGTTTCTTATGATAATTATTATAATTTCAAAATTATAAGATTAGAGATTTAAAAGTTAATTAAACTTTATTTTATACTAGACCAAATTAATTATGTTTTAGTTTTCAATTAAATTATATAGGTGAAACTAAGATGACTTATTCATAATCCCTTAAACTTTTAAATTAATATTGACAGAATATTTAATCGGTTATAAAAAAATATTCGATTTTGATAATCTATACTTTTTAAATACAAATATTTTTTTTTTACTCAAATAAAAATTAATTGTATTACATTCTCTTTATCCCTCCTAAGGAGACACCTGACTGATACCAAGATTGTTCATAGTTGACTAGAATATTATGTTTTAGTTAACTTAATTTATGAGCTTTTTTGAATAATAATGACAGAATTATATCAGAATCCAAACCCTATACCATGCAGAGGCATGCCTCAATCGGCCACTGTAATTTTGGTTAAATAAGACCACTTAGATTTTATTTTGTATTTAATTTAATGCATCTATCTTCAATTCTTTTAAAAACAAAAAATATTGCATTGTGACGTGATGTCACTAATGGTATGCGGTGACACAGGATAACTCGTAGTTTGAAGATTGAACATCACAATAAGTCGATTGATAACAATGATTCCATTATAATATCTATAAATAGAACAACTATAGGAAATTTTACAACAAAAGATGAGTACAATATGTTATATGATAATCGTACAAGTGTAAACAACATTGTTTGTAATCAACATTAGTTCAAACAACATTGTCCATAATAACCGCCCATCTACCCCTATTGGTAGACACTGGTGTGGAAGACAATTCAGTAACGATATTGTTTTTTCATAATAATAATTATAGTTTAGATGTTCAGTGTTCAGTCATTATTAGGGCTAGGGACTTCTAGGAGTTTGCATGTTTTCAATAATTATTCAAAACATAGCTAAGAAATATAGAAATTTGTTTGATAGCAATACAAATCTATATTTAAATATGTTTGTTGCATATTTTACCATTTTTTTTATTTATAACTGCATATTTGACAATTTTTAATATAAAGTTTTATGAACAATTTATAAAAAAACTATAATTATAAATAGATTTTTTAAGCCTGAGATATTAGTGTAATGAATTTGTTTATGTTTTTCTCATTAATCACTTTGAAAAAATAAGAAAACAAGGTGGAGAATAAAACTATTAATTACTTCAAGTTTTTTTTTGATTCTAAGTGGAGCGAGGAATGTATTGTTTTTTCAAAGATTTTTTTTTTATATATGAAAATATTTTTTCGGATAGAAATAAATGTCCGATTACCACAAGTGGGATATGCTTTTGGTAGCAAATCATGTCTTTTTGTTACTTTATAAAGCTCATTTTTCGAATTTCTACAAAGTTTTTCCCTAGGAGAAGAAAAACTACCAAAAAATTGGCAAAATTACGATTTTCGTCATTTTTTATTTCGTGATAACTAATTGAGTTTTGATTGTAAGGACTTGAAATTTTTTTTGAGTACTAACATTGGTAATATACAAGTGTGGTAAAATTTTGGAACATACCAGTTGTTTATTTAGCAAAATATAGAGCTATGATATTTTTGCCAAAAAAAATTAATATTACCTATAATTTTGGGTTTATCGATTTGAAAATTTTACAAAAGCCTAATAATATACTACTTAATCATTTTACAAAATTTTTTGAAAATTGTGACTGAAAATTTTTTTATAGGCTTTTTATTATTTTTTTTTTTTTTTGATATATGAAAACATTTTTTCGGGTAGAAATAATGATCCGATTACCACAAATAGGGTACCTTTTCCGTACCAAATTTCATCTAGTTGGTACTTTATTTAGCTCATTTTTTGAATTTTCCAAAAGTTTTTCCTTGAGAAGCGGAAAATTGGTAAAATTACAGTTTTCGTTATTTTAAATTTTTTGATTATTAATTGAGTTTTGATCGTAGAACATTTTTTTTTAGTAATAATATAGGTAATATTTACGTTTAGTAAAATTTTGAAAAGAATTGGTTTGTTTTTTGGCTAAATATAGAGTTTTGAATTTTTTCCAAAAATGTTTAATATTACCTGTAATTTTTGATTTAACGGTATGAATTTTTTATAGAAGTCTACTTTATACTACTTAATCTATTTGCAAAATATTTTGAAAATCGTAACTGACAATTTTTATCAAATGATAACTCCTTGAATATTGATCGTAGGGATTTGAAATTTATTTTACATATATACATATGTAATTTACACTCGTGGTAAATTTTTGAATGGATTATCAGTATATTATATTTTAATATATTAAGATTCGCTCAGAATCGTATTTTCTAATATAATATTATTGCATTCAAATTTTAATAAATATAATAAACTACTAATTTCTCCAAGGACCGAAGGGACAAAGGAGGAACATTCTCAATCGACTTTTCTACTTCTTTATTATTATGAATAAAAATAATAAATATCTAGTGATTAAAATAAAATAATAGGTATGGTTTTATTTTTATATAATGCATATTTTAATAGCATATTTAGTAATTTTTTAAGACATAAATACATGCATATTTTAAAGTTTTTTTGGGCATGAAATCCCTAGCCCTAGTCATTTCCAATAAAAGTCTGTACCTAGTTTCGAAAGTTTCTGTTGACTTTAAGTCAATTATTACTGATAAGTAATTATTTTAGTAAAAATAATATGTTCTAACTCAATTAAAATTAAATATATAAACATATATATATATATTATTGCTCCTTCCCCATCGAATTTTCGAAAACCTATATAAAAATTAAAATCTTAGGAAAAAACATACATATTTTTCGTTTTATTAGAAATTGAAGGACAAGAAAGTGCGAAAAGAAAGTTTAAAGGAGAAGCAGAAAAGAAAACAAAATAAAAGATTGTTATCACAAGGGCTGAAAAATGTTATAATATTTTAGATGTTTTTCACCGTAAAACTAATGAAAATACATTTAAGGTTACTGAAAGTGAACCGGTTATGAGTAATAAAATATCTCACTCTATCGATATAGATGCACCAGTAACAGAAGTTTCAACATACATTTTCAAACATTTGATTAGGTACCAACTTATAAAGTTTCATTGAGGCCGTTCAAAATAATTTTGCATGGGTTGTGCTATAGAGCTAGTCAAACCCTGTCACCCTGTTACCCGTGAGTCATGAAGCTTGTGCACTGAAAATTGTTCAGAATCTTTTTTTACCGAATCACAACTAGTTTTATTAAATATTACTGCATTTTATTTTTAAGAGTAATAATTGTTTTTCTTAAAAATATTAAGTTTCCTAAAATATAAATTCAATGATTTTATCATTAGTTATTACTTATTATTGCATAATATCACAATAAATGTATTTAATTTAAAACTTTTGACTTTAATAATCTTACATAAGTGTAACTGCCGTACAAAACTCATAAAGTTATTATGCTTGAAGTATCTAGGTAAAACTTCACAGAATTCTACTTGGTTTTTTATAATAAAACTGTCACCATCCTATAAAAGTAATACATGGAAATAATTTATTTGTTCATGTTTATACTATACACAGATTATATGTAATTGTGTAATACAACTTTACCTCACTCCAAGTAATGACATTATCAGTCTCTTGACTATTAACCAAAGTCCAAAGTTTTCGTAAAAATAAGGCTATCCGTTGATCATTTGCAGGATTACCATCAGGCATTGTTGTTTTTTTTTGTTTAACAATATTCAATAGAAAGTGTATTTAAAAATATGCGATTCAACTACAATTACAATTCAAATCAAACCAAACATTAATTACACAAGTCTAAATAAATTTTAATTTTATCAAAATAAATTAAAATAATAAATACTACCTAATATGTATATTAGATGATAACTTATTTAATATTTATCATATTTTGCCATAACACATATAATACGATAAAAATAAAAATACTGAATAATACATAATAGTGTAAGACTTTTCAGCAGTAACATAAATATTGTTATCAATATATATATTTTTTTTACTACGTGATAACGAAAACAGTGCAGCACATGGATGTACCACAGATTAAATAAAACATTGACACAAAATGTAAACAAAAAAAATTCAACCTCACGTCATAGTAACAACATTTATAAAACGAAATTATTGTATACTCATTATACCTTAATATTATATCATAAAATATATTATCATTGTTTTGTGCTAAATATTTATTATTTTTGCTCAAAAGTATTTGATCATATTATTTATAGTAGAAGAAAAATTTGCTAATTCTAAGTATTTATATAATTAACGTACTTTTTATATTATTTTAATCTATTACTAATAAATACTACAATGAATTATAAATTTATATATGAATATATTAAATATCTGTGAAAAAATATAAACTTTTTTGTATCTTTAATACTTTGGGATGCCGTCTTTATCATGTTTTTATTTCCACAATGTTTCACCTATCATCTTTTGTATGAAGGGTATTTTGATTATTCCATATTTAAAATTCTTTACAAAATATAAATAAAGTAAACCAATAAGCAAAATATGTAAAAAATGCGCAACTTAATCGTATACAGGACACAAATAACAAGTCACAAACTTGAAATTACAAAATCGCAGTTAAAAAATCTCGCGCATATGACAGCGTCATAAGCATAATAAATAACTATCAAAAATTCAGTGATGCATATTTTTATTTTTCGTTAAGTGGTTACTCTTTCGCCAGGTTGAATTTTGTTTGTTTACTTTTTCAAGAATTACATTGCTTTAATAAGGAGTGTCTATAGCATGGTTGTACCATTGATTATAGAATATATAATATATATAATCTATTCTATAATCAATGGTTGTACTTATGATAAAACATTACAAAATTGAAAATATGAATAATCAGAAATATAGAACAAGAAATAACCATAGGCTATTAAAGTATTAAAAAAAAAACACATTATTTACTTATAGCTTTTATATTTTATTAAAATATTAATTAGTTGATTTAATAAGTATTGTGGAAAAATAATAGCCGGGGACATATAGAGTCGTGAACTGTGAGAGCACTACTCATTCTACGCATGTCTCACGACTGCTTGATTTGCACGACCAATAGGCGATAATATATGACCTCCAGTTCATACGGAGCTAATATTTTATTTTTCCGGTTGTTGGTATGCAAAAATACTAGCTTTAGAATAGTTTTCCGATAAATCATGATTCTTTTGCATTTCATATTCGATTCTTTCTTTAGACACAAGGTTTTGAATTTCTATTTGGAGTTTAAGTGCTCTCAAAGTCTCCATGTTGTTTAGCTGTTTGGCCAAACTTTGGCACCAAATGTCAAATTCTGTTTCTAAAGATAAATTTTTTTGACTGCTATGTAACTTATTAATGGCTTCTCCAATATATAATGATGGAGCACATTGATTCTGATGCCGCATTTTTTTTGATTGAGCTGCCTGAATTGATATTAAAGGAAGTTTGAATCTTTGACCAGACTCCTTTTCCTTTGATAAATTCACTTCAATTTGGTCATCTAGCCCAGAACTGTCTTTGTCTTCAAGTTGCTTTGATGTATTGATATGTTGAACTAGTGAACTACAAAGATTAAATACGGTTTCATTCGTTTTTGGATTTTGATTCAGAAATGAATGGACAATAGTAAACCATGGTACTTTAGGCTGATAAATATCAAATGCAGATGCTCCTGATTTTTTAGAGTTATTTATTTTTTTTACTTCTTGGTAATAAGCTGATCTAATATTTTTAATCTTTTGGGCTACTTCACGAATACCAAAACCATTGATGCCCATTTCATCGCATATTTTTTGTAAGGCTCCATCTCTTGCATTTCTGTCTTTGTACATTTCAGAATTTATTTTCCACAAACATTCTGCGTCGCGATATAATTCAACAAATTGAATTGTTTGTGTTACATTCATTTTGTACACTGACATTACGCTGACGCAGGAAATGTTATTATTATATACAAATAAAATGTATAAATTTATTTAATTAATAATAGATTTTATTATTTCACTCGTATAAAAATTTTAAAAATACGCAACAACCGTCACCAAATGTAGGTGTTTTACGACTCTACCGGTCGTGTTCACTCTAACATACCGGTGTGATCACGACTCATACATTTTCGGTCGTTTACGACTCCCACTATATAAGTGATTGTTCTATAATAGTAATCACGAATCAGACTAGCTGGTTTAGTAGTAGTGTCCTCGCCCAGTTCACGACTCCGTGTAAATCCGGCTTTAGACTTTTAGAGTATAAACCATGAGACTTATATATTTATATATACACACAAAATACAAGATAATACCAATTACCCATATACATATTATGCCAAATGAAAAAAGGGGTTAGATATAGTAGTTGATTTGATAACTTACTATACACCTAGTTTTGTAGTAATAAATCGTGAATATGATTATATTAATGTTCAAACTCGAGTTTTCATAAATTACTTGAATAACATAAAAACAAAACTTGCAATAGTTTTTTCTATAATCAATGTATCATTATCAATGGTTTCATATAATCTGTGGTATTATTGAGTGCTGTCCACAGATATAGAGTATAAATAAGGGAGTTTATTTTATAGTTGGTGTTGTCTGTGGTGTTATCAGAAAATATTTTTTTATCATTTTTCTAACAACTATCCAATACCAATGTCATGCTATTGTTTATACCGTACCTGTTTCATATAATCTGTACCACGATTTTAGATAGAATCCTGATAGTATCTATCTACAACCGTATTCTGTACACAGTACGGACTTGGATGATTTATACAGTAAAAAATACTGTATTAAGCATACAAAAAAAATATATCTATGGGCTATGGTATGATAAAATTAATGTGTTCAATCTTTAATAATTCAAAAACAAACTGCTTTAACAATAATGTTTAGTATAAGTGATGAAATCAATAATAAATAATACTGAAACTATTATAACATGTTAATTCTCAATTACTATATATTACATGGCGGCCATTAGGGGGGGGAGTAGGATACCCATTGCTCCTATATTTTATCGCGCCAATACACAATATGCAAACGCCACCTTCATAATCTACAATAATATAGACTTACTGTACTTTTGTATATTGGTACCATTTTTATTTTTATTTACCTTTTGTATTCTTGTGGTTTGTTTAGCAGTGCATTGAAATGTTTAATAAAATTATAACTATAAATCTTTGTAATTCCTAAAAAATGCATTGCAAATGAAATTGTCAGTTACTAACATAATTTTAATATCAAACTAAATTAGCCTGATCAGCGTAAAACTAGGCCTGCTTCAATTTTCGCTCCAATAAAAATACTGAAATAGGGTCACTGATATATTACATTATAAATGTGCAAAATATAAGCTTAATATACATTTAATAAAACATAATATGTTTTACAAATATAAACCACAAAATAAAAAATTGAACTTGTATAAATAATTAAGTTAAAATATACTTCATTTTATTATAAGATCAAATGTTGATACATAATAATAATAAACATCAACACCTAAATCAGTTTCTGAATATTAATTATGATTTCCCTTATAACTAATTATAATAAAGTACATAAGTAATGTTCTAAAAAAGTAAAAATAAACTTGAAATCATATTATTTATGTATTCACATTTATCTGAAATAAATACTAGTTTTGAAACTGTTTCAACTTATAAGAACAGTATTAAAATATTTGTGTTTATATGGTAACCAAACAATAATTGTATTATAATACCAAGTTATCTAATTCTTTGTTTTTTACACAATTAATAGTTTTTAAAACATTTTCTAGAAGATAGTTTGTTAAAACAGAAATATCTTGAGCTGCATTAACTTGAATAAAATTATCATTTTTAAATTTGTCATAATTCTGATCAACTTTACTTTGGAATTCAACATTTTCATATCGTTCATCACCAAAGCCAGATCGTTTAACCATTTCTTCAGTTGATAATTTTAAAAACATTACCAAGTCTGGTTTGGGTAAGCCATTTTCTGGACCACAACACCACTTAAAATCAACACATTGTTTTGCACTAGTAAAAACTACACCAGAATATGAATACCGATCCACAATTAATGTTATACCAGACTCTATTTGTTTACGAATTTCAGGTTCTAGTTCCCAACGGTTAGCACTAAATAATAAATGTACAGATCGATCAGGTAAGTCTATTTTTTTAGATAAATAATCATTAATTATTGAACCAATAGGAGTAGAACGGTCAGGAAATGATATCTTTTTTGCTGGTATCTTCATATTGTTCAACTGTTCCACTAACTTTGTACATTGAGTGGTTTTTCCAGATCTATCACAACCTTCCAAAACAATTAAAGCGCCACGCATCGCAGATTTTGTCATTTTGATTAATTACCTTGGAAAAATAAAAACAAAAAATTACATTGTATGCATTTCAATTATCAAATCAATTACCTTGTAAGCCAAGAACAAATATTTTTTAAGCTATTAGAGTTTACTTAAATTATTCAGTATAGTAATCACGTTTAAACATTAACTTAGACTAGGTCAATTGAACAACATGAAAAAATTATAAAATTATATTGTTTACATTTACAGGAAGTTGTATTAATTTGAATAAAATATAAATAATTAAATTTACATGCACTAATAAATAATAGTACATTTTATATAAATATAAATAATATAAGTTATAATATTTTTTTATAATAGATTTTATTGGAAATCTGATTCTTCCTTATAGTAAGAGGAAATTATTTGGCAAATTATAAAATCCCATCTAAATTATAATGTAGGTATACCAAATTTGCTTAATAATAATTAAAACTAGAAAAACACAATATCTTTAGTAAATTAATTAATTCATACTTTTAATTCTACCCAACAGTGTTTAATGACCTAGTAATAGTGTGTACACTTATTCAGTATTCTATATTTATTTTAAATATAAATTTGAAGCATAATTACCCAATAACAATTATAAACGACAAAATTAAATATTATCTTCAAACTGTATAAAAGTTAAAAATAACTTAAAATGTTATACCCGAATGTAACTCTTTTTACTTTTCAATGATTTTAGTATTTTATACATTAATCACTAATGAGCCATGTCTAAAACAGACAATAAACTAATGAAAATGAACCGGAAGCTGATTTCTATGTATTACAAAATAAATTATACTATTTTACATACAAAAACAAATCAAATAATATAAAAAAAAACAATACCTATTAATTATTAATATAAAGAAACAGGTGAATATTTAACGCGGGAAACTATGAATTCGTGAATATGGGAAAAAAACTATAAAGTGGGAGTTAAAAGATTAGAAATTTAGAACCGGCATCAAGGAATAAAATTTAAATGATACCATTTTGATAAAGAATATATCCCGTTTGCCGTCATAATGACAAACACAATAAATCTTCCACGGACTTACTATCTGACAGCACTGGTTAAACAGCAGCTGTTGTAATTGTTTTTATATTTTGTTTCACAATTCTCCATCACCATCAGGATAATGTAAATTTGTAACTTGCGTGCGAGTAACTACGTTTCACTTCAACATCACGTCATCACCATTATTCAAATAAAAATAAGCAGTCTCCCCTCCGTAGTTTTTTTTGTTTTTTGTGTGCTTGGGCCATACACGTAAAATCGTAATTCTCACTGTGAAGTGTAATCTTGTGGTTTGTAGACGGCAGTGAAGGTCCCGCGGATAAACAGCTGGTTTGTGCTGTTGTTTGATGTTTCTCTTGTTCATTGAATTGCCAATTTGCCATAGTACTATAGTAGGTAGTTCCTTAGTTAATAGTCGGTATCTAATGATTATTTTTGTACTCGTCGACTCGCAACGTAACGTATGCATATATAGAAACGTTTTATGTTATTTTCAGTTTATCGACGTAAATCAATCTTGCATGCCGTGGGAAACTATACACAAATTTCCGTGCTGAAAATCTGCTACAATACAACATGTCAAATTGATTTCTTTTAACACTCCACCGTACGCAAATACAATATTATAATATTATGGATGATAATAAAGACAAAAACGGAATGGTAGCTGATTTTCAGGTAATAGATCGTCGTTTTCTCATGGAACTAAAGTCTTTGATTTAAAATCCAATTTTATTTATAAATGTCTTTGTGTTATTCAGGCCATTACCGGTATCGATAATACTGGCATAGCGTTGATGCATTTATCAAATTTCAACTGGGATTTATTGGTATATACTTTTATATTTAGTAATGTTTCAATTGATTTTGTTATAGTGTTTGTGTTATTATTTTCCAGGCTGCTGTCCATCATGTCACACCACAGCACACTCAACATTTACCATCTGAAGGTCGAAATTCTCGTGCTAACATACCAAATGTAACAATTGCAGACGATTTTGATGATATGATTGCTTCAACATCTAATGAAAATCGTCGTTTATTAACAATTGAAATCGTACAAAATGGACATACTATTACTACAATAAGATTAAATGATGGATCAACAATTGGTATGACTTGATTTGTATTTTTTTCTTGTAATTTTAAGAGTATTGTATATTACTCAGTAATAAATAAAAAATACTATGTATATTATACATGTTATATTTATAACGATAAATAGTGAATATGCAGACACATCTGTAAAAAATCCTATGTTAGTAAAATAATGATGAAAAAATATTCACATAAATAAATTAATGTTTGGAAAATTATTTAACAACAAGTATTGTGGAAGAACTAGAACCTGAGAAACATAAGTCCACATAATATCAGCCTATAATTTAAACTACCACAACCTATTTTAAACTGGTTTTTTGTTGCATACTACAATAACAACAATTTATAAGTTGATTTTATCATACATTTTTAAATTGGATGTTAATAATATGCTTATACTAATTATTTAAGATAACAATTTATTCTATTATACTATAACATGCAACATTTGAAATAAAATTTATTAATATGAATATATTATTCACATTATAGATGATTTGAAAACATTGGTCTTTGCTGAATGTGGCATACCATGTTGTGAACAATTGTATAATGGATGGCCGAATAATCAATACCCTTCTAATAAAGATGTATTATCCAAATTTAACTTTCCAGATAGATTTAGAGTGAATCTTACAACTACCAATGAAATTATAGATCTAGAGCTGAATGAAAGGTATAATATTTTATTCAATTACACTTATAATGTATAATGTATTTGTATTGTTATTTTTACAAAGTACTACCGCAAAAATGTTCACCCTAAATATTACAATGGAAGCTACAAATTCAAGCCATTATAAAGTTTATAAATTATCATTCCCATCTGAATGTACTGTCGCACATGTAAAAGAAGTTGTTGCAAACTTGACAAAATTACCTATTAATAATCAACAATGGTTGGGATGGCCACATTTTGTTACTTCTGCTACAACATTAGAGGAATCTCATATTAATTATCCAGTACATGATTTCAAATTGAAACCAACAAATTCTGTACTTAGGCATACCAGAAGAACATATAACACTAGATTGAACGTAAGTGCATTTATTTTAAATATATGTATCACAAAAATTTTGATATGTCGAGGTGTATAAATTAAAGATACTAGAGGCCCAATTTTTAAAACTTTAAACACTTGCAAGCCGTAACATACATTATTTTATTCTTATTATTGGAACTATGAAAATTAAATTTTAAAAATATAATACGTGCCAGATAAAAACAATACACAGAAAGTTACCCATGCCTAGATATATATAGTCTGTTTCATCTAAGAGTGCACCGGGCGGCAAACGATAATGCTACCAAACTTGTGCATGTTTCCCCACCACAGACAGGCTAATTAATTTAATTTTCTGTGTACACGGCGGCATAAATATGATTTAATTTTGTAACGGATTGGTTGATTTTTAAGCTAAATATAGAGCTTTGAACTTTTTTATAAAAAAAGTTCAATATTACCTACAATTTTGGGTTTATCGATTTGACAATTGTATTGAAGCTTAATCATATATTATTTAATCTTTTAACAAAATATTTTAAAAATCCTGATTAAACATTTTTTATATGGATTTTATTATTATTTTTTCTGATGTGTGAAAACATTTTTTTTGGGTAAAAATAATGGTCCAATTACCACAAATAGGGTACCCTTTGCATACCAAATTTCATCTAGTTGGTACATTATTCAGCTCATTTTTTGAATTTCCCAAAAGTTTTTTTTTGAGAGAAAAAAACTACCAAAATATGGCAGAAAATCAATAAAATTACAGTTTATGTTAGTTTAAATTTTTTAATTTCTTGATAATATGATAATGAATTTTGAACGTGGGGACTTGAACTTTTTTTAAAAATTACATAAGTAATTTACACTCGTGGTAAAATTTGGGAATGGATTATCAGTATAATATATTGTAATATATTGAGATTCGCTTAGAATCATATATTCTAGTGCAATATCATTATATTCATATTTTAATAATTATAATAAATCACTAATTTCTTCGAGGGACAACCTAAATTGACTTTCCCGCTTTTTTTTTATTTTTACATGAATAGTCTGTTGTTGACATGGAAACAAGTGATTCACCAATGCCTTCATCGTCTACTTCGTCATCATCTGCATCAACATCATCTTCAGGAGAAGATCCATTTGAAGATGCAGCAGAGTCATTAAGTGGTATTGATGATGATGATGAAGATGCTATGTTCATGGATACTGAAATAACAACCCGAATTCGTCCATTAAGTATGTTATATCATTAATTTCTAAAAACATCAAATTGCTTTAGTTGTAAAGGTATATATTATATGACTAATTTATACAATTTTAAAACTAATCAAAATAATTTAAAAAGTATAAATAATTTTGGTACATGGTCTGCCATCGGAAACACATGGTTTTCAAATAAATATAACCTAGAAAGTATTACGTTAGAATAAACTTTATTT
Organism: Eriosoma lanigerum; assembly: GCA_013282895.1. NCBI lineage: Eukaryota > Metazoa > Arthropoda > Insecta > Hemiptera > Aphididae > Eriosoma > Eriosoma lanigerum. Next base: position 35,439,421 of record CM023358.1, read on the forward strand.
ATACCAAAATGAAGCTTACTGAATAGTAAATTATAAAAAAAAAAATTATTATTATATACAATTTACTTCATAATATACAGAAAATTAGATTGTGGAAATCTTGATTGTTTTGTAAAATGCATGGTTGTAGTTGAATCCTAACGTTTTTTAAATTATGTGAATAAACATCTACAGGTTTTATTTAAATTTGACTTTTTGAAGTACATGTGTGATTTAAGATGTCCCCAAAAAAGAAATATACCGACAGAACAAGGGTGGCTAGTAAATGTCACCTAACTGTTATTTTAAAATAATGCCTCATAGCGAACAATGTGCCACATCCTAAACCATAATAGTAACTAATTTTTCATTATCAAACAAAACAACACTAATTACTTCCCACTTTGATTACTTATTAGATTATAAAATTCTCGTGACAGACTATATATATATCGTTAGTCATTATGATGTTATCAATTTTTTTTCTGTTTGAACTGAGAGCCGGGAAGGAATCAATGCTTAATAAAATAAATTACGTTATACGTTTAGTAACAAACTGTGTTTACACAATGTATACTTTGTCCGGCATAAATAATTATTAATAGACATCTAAATAACACCAAAATTAAAATATTATTATACAATAATTGGTTTTTATGTGTCTAACATTAAAATACCATTTATAATAATATTGTGTACTCGTACTTTTTTAATATTTAAATAATAGTACATCTGTTAAGAAATATTAATTTTGATAATATATATTTTAAATTTGTATGTTTCTATATTTGTATATTATTCTCAGTTGATTGTTTTAATAGGCTTCCGCTTGATATTTTTCAATATATTTGTAAACAATACATATTATAACAGTTGTAATATATTTACTATTTATATTAATAGTTTCTGAAAACAATGATGATGAACTTGCTGGTTGCATTCAATTTGTTGGAGAATTTCAAAATCGTTATGGTGATATGAGACCAGAATTTTTTTTGGGGACACTTGATCAAGCTATCAAAATTGCATGCTTTAAACCAGCTAAAGATGTAAGCATAGTTATTTTTATCTGACTTTATATTAAATATTAGTATATATTTATAAACTTTGAGTAGATGTATTTTTTGAAATTTTCTCACTTTATGGTTTAAAATTTAAATATATCTCAATTTAAATCAAGTTTCAATCAATATTTAACACTTAATTATAATAATTGTTTTGTAAATATATTTGTTAATTTAGAAACGTCTGTTAGCTGTTTACTTACACCATGATCGCAGTGTGTTGTCAAATGTGTTTTGCACACAATTATTATGTTTTGAATCAGTTGTGCAGTATCTTAATGCAAATTTTCTAGTATGGGGATGGGATATGACACACCCATCTAATAGAAATAGGTAACTAAAACAAATAATAAACATAATAAATAATATTAAAAAAATTTTTTTTAGAATATTGCAATCCGCCTCTCAAACATTAGGTCAAATGGCTGAAGTAACATTAAGAGCTATTGATGTTAATAGATTACCTGCTTTAGTGTTAATTACACGAAACCGATCCAACACAGAAATATTGTCTGTTATAAATGGTAATATTTAGATTATTTATTATCACAATATCTATACTCTGTTCCATATAAGAGTAAACTGAGTGGTGACCAATTTTCGTCTGGCAGCACACATCTCTCTCCAAGCGGGCGGCCGTTAGATATTTACTGGCTGCCGTCACAAACGATACTCAATGCTAACACAGACCCGATATCTATAGTGTTTACCTTATGGAAACAATACAGTGTAAATTGAGACTATACTATATGGACCATCATTTTTACATATAACAATACTAGGTGGCAATTCGGCATAGCTTAATTTTGTGCTTAGAAGAGGGAAATTCAGCTAGACGATTCATCAAAATCGTCAGTCATGATGTGCGAACACGTTTTACTCTTAGATGGAACAGAGTATCAGTGGCGGTTCATAGTAGTTTGGCAAGGGAGTGCGATAAAAAAAATTAAAAACAATGTTAAACATCAACCTCATCCTTAGGTATGCTTATATGCTTATATGCTTATATGCTTCATATTAAATAAAAATAAATAGAAAAAATATATAGGATAAAATAATTTAGTTTATTAATATTGACTTTTATACATTAGGTATGTGCTATTAACAATGTATAAACAATTCCACCACTCCGACACCCGAATAGAGCATTAAAGCGATAATAATCATTACACAACCGGCTATATATTTTGTATGCCCACTGCCGTGTTTATATACATTAGACATTATTCTACAGGTAGATATTATCATTTAAAATGGTACATGTTGCTTCCCCCAATTTGAACGACTGAATTTATTGCACATTATATTATTATGCTTCTACAGCCGCTGTCGCGGTGATAATATTATATTATACCTATAGTACATGTACAGGGAACTGCCGAAACTGGTATTTTTATGTGCTATTCACAATATTGCACACATTATGACGCTATGTAGATACCCGTATGGGCATTATCATTAGATATAATAAAATTACATTGCGAGTTTGTGATGGTACCTACTAATAATAATTTAAACGCTAATAATAAAAAGATATAATAATTTTGTTTGTTTGTACTACACACTAATATACCATTATTGTATTAAGTATATACTAAAATAAATATCTATTGAGTAAATATTATTTCAACTATTTAAATAATAAATTATATTTTTCATTTTTGTTGGGTGTGCGACCTCACCATCGCACTTATGCACGAACCGCCACTGTAATATATGAATATGACTATACTTTAAATATTATAGGAGATTGCAATATAAGTGAATTACTTTCGAGTCTTATAAATGCTCAAGAAATGTTTGCTATGCAACAACAAATAGAAATTAAAGAAGAAGGAGAACGAAATATGAGAGAAATGATTAAGGTAGAACAAGATGAAGCATATCAACAATCATTGGCTATTGATAGGTATTTTTTATTTTAAATTAATTTTTGATACAATATAATTTAATTAAACTGTTATTAAATAATTACAACACTACTAATTATATTTTACATTTTAATTTTGTTTATTTATTTTTGCTTGCTTTTTAAATATTCCTGTTTTAATTTTATTTAAATATTTAAAATACTAATTTTAGAGCTAAAGAAGAAGCAAAAAGAACACAAGAAATTGAAGAAAAAGCCATTAGATCTCAAATTGAAAGTCAAGAAAGACAAGTTGCTGCTGAAAAAGAAGTACCTAATACAGTAGTAATATCTGATGTTATTCTCTTAATCTAAATATTGACTATTTATTTAGGCTATTCGACAACGAATTGTAGCATCACTTCCAAATGAACCAGAACCTACTAGTGATCAAGTAGCAAAAATAAGATTTAGACTTCCTCTCGGGAAATGTTTAGAAAGACGCTTTTTGGCATCAGATAATCTACAAGTAAAGATACAACTTTATTTTGTTATATGTTTATATTTAATATTATCGATAAGTATTTCTACATAATTAATATTGTCAAATTATCTGAATTTAATTATCTATAATCCCCTTATATATATTTATATCAGATAGTAAAAAAAAAAAAAAGATTTTTATAACAATTTTTTATAGAAAACTAACATTTGTCCCATCAATTTACTTCTTTTCTATAGTACTGCTCAAAAGCTTTGTCACTGCTATGGATAGAAAATGGTCTTAACTTTTTTACTTTTGAGAACAGAAAAAAATCACAAGATGCCAAATTTGGTGAATAGAGGGAATGATCGAATACTGAAATCTACAAGAAACTGCTTCACTAAGAAAAAATATTGTGCTGTTGGAAAATCCATTATTTGTTCTTCCAAAGATTGTTACCTTTTTTTCGTATTTGTTCTCATATTCAGTTGAAATAGTAATAATTTACAGTTTGTCCATGTGGAAAATCCATTCCATCATCATAATATCCTTCTTAACATCAAAAAACAATGAGCATTGCCTTCAATTTGGAATTTTTTAAAATGGATATACAATAAAAATATTACAAATATTTTCTCTTAAAAAATTATTAATAATCATTCAATCCGTATTTACCAAAAATACTACTTTTGTTTGTGATAGCAAATTGTGTACTAAAATTCTATTAGTTTATTAAATAGGATATATACTTATGACATATTTATATTTAATAGATTCATCCTAGTAACTGAACTTTTCTATTTTATTTATTAATTTATATATAATATATTATAATAGTATTCATTTTTTAGGTGTTGTTTGACTTTTTATACATAAATGGCTTCAGTCAAGAGGAATACAAAATAATCTCAAGTTGGCCTCGAAGAGATGTAAGTAAACTTGAAATAATTATCTGACAATTCTTTAAAATTTATTTTTTATTTTTACAGTTAACAACACTTAGTGTAACTCAAACCATGAAAGAACTAAATCTGTATCCACAAGAGACATTAATTCTGGAAGAACGATAAGTGATACTAACCTTATTGTAAATGCACGATTGTATAAATTTATCATGTTTTTTTTTATATAAGAAAATAAATAGAGTATTGTTTTTATTATTATTAAAGATTATAATTACATGTATGCTGTTGATCTTTTCTTTATACAATTAAAACTTATCTATCATGTTATATTTTATTGTAATATGATAATTAAGTATAAAAAAAAAAGATTAAAATAAGTTAAATTCTTATTTGTATATATTATTATTTATAATCATAACATCAAAAATAAATCTGTAACTGTATCTTAATTTTATCATCAAATAATTTAATTGCAATTTTTATCAATTTTCGCATGGAATGTCAAAGTTTGTTGTCCTTTAGGTAACTTCTTAGTTTTTTTGTTTGAATATGGCATTGAATTAGATCTTTTTCTAAAATTATATTCTGTAACAGTTTCCATTTTAAATTTGTTTTCCAGATTTTTAGCCAATATGAAATCGTTCTTTTGTTGTATATTTTTCTCTAATAATGAATATTGTTCAATACAAAATGTACAAAGTGACACATTGCTATTCAAATTGTCTTCTAAATGTCCACAAGTACAATTCTTCAAATTTTCATCTTTAAATATTTCTGATAATTCTGAGATTAAAAAATTGTCAATTGAATCTGAATAAACGAAAAAAAAAGAAGTTTTTAAATGTTTCTCAGCGATTAGTATTATCTTACCAATTGAAGTATTAGGAGATGAAAATGATGACATTGGCAAACTTATCCTTTCTTTACATAATCTGTCTCTCTCAACATTTTTAGATGTTAGTGTTGCTAAAATAAAATATGATTTAATCAATTTTAAAATTATGAATTTTCATTACTTACAGAATATTTTATCCAAAGGACCTTCTTTTAGAATATTTTTCTGGAAATAAAAAAAATAAATGTTAATTAAAACAGTACAATATAGATATTACAGGGTGCTCCACCATTTTTATGCCCATTAATAACTTTTTACTGTTTTTATACATTTTTCAAAAAGCTCA
>CM023358.1:35444892-35458387 GCA_013282895.1 Eriosoma lanigerum
AACAGACGAAAACTTGTCGCTATCGGCTACTGATCTCATTTTGAACAAAATATATTTACTGATAATCCATTTAACTTGAAACACACAATATTTATAAACAATTTTAACTTTTTCGTTTAAAATATAAATAAATATAATTTCAAAAATGTATGAACAATTTTCTAAAATTTACAAGCCAACATAGCATTTTTACTAAAAGAATTTTTACATTTTTTATACCCAAAAAGAAAAAGTTAATATTTTAAAAAATATGAGTGTTCTACATTAAATGGGTCATCCTGTACAAATATATTAAACTCACATTTGAAGATAATGTATTATTTGTAGTATTTTTTTTATTATTTACTCCTGTATCAATTTCTGTCTCCAACTTTAAAAATAAGTCTAAATAAATAAATTGGCTTAATTCAAAAAATGTAATTTAAAACCTTACATTTTGTAATTTTTGTGCTAATTGTCCATCTGATTCATTTAATATTATTTGTTCTTCATCCAGTTCTTTTAACAACTAAGACAATTTTTTAATTATTTAAAACATAATTGTAATTAAAGTTATTATTTTTACTTTTTCTTGAATGGTTAATGCAAGTCTCTCATCATCTTGAGATATTTTTTCATTTAATTCTTTTATAGCTCGTCTATTAGCTTCTTCTTCTTCCTTTTAACAAATAAGTTAAAAATATAACAAGTTATTAGAAACAATAAAAATAAATTTAGACATTTTTTAATTTACTTCTAATTGTTTAGCCAATTTTAAATTTTCTAACTCAATTTTTTCTTGCTCTTGTATATAATTCATTCTCATTTGATCAAATTCTTTTTTTAGTTCTCCTTCCTGATTTTGAACACGATTAAAACTTTGACCCATAATACCTAAACATTAAAATAACAATTAATATAGTAAACTTATATATTTATAGTTAATGAACATCTATAGTTATGAAATAGTGAAATACATCAAATGTAGACAAAAAAAAAAAAAATTAATTTTTACGTTCGTCGAGACTATCATCTTCATCATTTAATTTTTTTTGCACTTCTACTGGATATTGTTTTTGTATAGCTTCCCACAAATGTTCATTCACCAATACATCCCAATTATTCTTGAATTTACGAAGCCAATTACTGATACGCTTTCGACATATTGGACAATGATATGCTGTTATATTAACCATATTTTTGAAACATTCTAAACAAAGTGTATGTTTGCATGGCATTGTCACAGGTCGTATATAAATGCATCTACATGCTATACAAAATACACTATCAAGATCTAATTCTTTATACTGAAGTTCTTTCATCATCAAGTTGTTCTTTTTTCTCTAAATAATTGTTATGCAACAAAAGATATAATTAATATCTTATAAACTTATAATAAATTACAAGGATATAATTAAAATATAATACTATGCATCATGGGTGCAATTTGGTGGGGATTGGTTAGGTTAGATTCATAGTATCTCTAAATTTCTTTAATTATATTCATGTTTTAAATAATTAAAATATTAATTATAATTGATACATTATATTGTATATTGTCAAAAATGTAATGATAAAATATAGCACCACCCAAAATGTTTACCCAAATTGTGCTTATGATATGCACATACAATACTATAAAATTAAATCGCTAATTTATTTTTAAAACTTATTCCCATATTTTCTTGTAATAATAATAACAACAATAACAAAATTATAAAAATAATTCAATAATAAACAAATATACAAAGCAAGTGTGTAAAGATGCAAATATTTCTTTCTCTAACAATGTATTTTTGTTTTTTTAATGTTGCATAAATATTAGAAATTTGGTGCATTGTATATCAAATTGTTTCAATAATGAAAATTTAAAAAAATTAAGCTTTCTTCATTTCCACAACATAAACTTTAAAATACCATGTTAAAAATATCACTAACTCACAAGTAATCAAACATCCATATTTAATTATAAAATGGATGTTTTTGCAAAATTAAAAGTTAGTTTTAAGGTTAGGTGTTTATGAGTACAAGTAATAATTTAATTATAACTTACGATTTTAAAAATATTTTGGAAACAGACTAAGTTGTATATGAGTAAGCTTTAATAAAATTTTCAAACTATTAAACTCAAAATTACATGTAATATTAAATATTTTTGGAAAAAATATAAAGCTTTATATTTAGACAGAAAATCAACCAATCCATCCCAAAACGTTACAATGTGTAAAATGCATGTAAATACTCAATAAAATTTTTAAGTCTCTAAGACCAAAACTCAATTAGTTATCACGAAATAAAAAAATTTATGATTACAAATACCGTAATTTAGCCGATTTTCCAGTAGTTTTCCCCGAGAAAAACTTTTGAGAAATTCGAAAAATCAGCTAAATAAAGTACCATCTAGATGCAATTTTGTACGGAATAGGTACCTTATTTGTGGTAATTGAACCATTATTTTTACCCAAAATATGCTATCAGGCATAAAAAAAAAGAACATTATCAATATATTTTTCGTTTCATTCAGAATCTAATAAATTGAATATGGTTGGTATAATAGTATTATTTAATATAGTTTAATCTAATGTGTGGTATTATTTAGTTATAAAGATTTTTCCTATTAGTACCAACTTACTATAGGCAATTAAAAATATTTATAACTATTTTAAAATTAAAAGGTAATAGGTAATAAACTCATATAAAAAATTATTATTAATAATAAGCACTTAAAATACTTACCAGACTCATTGTTTAAACGTTCAAAAATGTAAAATCGGATGGGGAACTACAAAATATTAACCATTAAGATTTAAGGTATATATTCACACTATCCACCCATCCATGTGATTAAACGTCAGAGATAAAACCTCGAATATGAAGTCAGTGCATAAACTGAAAATAAAAATATAGAATACTAAATAGTGAATAGTGAATATACATATACTAATATGTAATAAAATCTATACTTACCAATATTGTTAAGTTTTAAATAATTGATTTTGATTACACAGTATTAAGTCCGCAAATTAAATACATATCAACAAAACCATGCCAATACAATTTATAAATTTAGATAACAGTTGTTACAGAAATAGTTTATACTTTTAAAGTCATTCAATATTAAGTTTAAGGTACATTAATTCAATCGGAAAATTACAAATAAATTTTAACGTCTGAAAAAGCAAAACCTATTATAATACTCAACACGCACAAGCAGCACATGGCACATAGGCCGCAAAACCAGTAACCACTAACCACTAACCACAGAAAATATAAATCCAGCTATTACAGCTGATAGAACACTTCTGAATTTATCAATAATTTCGATTACTTGATTTCTTCTCAATTCAGTGTGACTACATATAAGAAATTAAATTATTGTATAACATCTTTTATTATAATTCATTACTATTGCATCAATTAATTTGTTATATATTGATGATTTAAAAACTGTATATTCCCAAGATCTATAAAGTTCAATTCCGTTATTTTATTTTGATAGATTGATAATTATGATTGATAACAAAAATATTAAAATATTAAAATCTAAAATCACATTATAAGTTAAAATTTTTCCATAAAAAAATTATAATATAATAATTACATAATGTATTATTATTTATTATTATTAGTGGCGGATCCAAATGGGGCACATGTCCCCTTGTCGAGAAACCCTAGACAAATTTTGGGTAAACTATACATTTTTATAATTATATATTTCGAAATTAATTAAATACATATACCTAATCGCTAATTTACTGTAATATTTTAAAAGCGTTTTATTGTAGGAGATAAAAAGTTAGATACTATATAAAATGTATAAATATATTAAATAATTAATTATAATTATGTATTAAAATATATATTTTTATATTCTATATTAATAATATTTCAAAATAGATTTTACAAAAATAAAAATAATGTGCCCCCTGTCAACATTTTCTGGATCCGCCTCTGATTATTATTTTATAATTCTGTGGTGTGTGGTTGTATGGTAAAATATTGAAATACCTCACAAAGACATCTACATTTTACATTACAATTTATAATATTATACGTAAATGGAAAATAATAAATACTATACAAAAAAAATATATCATAAATAGATTACCCAAGTATATGCAGGATTGCAAGCTATATAAGAAATTAGAAATCTTGAACTGTTTTAATGTCATAAACGTAGTAAATAATGTGAAAGAACTAAGAAATACTAGTTTTGTGGTTCTACACATTTGCACGCCGCAGATGTTGACAGAACACAGACATAATTAGATAAAAAAAAAAAATTATTTTATTATATAGAGGTAGGTAAGCTATTAATGTTATAAATGTATAATATTATTATGCACGTTACACTCCAACTCCAAGTGCCATGGACAACGGACAATAGTAAAAGATTTTAATTTACGCAAATAGTGTAAGAGTGTATTGATGCTTATGTAATACGGAAATGTGTACCTCATATGGTTACCTGTTCTATAATGTAATGAAATATAATAATATAAACAAATAAACATGGATTTTTAAAAATTACCTAAGAAGTAATAGATATTATAGATACTGTATTACGTATTGCATGTATTAGGTATAATAGGTTTAAGGTATAGATACTTAAGTACTTTAGTAGATACCTAAGTATTTTGCATAGGTATCTCGTAAATAGTAAAATTAGTGTGATCAAATATCACTGGGACCTGGGGGACGTATGGACATACTACTACGTTACAGACAAACCGTCGTAGAACAATGAGTATAATAATTAAAAAACAATCGTAATTAAGGTATATAAATAAATTATATAGGTACTATACCCAGGTAATTATAGTACTATACCGTATGCAAACTACGTTAAGTACTCATATATAATATTATATTCCGTCACGTTATGATAATTTTACTCATATTAGTCACATTTAAAATGATGAAATTTAATATTATAATCATTATTTACGAAATTTAAATTTATCTATTGTCTAGCAACAAAATATTATATTACCTACATTTTAATTTTTAACATAAACGATAGACTAGATCTGAAAACCTGATAGTGATATCTATTACCTACTTAATAGTAATAACATTGATTACAGGAACTCCATTTGGGAGGGGAAGCAGGGTGGGCCACGGCTCCCCAATTTTTTTTACGTATTTTATCGCGCCGATACATAATATTCAAATGCCATACGCCACCCTCGTAATCTACAATAACATTGTCAACGGACTTATTGTAAATTTTTATATTTGTACCATTTTGTTGTTTGTATTTTGTGTCATTATGGTTTGTTGAACTGTGAATAATGATATAGGTATGTTTAATAAAAGTAGGTATAAATAAAAAACATTGTACATTCCTAAAAAATGCATCGCAAATGAAGTTGTCAGTTACTAACATAATTTTAATATCAAACAAAATTAGCTCGATCGGCGTAAAACTTGGCCTGCTTCAATTTTCGCTCCCCTATGAAAATACTGAAATGGCGCCCCTGATTGATTATATATATATATATATATATTATATAGGTACAAGTAGGAATTCCGATTTGTGGAATGCAATATTATAATATTATGGTATATTAATATATATTATTATCAGTTACCAATATTTCTTGAGAAATTATTATCGATCATATAGCTACAAACTACAACCACAGGCTACATGAAAACAGATAACCACAAGCTCAATAATTTCAAAAAATAACAGACAATAAATTTACAATTAAATATGATAATATGATAATATAGTGAAATTAAAGGATGATTGAAATATTCTTAATACAGTAGCAAAAGGTCATAAACATATGACTATATATATTCATATATGAATAACATTTTAGGATCAAATATAAATTTTAATCAGACATTGATGCTAACTTAGCACTTAAAACACTGTTAAATGAACTTAATTCGTAAGTGTTAAATTTGTTTTAGAATAAAAATTGGTTATTGAATTTGTTTATATTCTTTTTCAGAAAAATTTAAATTTATCAACCAAATACCAAACACAGTCAAACTAGGATTTTATTCGAACAAAATATAAACGAGATTAAATGTTGCAAAACACAATTATTATTTATTAATTATATTATGGGTATGAAAAATATCCTTCAATATCTTGTAAACTTTATAACTTATTCAAGATCAATGGTCTGATTCCTGATGGGTTGGTCAACAACTAACTTATTTATCATATAAATATATTAAATTTGTTTAATATTTTAATAAATTATGAAACTTCTACTAATTGCATGCTAAATATTTATATAATAAAATTTTGACTTATTAAATGTAGAGGGGCTAGGGGGTGCTATAATTCTTCGGAAAGTAATTATCCGGAACATAAAAACACGGAAAATAAAAATTCAGAATGTAATATATTGGTATCGGACCGTAATATTCCGAATTGTAATGTTCTAGACCGTATATAAAAATCTAAACTGTAATATCATAGACCATAAAATTCCGGAAAAATAAAATTGGTTTCTATTATGTCATCATTATGAAATGTGATTTTAGATTACGAGTGGAAAAGAAAGCATGTTTTTTTTATGTCTGTAAACATTTTTTTATGAATTAATAATGGTCCAATTATTACCACAAGTATATAGGGTATGTTTTCTGTAGAAAGTGGCATCTAGTTAGTGTACTTTGTTTATAGTTCATTTTTTAATTTCACAATAGCTTTTCATTGGGAGAAGAAAAACTATAAAAAAGAGGTGAAAAATGGAAAATTCATTTTTAATTTTGATAAAATTGATTTTAAATATTTCATAATAAATAATGCAGTTTTAAACGTAAGAACTTGAAAAAAAAAATTCAATACCTATTGACACAGATATTCTATATATTATATATACCCACAAAAAAAAAAAGGTTCAGCATAAATATGGAACTTTTTTTCTCAATAATATAATTAATATCATTTACAGACTTGCAGTTGTTAACCGTTCTAACAGTCTGAAAATTGTATTGAAGTATAATCAAATATTACTTAATCCAGTTATACAAAAATTGTGTAATTCGACAATCCAATTTTTTTTAATAAGCATTTAAATTAGAATTTTGATTGAATAATTGAAGAAATATGATATTTGTTATGATATTATTGTAAGTTATAACAGATAAATATTTTGATATTAAATACGTTTAACTAAAATTTGATGTGTTTTACAACAAAATTTTCCTTACACGTATATATTATTATGACAATCGGTTGATACAATCAGGTGCGTATTTTTTTTTTTTTTTTGGGGGGGGGGGGGATCAAACATTTTTAAACCTCCCCCCAAAACAAAAAAAAAAAAAACGAAATTGCTATTAATAATATTATTTTGTCACCTATTCTAGATTTTGCATTATAATTGTACCTATATACAGATACAGAACATGTTTATTTTCATTTTTTGCAATTTATTTTTTATATTATAAAATGGTGTGGGGGTTTGGCTTCATGAAAGCTTCTAATAAAAAATCTTAACCCCCTCTTTATAAATTGCTAAATACGCCTCTGGGTATAATTGACTTTTTTAAACGCCTCTAAGGTTTAGGTAATATCTATTTTATAAAAATATATGATTCTTATGTTTTTAAAAATATGAAAATACTTTTTAATAGTAAATGTGGTTATCGTATATAAACGATATGATGAAATTCCCACTAATTGACCAATGTTGAATATAATAAACTAGTAATGTTTATTCTAAATATTTAATCTAGGGCTTTACTTTATAAAAAGTCATGTTTCATTAAAATAATTTAAATCCCAATTGAAAAATATACATAATTTATTAAAATATATAATTATTGCGATGCTATAATAATATTGCATATTTATTATCTTCGTAAGTAAAAGGTAAATAACTATACAGTAAAAGTACCTATACCTACATATTTTAAAGCCATAAAGAAGTACCGTATTCCTCCATCCAAATAAGTAATAATAACAAATATCGTCTACAAAAATACCAAATAAATAATAATTAATCAAGAAATATGGATAAATATTATATAAAACAAATTGAAATACCTAAATTTCTAATTGATTAATTACAGACTAAAATACTCACTATCACTATACTCAGTATTATAGTCAGCAATTATATTGATACTTAAACTATCTATTATACATTTATACCTATTATAAAATCATATGGTCCCTTATCTATATGACTATATAATACTGAATATAATAGTAAATATTAAATATCTAGTACCTAATTGTTATAAAATAATAATTGTGTCTTAAACTCAAATTGTTGTTGTTTATTTAAAATGTCTAATTATTGTTGACGTAATATAATACATTGTTAACATCATACTATGTCACTATCACAAAATCACTTCTGTCTTCTGTGCTAATTGGCTGGCTGTGTCGGCTTATTCTGTGCTGGCATCCGCCATTCGTCTTTTCTAATTAATAACTTATAACTCGCTCAGTGATTAATGCAGCAGGCCCTGATTAGCCTGGCGAGTCACCGAAAAAATCTTGGTGGGCCGGTAGAAAAATGTATTGGAAAAGTGATAAAAATAATCAAAAAATAAGATATTAATGTTCTACCCAAATTGTATTGTATTTTAAAATAAAATTTTCTAGGATTGGTATAAACAATTTGTTTATATTATATACGTTTAAAAGATAAAATTATAAAATATAGGCTGGTAAAGTATTTATATCTCGGTGGGCCTAATTTATCCAATCCACCCCTGGATAACTAATAAGTAATAAATTACTTATTACTTATATAATTACTATTTACTACTTGTAGGTATGGTATTAAATTTTAGGTACTATTTTGAAATGTAAAGTATTTATTTATAAACTACCTATAATATAATACAGTATGTAGACATATAGTTCTGTCAGTGACGACAGGACGAGTAGTTGGCATTACACACCCGATTCTCTAGAAACTTGTATATTTAGATTTAGTTTCATGCTATATTTGCTATTCATTTGCATAAAATTAATAATGAAAAAACAGGGCAGTCGATTCCGCACGTTCCTCCTTCGTCCCTTTAGTCCTCGGAGAGGTTAGTGGTGAAATATTGTTGTGTTATATAACTTATATTTACGATTTGAATGCAATGATATTGCAATCGAAAAAACGATTCTGAGCAAAATATAGTCAGATATAATATGCTGATAACATTTTTTATTTTTTATTTCTTATTTATCAAAGAATGCGCAACAGAAAATTAGCTACAATAAAATAATGAAATAAAAAAAATAAAATAAAAAAGTTCGTCATAATTACAGTTTCCGTGAATTTTGCAGTTTTTCAACCATTTTTTGGTAGTATTTCTTATCACAAAGAAAATTTTTAAGAAATTCGAAAAATTAGCTAAATAAAGTACCAACTAGATGCAATTCTCTATCGAAAGCCTACCCTATTCGTAGTAAATAAAAGCGACAACATTGTAAACTTCGCTATACGCTCAAAATATAAAATATATTTTAATCCTTTATAGTTCTTCAGTATACGATCTTAGTCTTGTCTATATAAGTATAATAATAATAACTATATGTATATATAAGTGGTGTAGTGGAGCGTATATGCAAGTATATATAGCGTATAACAACTTTACGGTTTTTACTATATGTATATAGTGCGTTTATTTATAAAATAATTTATAATACGCGAGCAAGTATACGAATATTTTCTTAAATAATTAATTTAGTTTTTACCATAATCATTATTCACGAATTGGATTATATTTAGTATCTTATGAAATTAAAAATTTAAAACATCTATGTCAAAAACAACTTACAATTACAACTCATAATTAAAGGTTTTAATATATTTCAAATTGTTAGAAAATTAGAATATAATTATATACTTTGTGATATTTTTACTTATACTCAAAAAAGTTTTTACGACTACACCACTTATTATATTATAGTAACCTATATAACCTACTTACAAGACCTAAAATTTATCATTTTTCGTAGTACTACAAAATTTGTAGTAGGTACCTATATATATTTTTGGATCATTTGTTGGCTAATACAACATAATAATTTTAAAATATTAAGAATAGTCAATAACATTTTATAAAAAAAACTATCAGGTTTCGCATTCCTTTTCTTCAACATATAGATATTAGTAAATAATAATTATAAACAATATAAATTTTAAAAAAATAGTAAAATTAGAATAAATTTATATTTCAAATACTATTCAAAAATATTATTAAAAATGCAGGAACCTATATAAGAAACTATTATATACTAAACATTTTACATTTTTACTTATCGTATACTACTCAAATTGTATTCTACACACAATTATAGGTTCTGCGCTCCTTATATAATAAAGCTATAAAGGAATTGTTATAATATTTTTTCATACGAATGAATCATTTGATTGATGAATAATATATAATTTTCAATGAGCCATCATCTTTTTTTATATCCTTGTATCGTATATATTTTACCATTGATTAATTATTAGGTATACCGGTGTCACAGGCGATTTTTACCCCCCTAAATCTTTACCTCGGGGGATAAAAATCGTCTGAGATTAAAATTGCCTAGTGTAACAGGCGAATTTTATCCCCTTACATTTTTACCTCCCTAAATTTTAACCACCTAAATTAACAATGTAATTTTGTTATTTTATCAGAATTCAAGTGTATTTATATAGATTGTTTTATTTTTAGGTTGGATTTTTTCTGGTGGTTTGATTATAGTAGTTTATCACGTTATTATAAAAATATCAATTGTTATACAATATCATTATGCTTATGCACCTAGAAAAAATTATATTATAATATAAAAAGGTTTAGATTTTAAAAGTTTACTAGCTTTAATTTCAATATGATAAATTCAATAATATTAGACAAAGTACATTGCATAATTATAATTATTGTGTTGTAGGATTATATTAATGTTTTTCTAATTAAAAATAGAATGTTTGGGGAAATATTTAGATAAAATAAACATTCAAATCAATAATTATATACATACATATATTTATATTAATCACATGCAAATTACCTCATGTAATTTTTACACTATATGGTGAAAAATTTGAGAGGTAAAAATCGTCTATGACACTCATACTACGGGATTTTACCCCCCGAGGTAAAAATTTAGGGGGGTAAAAATCGCCTGTTACACCGGTATACAATGATATTATATATGTAATTTATCAATAATTATACTATGTCCTCCAGTGACGTATTTAAGGGGTATAAAACTATAAACCCCCAAGTTTTTTCTCTATAAAACGTTGTTTAGTTCAAGACATTAAACATATTATTATATTGAAAATAAAAACGTCAAATGTTTATTGTTTAGAAAATTTAATAAAATATATTTCATCTGCCAACAATATATCACTCACTTAAGTGATTAATGATGATCAATATATATATATATATATATATATATATATAATAACGTTTTTGAGAGCAAAGAATATTTATTATGGCATTTTCCAAAATAAACCCCTAAATATACCACTAATGTCTTCTGTCGTCTGTCTAGTGACAGAATGCGCTAGTTTTTTCGCGTGTATTTAGACAACACATAATATATACATATAGTTGTCTTGTTGTTATAGCTTTATGCTGAACGATGATACACGGAACCAGGACGGATAGATTTTTGTCGAGAAGTTATGTGTGAAGTTAATTTTCACTGAATTTTTTTCAAAACAATGCCAACATTTTGCTAATTGATCTTTGAACTTGATAAAATAAAATTAAGATTGATGAGGCTAGTGGCGTAATTGTGAGGGGGGGGGAAGCGTGGGCACTTGCCTTCTTTAATTTTATCGGGAAGGCGAAAAAGTATCATTTTGCCCCCTTCCCCCCACCAGATAAGTCAACTGTTCAATACTAACAAATTAAAAATGTGTTTAAATATTGTTGACAGTGATTTTTTAAACTAATTATTATTAACACTTATTAGTATTATACTATTATTAGTATTATTTTAGTATTAGCACTTTTTAGTATTATTATCAACAGTTATTATTATTAACTAAAATAAAATAAAAGTAATTCCCATGAGTTTAAGGCTTTACCTAGTTACGCCACTGGGTGAGGCCATATATTACACGCAGATACACACAACTCCCCTACTTTGTTCAATTGATCTTATAATAAAGTTTGCAAATTATTTTATAATTATCTAAATATGTAAATAGTTAGTAAAATATAGTATATATAACATTATATTTATTTGATTTACTAGTTTAAAATTACAATTTTCGTTTTTTAATATTTATAAAATAGCCAGTCTGTAAAGTTTTATACACCTATATAGCATATACTAAATATATATAATTTAAATTATTATTTTCATTATACATTCATGTATATTGTAAAGTAGAAAAAAAGAAATACCATTAACAATGACAGAAATAACGGCAAAATTCACGGTATCTACATTTTTGATGAACCTGAATCTCATAAAATCATGATATCTAATTTTTTGTTGTAACGGTGGTGTATTTATGGTCGGAGGGGGTTGAATGGGTCTTAAAAAAATCTGAACCCCCTTTAAAAATTGTTAAATACACCTCTGTGTTGCAATTTATTTGATAAATAAAAAAAGTTAAGAATATTGTCAGTACATTGTATATCTGAGTTTTGTTCAGAAATTATAATGTAACACAATAACATTTCACCATTAATTTATCCGGGGACCAGAGGCGTAATTAGCAATTTTTAAAGGGTGGATTCAGATTTTTTTTAGAAACTTTTATGAAGCCGAACCCCCTTCACAGTTTTTTAATATAAAAAAATAAATTGCAATAAAATTAAAATTAACATGTTCTGTATATGTATACATTATAACGCAAAATCTAAAACAGGTGGCAAAATAATAGGAATTTTGTTTTTTTTTTTGGTCATGGGGGGGGGGGGTTAAACCCGTTCAACCCCAAATGGTAGGTGATACTTTAACCTTTTCAATTCGCATACCGACTCGTAAAAACGGCAGATTTATGATACTTCATAGTCGATTTCACCCTATAACGCCATAACGCCCCGTTTAGATCATAGGTACGTTAAAACAAAATTAGCTACACTGGACTTTTATATCTCCCACGCCATACGTTTAATATAGGTACGTAAAATGTAAATAAGTAAATGACTATTATAATTATAAATAATTAAAATGTATAATTATTATTAGTTTTGGGCATCGAATAAACGAATATTAGGCGATAATATTAATAATTATGGGCGACACGTCTTATTATTAATATTTACGAGTACAGACGTACAGTGTTACACTGTTACGTCGTAATTGATAATAATAATATTATTTATTTTACGCATATATTTTGTACCGTGTTCGTGGTTCCCCTGCGCGCCCCCTAAACCCTAAGGGTTTCGACTTGGCTTCGGCCCATAGAATAATTTATAGATCTCGCCGCTTGGCCGTGTATAGTACGAAATATTGCCACCATTCACCCGTGACCCGTTACCGCCGCCGCCGCTAACAGCAGTAGCGATCGTCGTCCGTACATTCTGTCTCTTCGGTGGGGTACGCGTGGTAGGCGGGTGCAAA
>CM023358.1:35458397-35479179 GCA_013282895.1 Eriosoma lanigerum
GTACATTCTGTCTCTTCGGTGGGGTACGCGTGGTAGGCGGGTGCAAAACGCTTACGCCACCGTGTTATAGATACGATGATCACCGCGGTAGTATGCCTTTGTTATCATCTGAACCCGTCCGCGCCAGGTGTCTATTGAAATCGAATTTGGTCTCGACGAGCACGAACGTCGCTAAGGACATAATGCCCAACATAAAGGTGTTCAGCGGCACGTCGCACCCGGACTTGGCGCAGCGGATCGTCGACCGGTTGGGCATCGACGTTGGCAAGGTGGTCACCAAGAAGTTTAGCAATCTCGAAACATGGTGAGTACCGTAATAATACCTTTATCCGTACCGGAGGAGTCGTCGGGTAACCGACAACGGGGACCGGTCTGACCGGCTGCTGCAACGATAATATCGTTCGTATTGATCGTATTACATATTGTATTTGCGGCGTTAGTTTTGCCGGAGATATTGGTCAATTCCCGCCTACGCAAAATTATTCAACACAAAACTGGTTTTTTTTTTTTTTTAATTCTATTTTATTATAGTCTTGTTCTTTTGGATTTAAAATGTTGATACTTCTAACTTGTAATAACATTTCGTCACATTTTAAAGCTTCTAGACTCTGGCCGTCTTTGGTGGTTGAGGGTATATCGATTTGTTTTCACTGACATTTTAAACTCTAGAGTTATATATCGATATTGAGCTTTTTTTTTTTTTGTAAGAAAAAAACACCCCCTATTACCTTTTGCCGTTTTTTTTTTTTAGGTTAGGAAAATGATTTGTCTGCTGGAAACACGTGTACGCTACTACGCTAGGGAATGTTCAAACTCCATCGTCGACCGTCGTTCATATCGGTCTTCTTAAACTATAACTATGACGTGCGAAACGTACAGTTATCATTTTATCAGTATTTAGTTGTCTATTGATTATTAATTATAATAGTACACATTTAAGTGCAACGAGACTGAAGCGTTTGAAAATTATAAAATACTATTACATAATATAAACGCGATATTAGGTTAATATTTTTGAAAATATGGATTTTTAATATCGCAGTGCGCTTTGCAATTAGATTGGAGTTTCGTATTTGTCTGACCTATTCTGAACCTATCTAATATTATATATATATATATATATTTATTAATTATAATTGCACTTTCTTTAAATTATAATTTCAAAAAAAAAAGGTAGGTATGTTTTAAGATATATTATAATATAATAATATAATAATTGTTATATTAAATCGTTTTCCTTTGCTTTGTTAAATCAATACTCTTAGTATATGTAACCTCAGCAACAATAACAAATATATATTTAAAGTTAATATAGTTTATTATAAATTTATTTTTAAAATATTGAAATAATAAAATTATTTCAATCAATACTTAAATTATAAATACTTTTGATACAAAAAAAAATATAGTGTGAATGTAGTTGTAAAATTGTTGAATATTTGAATTTGTTTAAACATGAATGAGAGTTTATTATTTTTATTTTCTAATATTTAGTTTTTCTTCTGGCAGTTTTACCCAACAAATTTTATGTATATAATACCTATACAGTATATATACATACTAAAAAAATATATTACCATTTATATTTATAGGTTACATATATGTCCTATATTATTTATATTAATTATTATCTATACATGGCGTATTATAGAATAATTAATAATTATTATTATTGTGCGAAAATGGTGTGTTATATCTATATTCTATACTCTATATGTAAATGTAACTATAAACCAAATATATTATACATATACTGTTTTAATTTAAACAGATTAAACATCACGCTATATATTATTGATAATATTTACAAATTACCTTTATAAAATAATATATATTATATTTTTTTAAATATCTTTAATTTTCAACAATAAAATGATATAATAACATATAATTTACCTTTTTCTATGTGTTGGTATTATGGAATAAAGGGATATTAGTACAATGTTAAATTATCTGATACTAAGTACTGGATGGTTTATCACTTTAGTATGTGTGCAGTGGACACCTTAATATCCATGCTTACAATCTTCAAACTATTTATAATTTTTTAACAATATTTTGTTATTAATATTCATGGTACTTTGATATTTATTTTCTTCTTCTTTGTCTTACATTTTCAACTAGACTGAGTTGGCCACCCTAGTTCTTCATCTACACAGATCTTAATCTCCTACATCTCGTCTATTCACACCAGCTATCTTCATATTGCTTGCTATTATATCTATTTACATTTTTCTTGACAATATTTATTTTAAAAATCTAAGAAATAAAAATTATATTATTTATTACATGTAATATTAAATATAAAACTATTACAAGGAATTGCTAAATTAATCATTAATTATCAATTTTTTTATAAATTTAGTGTTGAAATAGGAGAATCTGTCAGAGGTGAAGATGTCTATATTATACAAAGTGGGAGTGGTGAAGTTAATGACAATTTAATGGAACTTTTAATCATGATAAATGCTTGTAAAATAGCATCTGCTTCACGTGTAACTGCTGTCATACCATGTTTTCCATATGCTAGGCAAGATAAAAAAGATAAGGTAAGCAATTAAAAATTAAATGTGTTATACTTTTTATAAGCATCATTTTAAAGTTTTACCTATTGAAATGTAGTTAAAAGTCCATTAATGAAGTACATTAATACATTTTGTATTTGTAAACAAAGTTTACTAATACGTTTGTATATCTATAACTATCCAAACCATTCTTTATCTGTAAATTATCCATGTAACTAACCTATAAATTTAATGTAGTGTAGGTAATAAATCAGAATACATCAGATGGTGTATATACTTGAATACATATATATATATATATATATATTTAATAAATTGCAATACTATATAAATGATTTTATCCTTTATTCATTAAACAATGTATGCTATAAGCTTACAAAGTAACAGTTTTTTTTTAATAATTTACTTAATTAAAATTAAATATATTAATAAAACGTGAGTGTTTTATTTTATATAATGTATATTGTGATTTACAGTATTTTTCAATATATCTTTAAAAAATTTCACATGCCAATTACTTAACTATGTTTTTATTTAAACAGTTATATTTTCTTTTATTACTTAATAAATATTATTAGTACCCTTATTTATTAATCATTTTTCGCTGTTCATGCTGTACATAAACAAAAGAATGGCGACATACCCGAGAATGGAAATAGTAGATCAAGGGCGGCAACCGTCAAGTGCAATGAATGGAAATTTCGGGTATAGTTTTATTCAATGAAAAATTATTACATATACTTGGGCATTTTAGTTAAAATACTAAATTCTTAAATTTATGGATTATACAAGATTGTACATTTGTTGGGTATTGTGTGTTTTTTAATATCAATTTTCAATGTGCAAATATTGATCAATATATCACTGGATTACTATTATAGTTATACCATTAAAATCCCCTATTGTACTTTGATAAATATTACTTATTGTTTCAATATATAAATTATAATATATAAACATATTGTTAAATATAATAAAAGTATTCAGTGCCATGTAGTGTTGCAATTAATTTAATTAATACAGGCTTCTTATTTTATAATATATAGGTGTAAAAATTTAGGATAGTAGCCAAAAGTAACAATTAGATCACTAATATTAATGCTTCACTCTGTGTTTTTTTAAATTTAACATACTTACTCAATAACTTCTATAAAGCTTAAACACTTCACATTATGCTATAAATAATACTACTGACGTGGATAGACCTTTTAAAGAAAAGTTTGTGATAGTTGTATAATTGATGTTAGTTTATGGCATGAGTTTTTAATATAATATTAATAATAATAACATTTTATCTTTATTATGTAAAACTCTAAATTTGTTTAATATACCAAGAGTGTTTATTAAATGTATTTATTTAAATTGTATTTGTATTATATCAATATTTTGTTTTATCCATATATATTAATAATACATATTTAACAATTAGTTTGGAAATGGTTTTTATATATATATATATATATATATATATATATATATATATATTATTTTACACATAAATAACATTATTAATATTAACAATTAATAAATAGGTACAAGTATTTATACTAATGTTATTTGTTAAATATTTAATGCACAATTTTTCTAGCATTTAAAGTTTCTTTAATTTTTCAATTTGATATGTAAATATCATTTTTTGGTACTTATGTAGTTTGATACCTACTGTAAAATGCCATCTAATCAATTACAATTTATTATACTAAAGCTTACATAAGGTTGTATTGATAATCATAATTTTCAAATATTTAAAAATATATATTGTTATAGATCATATTATGTTGTTTTTACATTAAAACTTAAAAAATTCACCATGTGCTGTATTAACGGACTACTGCCATTCCTCTTTTAGTTAGTGGTCTAACTAAATCTATTGCCCCTCAGTTTTCAACTTTATATTCCATTTTGACATACATATTGATTTTGATATTCTTAATATTTCAAAAATTGTCAAAAAGTTTTAAGTCTAGTTTGAATTTTGATTGAAATTAATTATTTATATGATTTTATATTAGGTGTATTAAAATGTTTTTTACTTTCGTTTTCAATCACTGATTTTAAAAATAAATACAAAATTTAAAACATTGTTTCATAACTGCATAATATATACTACATTTAGATAATTGACCAACACATTTGTTTTTTTAAATAAATTATTCAAGTTTGAATTTAAAAATATCATTAAAATAAATTATATAGAAGGTTGTCTTTCATATAAATGAACAATTATCATCTGTCTCAGATTACATCACAGTTGTTACTATGATTAAAAATATAAATTCATAGTTTCAGCATTCATTTTATGCTACATTAAAGTATATACGACTAAGCATAATGATTCTTCAAATGTGATGTTTCTTATTAATATTATATGTATTAAATATATAAGATAAGAAATCTTAATAATAATCTTTTTCTAGTATTTTGTCAGATTTTTATTATGTATATCTTAATTGCAAAATTAATAAAATAATTCAATTTTTTAGATTGCATGTATAAATAAATGTGTAAAGAAATCAATCAAATTAAAAAATCTGATTACAATTTGGTTATCCATTCATTTAAAAACTAAACAAATTTTATCATTTCATAAATCAAAATATTTTATTAGAGTAATCATAAAAACATAATTGTATTTAAATAAAAATAAATAAATACATGTTTTTGAATGATTATGTATATTAAAATTCCTTTATTACATTTAGGTAATTAACTTTTTAAAAAATTAACATAAATAATAACATGCAATTTTAATTTCTTTATTTTGTCATTATAGTACCTATAGTTTAGTTTCAAAAATAGAAAAAGCTATCCAATCATATATTTTTATTATTATTTTATTTTTTACAGGAATTATTTCGAGATTTTGTGATCGGCAATCAGGTGCTAAAAATGTTTTTCTTAGGAGTTATTGAAACTCAAGTTTCTTTAACATTTCCCTATGTTTGCATGATGAATGATGTTTTTATTATTTTTATTTCATATATTTTAACAAATAGGTACTTATATGAGTTATAATTTATGAATATATTTTTTTTATTACAGTATATCATATAATCAAATTTTTTTAGTCATTGAAATGATATTTTAATTTAGAATCCAATACATGTGTAAACATGTTGTATTTATTATTTATTTAACATATTTAATACTAATAAAAAATTTATAATATTTTTTCATGATCAAATAGAGATATAAACAGTATTATTTATATTTGTGTAAAATGTAATATATTTCATTTTATGTAACTAATACAAAAGATATATTATATATTTTTTTTCATTTAGAGTTATAATAAATCAGGAAACTTATTTATAGTTAAAATTTGTGTCATTATTTAACTATTTTTATGCATTGAATTTACAATAATTAAATTGTTAATAAAAATTTAATATCTAAATATTAAAGATATGCATTTGTCATGCATGTTCTGTAAATATTAAAATAATAATTTATAAGCTATTAGTTTACATAGTGGTGTTTGGTTTATCGGTCAATGTTATCATTATATTTAAATATATAATAACAAGTAATTATGTTGACAATGTTTATTAAATGATCCAAAACTTCTGTGAATTTATTAATTGACCAAGGCACACTAATACTTAACATATGACTTGCTTATCGGTGAATGGGTGGCTTAAATAAAGAAAAATACTATATATGTATATATATATTATATACTATACTCATTTATTAGATCACTAATAATAATAGTTTATATTATAATATCTATTGTATAATTTTGTTTTATTCAGTTTTGTTTTTAAACATTTTAGAGCAGAGCACCAATATCAGCTAAATTAGTCGCTAATATGTTGTCAGTAGCTGGTGCTGATCATATTATTACAATGGATCTCCATGCTTCTCAAATACAAGGTTTCTTTGACATACCTGTTGATAATCTTTTTGCTGAACCAGCAGTACTAAAATGGATAAAAGAAAACATACCTGAATGGAGAAACAGCATTATAGTATCACCAGATGCTGGTGGTGCCAAAAGGTATAACTAATTGTTATTAATATAGTCAATATGACTAATATTTATTTTTCTAGGGTCACTTCGATAGCTGATAGATTAAATGTTGAGTTTGCTCTTATTCATAAAGAAAGAAAAAAAGCTAATGAAGTTGCATCAATGGTACTAGTGGGAGATGTAAAGGAACGTATTGCCATCTTGGTTGATGATATGGCAGATACTTGTGGCACAATATGTCATGCTGCAGAAAAGTAAATTTTTTAGTTACAATTGTTTTATATAATATTAATATGATAATACATATTTTGTTTTTTTAAAGGTTAACTGAAGCAGGTGCTACTAAAGTGTATGCTATTTTAACTCATGGTATATTTTCTGGACCAGCTATATCACGTATTAATAATGCATGCTTTGAGGCAGTTGTAGTTACCAATACCATTCCACAGGATGGTCATATGAAAGAATGTCCTAAAATTCGTGTAAGCATTTTTCTGAATCTAATAATAATAATAATCTAATTATATATAAAAACATAAATAAACTAATAGTCTCCGATTTAATTTGGAAGTAAAATGTTTCTAAAATTTGCAAATAATCTCATCTATTTAATTATTAATATATTTTGAGGTTTTAAATTTAAGAAATATATTATCAATTCTATAATATATTTTATTTTTCATTGTGCATTTCATTTACCAATTAATTGTATATTTGTACTAAATCAATTAGATAGTAATTGAAAATAGATTTTGTTTTTCTTTTAGAATTAATAAGTGTATATTTGAATAAAATCTAATTTTAAATGTTGTGTTGTCAATTATTATCTGAGATTTAGTTGTACCCATACAAGTATACAACCTTTTATATCAAATCAATATAATCATAAATTAAATTTATTTGTATCATTGGTATGTATAATATATAATAATATATAGTATATTTAATCTATGGTATAATATAATTGTTATAATGCATATAAATTATGAACACTTTAAATTATTTATCAAATTAAATTGAATAACAACCTTACACAGGGATGTATTACTTAGTTTATGTTATGTATTGATTATAAATTTATTTTTAGTGTATAGATGTTTCAATGATGTTTGCTGAAGCAGTTCGGCGGACACACAATGGCGAATCAGTCTCTTATTTGTTCTCAAATGTGCCTTATTGATATGTACCTGTAAAAATCTGTTTTTCTTTGCTATATACATATTTATTTATATATACATATATTTATATATTAATTTAATATGCTCAATAAAATATTGTAAAACTAAACCATTTTTAAAGAATTGATATTTAATTTCTGAACGGATAACATTATCTGTTAAAAACAATAAATATTAATCTTCAAGTGGTCAACATTGATTGTTAACTAAATTGTTTGCCAGATAATTAGTTTTCAGTCAACATCATATACATATTATGTGTCTTATTATAATTTATAGTAAAAATAATGAACTTATTTATTAAAACGATTACATTCATATTGTTTATGTTTATGTTTATCCAGTGGGAAATATAATTATCACCTGTGCTATTTGTAAAATATCATCTAAGTATCAGACAATGAACTTATTATTAATTGCATAATATTGGTGAACTATTAATTATTTTTT
This sequence comes from Eriosoma lanigerum, assembly GCA_013282895.1. Classification (NCBI taxonomy): domain Eukaryota; kingdom Metazoa; phylum Arthropoda; class Insecta; order Hemiptera; family Aphididae; genus Eriosoma; species Eriosoma lanigerum. The sequence continues at coordinate 35,466,524 of CM023358.1, forward strand.
AATATCACATATATATTATATAAGCACCAAATTAATTAAAATAGATAATTTATAGTGCCATAACAGATTTTAAATTGGTACATTTCAAATAATTACATTTTTGTTATAAAAGTATAAACTAGAAATTTCCTTGTATCTAGTAATCGATATAAATTGATCAAGGGACAAAAATAAATACAAGAGGAAGACTAAAAACCCTTTCATAAATAATTCGTTTTTTTATTATATCTCGACGAATTAGCTTTAAAAGTATTTATATTGCAGTAAATCTTGAGGCAATAAAAACTTTTCAAATGATAATTATTTCTACATGTTTAGCTAAATTTATGTCCTATCTAATTATTATTTTGAGGGTAATGTACTATATATATCTATATATATATATATATATGTTATGGTCAATGTAGTAAATTTGAACTTTATATTAAAAGTCCAGGGTATTTTGACAATTTGGATAATTGATAATAATATATGAGTATTGATTAAAAGTAAATTATTATGTAATTATATAAATATATAAAACAAGTGTTATAAATTAATACCATTATTATATATTTTTACATGTACTATTGTGATATTTTGATGAACATTATTATGTGTGCGGTTTTTTATTAACTGTTATTATTAATTGATTATAATATTCATAATATTATGAGTTATAAATTTAGCTGAATGTAATAAATGAAAATAGATTATAATTAAATTATATTGCAAAATATACTATTAAGTATATAATTACTATTTAAACTCGTAATATTGTTTTAATTATTTATTTTTATTATTTTAATTTAAAATGAAAAATGTAATTCAATTTTGAGTTTTATTTTCAATAAAAAAGTTAAAAAAAAAACAACTGTACATCTAAATGACAAACTAGTGCCACATGTAATAATAAATTATATTAATTTAAAACCTATAATTATATTACTTATAATAAAAATTATGTATAATTATACATAATAATTTACTTATATATGAATTATTTAAATTGCACAAAGTATCCTGGGCGTTCTTTAAAATGCTAAAATTTTCTACATTGTTCGTAACATATATATACAATTTTTAAATTAGATCTTTTTATTCTTTTATTTAAACAAATAATTTTATTTTAATAGCAATAATAATTGACTAAAATTAATGACTGTTTATTTTATCAAATATTTTTTTCAGACTACATGTATATTTTATTAATTAATAATATTTGATTAATTACAGATAAATTATAACATTTATTATACTACTTAATATTTGTTATAATTTTCAAAATATGTAATTAAAAAGTAAATAATATCTAGGTATATTTTTCATCGTATTTAGTGTCTGAATATATAGATAAAATTCTAATATATTTTTGCCTTTCTTTATGTAAATTGATTTTAGATCTTCATCCTTAGTACCTATATAAATCATAACTTTAAACATTTAATTTGATGAACACAATAGAATAACTTAAAAAAATATTTTAAATACGCCCCTGGGAAATATTTGAAGTATTTATCTATATCTCAATATGTCCAATTTTTTGAAGGGATTAAGCCCCCTCGAATTGCATCTATGGAAATGTCTGCTATGCTATCTTATTTGTCTATGATTATTGGCCATTGCATGTGCAGTACATACCTAACTTATATGGTTAAATAATATATGTTTTATTTTAATATAGTTATAGCTTAAATTTTATAATGGTTACATAAATATAATATACAAATAATTATAATATGTCATTTTATACTTTTGTATATGATTCAAATTATTTATTTTTTATTAGTATGGGCATTGATTTTATAATATACTATTTATATTATAATATATATTATAAAATCAATGGTATGGGTATTCAATAATTATATTTTTCAAGACTTGAAGGGGCCATATAAAACGTTTTAACTATAACCGTGCGAGTGTTTAAAATGTATCATTATTTCCAAGGTTGGAATTGGAATAATGGAATAGAATAGAATATTATGGTTTGTAATTTCAATATCTATTTAAATTAACAAATTGTATATAGTTATTAGTACGCTGTACTCTGTAGGTATGTGCTGTATTTTTAAAATGAAAATTGAATGTTTTTATTATATAATAAATTATATATAAATGTATTAGGTATATTAGTCATTAATTCATTATAATATGTAGGTACATATTTTTTCTGATGATTTAATACCTATATTTATATAGGTATCTTGATAAATATCTACTACGTACATTATACTTCATTGGCATTTCGCAAGTTATTATAGTTTTGTAAAAAATTAAATAATATTCGTACCGTATGTATGGTTCAAATTCGGCCTCAAAGTAAAACCAGTTTACTAAAATATAGAGTAGGTACCTACCTAACTACCAATCATTCTATTAAATATTAGTGTATATTATATTAGGTTTAGCTTTTTATATGACGTATGTCAGGCGATTATCTAACCTGCATTAACGAGAGCAGCGGTTTAGATATATATAATTTTATGCAATAAAATAGTACAGGGGCGTGTTCAGGATTTCATATTAGTGGTGGTTTTAATTTCAAAATGAAGTAATTCAAAATAATATAATAAGAAGTAAAATCCAGGTAGGTAGATAATAAATTATTCGCCTTTTTATTTCAATTTGAGGGTGTTTTGAACATTGAATTCCCAAAACCACTCTCTAAGCACATCCTTGTATAGTAAATATAAATTGAATTGTATTTTTTAAACACATTGAAAATTCAATTCATAATTTATAAGTTACAATCAACAAAAAAGTGGTAATGTCGATTTTAGACGTTCTTCCTTCGGTCTTCGGAGAAATTAGTGGTTTATTATAATTACGATTTGAATGCAATAAGATTGCATTAGAAAATACGATTCTGAGCGAACTCAATATATTACAATACACTATACTAACAATTCATTCCAAAATTTTACCTCACTTGTATACTACCTATGTCAAAACTCAATTAGTTATCATGAAATTAAAAAAAAATTAAATAACAGAAATCGCAATTTTGCCAATTTTCCACCATTTTTTGGTAGTTTTTATTATCCCAAGGAAAAACAATAGCGTTGAAGGAAAAAAAATTTGAGAAGGTTGAAAAATGAGCTAAATAAAGTACCAACTAGACGCAATTTGCTACCGAAAGCATACACTAGTGGTAATCGGACCATTATTTCTACCCGAAAAAGTGTTTTCATACATCAAAAAAAAAAAAACCTCTTAGTAAAACCAATACATTCTTCGCTTCGCTCAGAATCTAATATTTAAAATTCTCATCTAATTTCACCTACCACAATCAAAATTATATATTATAAAGGATTGCCTAAACATATCCCATCCCCTGTTGAGTACTAGTGCACTTGCAAGTTGCAGTACTTGATAACCCACGTGGGCGCCACTGGAAGGTATCGGATAGTAGTATCTCGTGTAAAACAATAAATTCCAGTCTTCGTGACTTTCAATAGAATAATATAATAATTAACAATATGCGATACCTATAGGAAGTTATTATGAAAAAAAAAAAACTACTATAATATATCGTATATTTGGTATAACTTGCCAAAGGGGTGGCCGCCTCACCCTAAGTCCATGACAGACGTACCTCTATACAAGTTTTGATTTCTTTCCACGTGTTATTACAAAAATATTATCGGATATTTAGCTATATCCGATAGGCGATATCGTATACAATATGATGATACCTACAATTGGCTGGCAGATTGGTCAGGTTAATTATAATTTTGTCAAGACACTCGAGGGGACAAGGGGGGAAATGTTGTTATTCTATAATAGATAGATATAAAAAATAACTTGCTTTACATCATTTTTCCAAAAATATCTGTAGATAAAAAAAAGGTCAAGGGAGGGGATTTTTCATCCACATCGCCCCTGTAAATACGCATTTAGCGGTTAGGTTAGAATTAAGAATACGTAGGTTACCTATGTATACCAGACAACGAGGGTCAAGGGACCTGTTCAACACTTCAACAATTTTAAACATAATGTCATAATAACAATATAGGTAACTCATAGGTTATAACTTTATAAGTAATAAATATTAAATAGGAACCTTTCGTTATATATCGGCATATCGCCGTATATATTTACTACAACTATACACTACGATATTATAATGGGCGTGGGATGAACCTATGTAATGATATTATAATAATTTATTAATAGGTATCGTATAGAATTTTTACTTTTTCACGTTTAATTAATTCACGGATGATTGTGTATTGTGATCATCGATTATCGATTTACCCGATAGGTTCGTGAGTCATGTTTCGTTATGTAAAGCGTATGAATAAAACGTGATTTATTCATTTATCGGTGATGAATACACATTTAAATGATTATCGTAGTACCGAGTGCTTAAAATATATCGTGGTCACGTGGTCACCGTATGTTTTTATTATTATTCTGCTTTGGTTTTGGAACATAATAGCATTGGTTATTGAATAGTCTATTATATAAAAATTAGTATAATACACAAATGATAAATAACAATCTAAACGGCTGTTAGGAGTTAGTGTTTGGTATTTATCATTGTCACGTGGTATGGGTTATAAAATTATAAGTTATAAGTATTTTATATATTTATATAATGTTAAAGTTTATTAATATCGATCAGTTTCAGTAGGTATTCTGTGTATTATCATTATGGAATTGACTATGTACAATGTACCTATACGCACAGGGCACAGCATAAAATATGCACAATTTGTAAATAATATGTTGGCGACACGCAGTCATTATTTATTTATTATTAGTTTCTGATGAGGACACATTTAATTCTTATTATCGAATATTGAAATCACGGGCTAAGTTATATTTGAAATTTATTAGTCCTTGGAAGACAACGATCACAATTATTTACAATGAAATACAATAACATGAATAATGAATTGATTAATCCTCATAAAGAGTAGATATTCATATTTCATGTCATAGGTACATTATAATATGAACCTATCTATACTTGCTACATATAGGTGTACATTATTTAATATTAATATGTAGTTAAGCTACTTATTTTTAGAGGTCGCGTTGACAATATTTCTTTATAATGTATTAAAACTCAGTTTATAATATAATTAAAAATTGTATTTACATCAATGCGGTATTAAAATTACCTACCAACCATGTTACGTATAACATGCATTAAAATATTAAATAATATTTTTTGTCTACAATTATATAAAGAAAAAAATATAACATATAAGAATAGATAGGTATTAGTATTGATTATTCTATAATCAATGGTATTAGCCACTATTAGGTACATTTCTGATCGATGTGTTAAAGAATAATGATTAATGTTAATACATTTAAAATGTGTATTATTATAGGTACATTTATACCAAATATTTTAAGGATAAGCATAAGATAACATAATATTATTAACACCTACATTAAGTTAAGTATGATAATAATCTACGTGTTAGTATTTAATAGGTAAGTACTAAGTAGTATTTTTAAACAATTACAAGGGAACCTACCTAATTAAATATTTAAAAATAAAAACATATGCTATTATTGCTTAAATTGTATTTACCTAATGTTATTGTATTTATTAGTTGGCTAAGAAATAATAACAAATAATTCTATCATATAAATTAAGTATCTATTACAGTATTACTTATTAGTTATTATAGTTATTATTACTCACTAGTTAACAGTAACTACAATAACATTATTAATTATTAAATCCTTTATGAATTTTCGACATGTTATATATATTTAGTTTATTTCCTAGGTATATATTTATGGGGAGTGGATAGGGTTGGCAATTACCCCTTCAAATAGAACTTTGAATGTTTTGGTTATATTTTACACCTTCTCCCCTCCAAAACAAAAAAAGACGATATTAAATTGCCCGCGGGGCACCAAAATTCTAAATGCGACTCTGCCTCGGTATATTATTATTTTAATATTGTAATATACAATTTCCTATATCATTAGTCAATTACCATATAACTATATTATATATTATAAAAGTATTATTTTTTTCTTGAGTCTACTGGTTTACGTCATTATTTCTTCCAGGTTACCATCGTTTATTAAAAAAAAAAAATTATAGACGCACTGAATAACTACCCGATGACCGCGACTATTTAAATATTAAATGTCATCAGAAGAGAAAGAAACTATTCGGGTAGATTATGTCTTTGGAGATAATTTCTTCATAGCCGGTATCCAGACCTGCCTGCCTGGATACTCGTGCTCAAGTTTATGTGTGAAATTCAGTCTCTATTTGGTGCTTATCCTGCTCCCTTTTCAACATTATTATCTCTATGATAGCGACAAAAGACAAATGGGCGCAGGTAGCCGATTCTGTGGTTCGGGAGTACAGCTCATGATCATCCTGGAACAAACATTAGAATATCAACTGGACCACACATGAAGTCTTAGTCGTCTTGGTTGCAAATCTCTGTCGCCAATGAAAGCCTTGACGGGCTGACAACATAGAGTCCAGTCCATTCGGGGCAATGAAAGAGTCTGTGTAGAATGGGTGATCGCAATACAGAGGCACACGGCTTCCGACGCTCTATACCCATCTGATGGAGGAAATGCCTAAAACATCCGTGCCCAGTCAGAGCTTCAGGTGGAAAGTCTTTATGTCTTTATGGTGGTTTAGCCTACCAGCACTTATAATAAAATAGAGCGCCAAGCTCCCTTGGTACCACGTTTCCACCTTGTGACCTAATGCAGCAATGGTGAGTTGACATTATATTTAATGTGTCTCGGCTAGTGTTTCATGCGCGTCTCCTTCATCAAGAATGTCTCATACTCTCTTCATCTCTAGTACATTCAAGACCTATCTAGAATCTAGATGTACCTACTGTACATATTTAATTTTGATAAAATTATATTATTTATTAAAGGCAAATTTTAATTAATGTTAGTATGTTACATTTACAGAAATATTCTATACAAGTATTTAGTACATGATCACTATATAATAGAATAGATACATAAATCCATATTTATATGTTCTAGTTTAATAAAATAATAATGTTATGATTTGAATTATTGACAATATTTGTTTGACATTGAAGTACCTATGTTTCTTATTTTTTTTATATAGGTAAGTTATAAATTTATGATATTGAAAATTTTTATATTTAGCTAACAATTTACATTATTAACAATACTTAAAACATTTTAAATTTATTTAAGCTTTCATAGTTAAATAATTAAATTTTCCTGTATTTATTCATTCAACATAGAAGTCTATTAATTGTATTTAAGTTACAAACTTATTACGAAATCAAGATAAACGTATCAAATTTATTGGAATAGATTTGAATATATGCAATTTTAATGTAAATGTATTTATATGTGCCTAATCGAACATTTTAAAACAATTTTTAAATATATATTAATGTGGTTATAATTTTAAATATTTCATAATTTTTTGTTTATGATGGATGCCAAGACATTATAAATAAAATGGTGTCTATAAATAAATAATGAGAGTAACACATTGGAGTATGTAATGTAGCAAGATTTATTTATTTTTTAAAAATATACAACAAAAGAAAAAGTATTACCTTTTTTCTATTAATAATATACAAATCGGAGTATTACAATATTTTTTATTTGTGTAGTCTAAAACAAGTACAATTTTTAAGTCCATATATAATATTTTAATAGATATAATATTATAAACAATATATAATTAATCAAATGTATATGAGAGTTATGCATACAACAAGCTTATGCTAACAAAAGTGTGTGTAAATAAATTAATCTAAAACTATATAAAAAAAAAGGAAAAAAGAACATGAATTACATACATTTTACTGGCCTAGTCCGTTGAGAATGTTTGTTATTCAATAAATGATATACAATAGATATTTACGTGCTAGGAACAGGTAACCAATACAATATTGCCTTAAAGTATGTATTAAATCGTATTTTTGTATATTCCAAAAACTCTACTCTTATATGCTTATATATATTAATAATTATCATGGCAACCGCATGTCATATATTACAAGCATTACTATTTATAAGTTTTTAATATTTTTTAAAAAAATTTTTTACAACCTACTGTTAAATTATAACACTTTTTATTGTCTGTCAGACATAGTATTGACACATCAAACAATATATACACACCTATATATAATATATTCTATGTGTCTAGCATGTATATTTTACATATTGGCGCCCATGGCCTACAGTGTTGTAATTAATTATGTATAAATATATATTATATTATAATATACAAATATGTAATAAAAAAATCTACTTGTTGATTCACATGATACGTGTTACATGTGTAAGGGGTTTATAGTCAAAGTTATTTTGACTATTATATTAAAATAATTTTAAAAAAATAATAAAACAAAAACAAAATCTAATTACAATACTATTATTTTTAACAAATCAAATAAAAATTGTGTTTTTAAACCATTGATATTTCAAAATAAACATATAAATATATATATTTATTAATCATAGAGAAATACGAAATTAAATGACGTAATTGTGAATATTTTAACGATTACATAGTGCGATATTTTTAATGATAAATATACAGTATCTATATTAAAAATAAATGCTAGGACTGCAATACTGCATCAATAATAATAAGTCTATGATTTAAATTTACAATAGTTTTTTCATTATATTTTAATTACCGACTCACTCACAAGTCACATGATTACAAAGTCTTTAAATAGTGGTATTAATGGATTTGTTCGCTAGTTTATCTCAGTCTGTGCAAGGCGTTTCTCATTCTGTCCGTTGCTCGATGACTAATGGTAACGGTTGCTGATCGATGGAACTGCCCATGGACGAGCCACCGGTACAATGACTGTTCTTTACGAGCTCTTCGATGTCTTCAACAAACACATTGTCTTGGTTGGAGTGATCCATTGATCTTTTGTAACCACTGAGACTGACCTGTTAGGAAAAATGTAAAAATAAAAACAAATCAAATATACCTACCGTAAGGGAGGAATGGATGAAAAATAAACACACATAAGGTATACCTATGTTAACTTTTACTTTTCCCGATAATAATTATATTATATTCGTGTATATGAAAATTACCAAGAGTAATTGAAGTAAGATAATTATTATTAAGTAAAGTAAATAAAAAGTAAATACGTTTTTCAAATTACAGAATATTTTGTTTTTTTTTATATTGTATGAATATATTTAACAATATCAATGAATTACAAACTCGGTAGGTAAATTATCAATTCATATAGACAGTGGAGTAATACGGTAAAACGTAAAAATGTTTGAAGTTGCAATAATAATATTTAATCTGTAGGCATGCACACTAATGAGTGGTGTGTATATGTAGGGGAGGTGATATATCTATTATACATTATATATTTTCATCAATTTAACAAGCGGGGTAGGAAATTCTTGAAAAATATAACTTAGCAACAACATCCCAATTAGGCCACTGCATATAAATCACTGTAATAAAACAGATGTACAATATGTTAAACTAAAGCCGGTATAATTGTATGATTCGTTAAAATATGAATTATGTACTTAAATATTGAAATGATCAATAATAATATTCTTACCTCGACGTTATTGTTGGACACTAGCGGCGAGTCGGGAGGAGACGAGTTGGGCGACATGTCGGCCGGACTGGTAAGGTGTGAGGATGCGAGCAGGGCGAACGCATCGACACCCGACGACGGAGAGATATTGTGTCCAGCAGCGGCCATCATTTGCTGCCGTATACCCTGCGCGACGGCGGCCACAGCGGCCGCGGCAGAGTTTGGCGACACGGGACCGTCTACCGACTGAACGGCGTTGTTACCATAGTGACCGCCAGACATTGGGTCCGACAAACACTATAAAAACGGTAAAATATCGGTACTGTTATTATAAATATTGTATAAGGACTAAAAATAATAATAAAATAAATTAAAAATCTTTTGTAAAATATTATTTTAAATTAGAAAAAAATAAAGTTATTTATTTTTATTTTGCATAAATTTAAATTAATTTACTCCCATAGCAATACACTTATAAAGACAATTGGATTGTATCATAAATATTATTAATTTGCATCATTGGCTTTACGAACACATTACTTTTTCATTACTTTAATGAAAACCAAGTAAAACGAATAATAATAATAATAATAATAATAATAATAATAATTAATAGTCTCAATCTCAATAAAATATGGAATTTTATTTTTTTATTTTGGTAAATTATAATAGTTCGTACGACCTATCTCGCTTGTAATGAAAACTATATCGTTTTTATAAAAGAAATTAGATAAAGGGTTTTACCTATTTACTTAATAATTTTTTTATATGCATACATATTGTTTTTTTTTTTTTATCTAAACGTAATTATATTAATTACTAATACCTACAGTAATACGTTATAACAACTAATATAAGTTAGTACTCAATGCGTTTATGTCATCATAAATAAATAATTTATATCCCAGTTTATATTTTGTTGTCGGGTATTAAATTAGTAATTATAAAACTCATAAAACAGTAAACCAGAATACGGTTATATGTAAAGAATAGATGAAAATGAAATAAAACATAATATTTATAGTTAGTGTTTAGAATACAAAATAATGTATATTCTTGTAAAACTAAAATATATAAACGAATAAACACTTCACAAAACATAATAGCCATTATTATTCTGTGATAATAATTAAAAAATAATAATGAAATTAATTTAAAATTAGTTCCAGAACAATATAATATATAAAACACAATACATACTATGATGTATAGGTATGCAATTTTTATAGATCATAATATTACACTATTATTAATATTATGTAGTATTTTATACTATATTATATTATAGGAGCCAATATTATTAAGTAACATTCAAGAATCACATAAAATACTTCATACTGAAGTCTTTAGCAGTATGCACTTTTAGTATTATCTTTTCTAAGCATAGCCCATAAGGTCGTCAATTATAAGTACGTAGGTAGGCTAAAATATTGAAACAAAATTTAATTTAATGTAAACAAAATCAATGTTTATGTATTTAAAGAATATAAAAATTATAAGTCTTTATTATTAAGTATAATATATTGAAACTAAAATAATAGGTTTTCATATAAATATATTTTATAGTGGAAATAAAAATAAAAAACATGGGAAGTATATGAGACTATGAGCTTAAAATTATTTAACTTTTTAAGTAATCATTATTCACAATTCACGAATGAGGAATAATAACTTAATATTTATTATACTATACGACAACTCAATAATTTGTGTTGAAAAGTTTCACTTGTATAACGTTAATTTAAAAATAAATGTATGCAGTGTGCTACATGACGTGTAATGTGTACCGTACCTATTTGTATTTTATTCAATTTAACATTTCCAAGTATTTTAATTATATTTAAATTGGGCTTTAGATCATATGTATAATTATAGAAAATGAAAATAATAAAGTACATAAATAAAAAAAAAAAAAAACGAGTCAATGGGAATAACTTTAAACACGCAACTGATGACATTTATTTTTGATTACAAATAATGGCAAAATAAATAAGTAATATAACAATTATGTTTTTCACTGTTTTATTTATTTATTTTTTTTTTTTTTAATGTGATGTATTGTACAGTACATTTATTATGTGCCATTATCGTTGAATCATAAATTATACCTAAGCTTCGTAAAACGTCCTTGATTAAAATTTAATAATGGTAATTAATTGTCAATATTTATTAAATTAAAGAATATACCAAACTGTACAAAGAAATTATATTTTACACATATACTTATTTTATAGTATAACATATTTTTTTAAAACATTTTAAATTTAAGAAGTATTGTATAAACACTATATATTATACTGTTTAATATTAAGAGTAGATTTTAATTAAAGTATACAAATATAATTATACACTTATTGTTTTTATAGTTATGATTTGAATGTTGGCCTATTAGGTATATCTAATATCTAATATATACATTCTATTTAATATCTAGTGATTATAATATATAGGTTTAAGTTTAAGGTTTATTAAAACCAATAAAATTTTAATTAAAAATTAGCGAGTTTTATTTCAATTACTCACCGGTATTCTGGGGTAAAGGTGTAATGCTTCTTCTTTGATATTTTGGGCATCTCTGAACACCACAGTCCTAATGACATTTTGAATGTGATCTTCTGGCCAGAATCCCAATAATATTCGCTGAGGTCGTCCTCTGCCTTTAGGCCTCAAGTCTGTTAACATAAATAACATAAATAATTATAAGAACTGGTGGTATCTATTTCTTACATACGACATTTTTAAACACATTGAAGTTGTTAGTTTTAATGTAGGTATAAATTATAAATTAATTACATGATATAATGAAAAAACGTGGGTTTATTCAAAGTAGTCAGGTAGGTACTTAAAATTGGTGAATAGCTTATTAAACAAAACAGTCATTTATCGAGTAGCCGTGTTGATAATTCATAGAATTTAAATTAAATATAAATTTTTTTTTTCGCCTAGAAAAACAAATATTTGTAACATAAGCAAAATTATATTTTAAATATATGTGTATAATTAAAAATTGTAATCGTGTTTTAAAATTACCTAAACAAAATAATGCATTTAACAATTAAAAATATTTTAATGCGTCATAAGAAGATATATTCATATCATAAATATTAAAATAATTTATTTAATATTTTTGATATAAATATTATA
>CM023358.1:35479189-35533870 GCA_013282895.1 Eriosoma lanigerum
ATAAATATTAAAATAATTTATTTAATATTTTTGATATAAATATTATAAATATTATATATTGGGTAGGGGTAGGGTTAGGTATATATGTATTGTAGAATTAAAAATATCAATTTACTTATATTTAGTAAGAACATTCTTTAAGTGTTGTACTTAAAAAATATTTTTATTTTAGAAATCTAAGTCCTCAAAAATTAATATAAATGATATATATTTGAAATTTCTTTTAAATACTATATTATTAATTTTTATAGTGTAAATTAACATTTTAGTATATACCTACATATAAATTAAAGAGAAATGAAAAGTTGTATAACAAACAGCATTAATTCGAATCTTAGCATAAAGAATAAATAGTTGGTTAAATATAACTTGGTAGACGAAAACATATCATTATTTTTCGATTTATATTTAGATCATAAGATATTGATCTATAATTATAATTTGTTAAAAATCGGTTACGCATCAACATTTGGAGCGTATTTTTTCATAACTAATTGTTTATTTAAAATAAAAATTAATAAATGATTTAAGTTAAATTTATAAACACAGTGTCGGCAGATTTTCAAATTTCCAGGAAACCTATAAACAAAGAAAAACACTATATACTATTCGTTTGGAAAAACTTTTAATTAGAACATTTTATGTTTTAATTTTCTTTCGTATGCGGCGAATAAAAATAAATAAATCTTAAAGTGTTTATAACATGAAAAAAACAAAACGGAAGAAAAACGGTGGTAAAGTGTGACAATATTTGGGGTTTACTTTGCGTGTCAACAAAGCTGAGGAAACAACACAGCTTTGGGCGATCTCTCGTCTGATGGAGATTATATTTTGGATTTTTTTCTTCGTATAATTTTGAAACAAGTCAAGGTCGGTGTGAATAGTAAAGAACGTGTGTAAAACAAAATTTCATAACAAGATTTAATTCTAATTTGACAATATATATTAGTAGGTACCTATATAAATGAGTATCTGCAGCCTATAATAAATGTGTAAATATAAACAGTTTAGTACATGGTTTTTGAATACTATTTATTAGTAGGCCTGATTGCCTGAAATTTTAATGATTAAAAATATAAAAAATTACGTTTAAAATTTATTTAATATAGGTAGATTTAAAGTTTAAAACAAATTGTGATATTGTAAATGTATTTTTTTGTGTTTTTAAATTATGTTTTAATTATATCTTTTGTATAATTGTTTTACCTTTTGGGTTTCTATCTGTATATAATTTGATATAGGTAATAATTTAAAAAATGCTTTATTCTCATCACTTTTGTGATATGGAATTCTGATCACTAATTCACATTTTGAGCTAATAATAATAATAATTTTATTTTTAATAACTAATAGATGTAGAGGAAAATTTAAATGTTTAAAAAATGCCCTAAAAAGTTGAATTTGTCGGAAATTGCCGATAAAATTTATATTCTGTGATATATAATCAGTATCACCTAAAACACATTTTCAATTTTAGAGTTTCGGAGAAACGTTTTAAAACACCGGGTACAAAAATGACGTTGCATCAAAATCCCAGTCCTATTTATTAAATTGAAATATGGATACGATGTCACAAGGACTTATAGCATTTTGCAGTTAAATGATTCATTATACAAATGTTTTGACAAGTTTTTGATATAATTTATGTCTAATAAAAATATGACAATAAAAAAAAAATACTTTATAATAATATAACCTACGTGTTCTTTTAATTTGATAATATTGATAATTATCATCATTTAGATATAAGTTTACCCTCCCCCTTCCATATGAAACAGGCGCCATAACAGTATAGGATAAGAATAGTCTTAGTCTTGGTCTAAGTATAAAAAAAAGAATATTACCTATATTATATAACAAAATATTAAATATTATGTAATAATATATAATTATATATGTATATCTGTATATTATACAGAGTGGTCAGAATTTTATGTTCCATAAATGTTAAGGATTATATATTTACAAACATTATTAATGTTTTTACATTTTTTTTTCTGTAACGCAATGTTCTGATCACTCTGTATATATTATATTAATATTATTGTTATTACAGGCGGAAAACTCGACCGACGGATACACAGGCGGATACCTCGTGATGAAGGGGCGACGACGACCAAACCACGAAGCAAGCTATAATGTGGTTAAAAATTGTACCGCCCCTATTTCTATATTATAATATCACGACATACACACACTTCGTAGGGGCGATGGATGATATACTCATTACACGTGTACTCATATAATGTATATATATACATATATGACGACCCGACGACGATGATCCACAGCATATTATAATATTTTGCATCCCTCTCATATCATATTATATAGGGTGATCAGAATTTTATGTTATAAAAGTGGAAAGGATTACCTACGTTTTATTTGTAACAAAATATTCTGTTCATCCTATATATATTTAAATATAGGTATAAATGTATAATATATATTATATAAATATACGGAAGGGTATCGAATACGATTATATAAATATATATATATATATATAATATATTATACGCCCTTGGGATTTATATTATATATAGTGTATATAGAGGGTGGAGAAAATATGAAAACTGGGTGGTAGGTAGTTATATATGTATAGTATATTGCGTTCTTATTATTATTTGTCGAAACGAAGGGTTTCGAAAAAAAATTCGATAAGCCATCCGCACAGTATTTGGGTAGGTATTTATTATTACGTTATACTGAAAATAGTTATATAGCTGTATAGGATATCGTCCGGTTCTTAATAAGATCGACGCACTACCATCATACCCTATCATCTTCACCGCTGACCATTATATATAAATATAATATTTTAGGGTGTTCTTCAGAGTTTTACTAGAAATAAATGACGACGACCACAATAATATTATATATTTATACGTACGAAAGTATGAGTTAACGATCTGTCGAGACAGTACAATATTAGTGTGGCTCAAGATCCCCGAGCAGTCCAAATGGATTAAATATAATGTAGATGGCGAAGACGTTATATAATAAAATGTTATATGAAATTATGAACATAACATTTTCATATCTGGATAACGTTTAAAAATTGAATGTACTATATTATACTACTATTACACAGTATTCTAGAGTCTTTTTATACCGAAAATAATAATGCATTATATATTTAAATAAAATTGTTAAAATGACACAATCCTCATATTGTTACACAATAATTATTATAGCAGTTATTATACCACTATTCGTGTTCAATCACTAGTTTTTAAAAATTATATATATGTAATATTAATAATACAATTATTATTCATGGTAAAGATAAATGATATCGTGGGAAAAGTAAATAAACTTTTGACACAATTTAAATGATTATTCCAAAATATATATTAATTAAAATAAGAATATAGATAAACTTATTTGAATAAAAATATAAAGTTTTTGGTGAGGTCAAAATGGTTAGATAGGTCGTAGGTATAAGTCCCTATACCAAAATAAAAATAAATAACGACATTATTAGAGCAAGCAATTCTCAAGTATGGAAAATTTTTTTTTTCAATTATTCTAAAAGACTCTTAAATGAGTGACCAATTTTCTAATTATTTTTAATTACAAAATTATTAAATGTTTATTAATAAAACATAATATTGCAGAATTATAAAAAAAAATTGTTATGATTTGTCGGAAAATATCATTAAAAAAATTAGATTAATATTATTTTAATCATTGTATTACAATTCATTTTGTAAATAAATTGCATAATGTAATAACTTATAATAAACTAAAACAGGTTAATTATTATACAAAATATAATAATATAATATAATAAAACATATTATTGGATATTTAATAGTAATTTTAATAACAATTACAAATTACAAATTATTATTATTAAAAAAAAAAAATAGACAAAATTCGGAAATTATCGCTAAGATTTTTGCAAGTTTAAATCAACAAGAAAATGTGTCGAACATTTTATTGTTACTTTAATATAACTACAAAAACACGTTGACATTAACATTGAAAAAAAACTATTTATTTTTTAATAACTGTCAGCGTATATACATATTATTATTATTATCATCATCATCATTATCAGACATCAGTGTTTATAGTATTATGTATACAATTTGTATAATATAATATAATATTATTATTTATATTAAATTTTACAAGTAATTTAGTTCGAAGAATATTCTCGGAATATGATTTTTTTTGTGAATATTATATTATATTATTGGTATTAATTTAAATAATAAGAATAATAGACCGATAGACGATAAGAAATTTCGTCATAAAATTTAATAACACGAGAAAAAAAATAATAACATTAAACAAATTACAAAGAGTTTAGGCGTTTGTTAAATATAATAATAAATGACGTATATAAAATATAATATAAAAATATTATGTAATCATGAAATACAATAAATCAAATTATTATACTATTGCGCAATTTGATCTGGGAAAACGTTTAATTGTTCATTATATATAATATTATATACTATTGTGTTATGAAATACGAATCGTACAGAACATTATAATAAAATAAAATATAATATTATTATTATTAGTGTTATTATATACGTCGGCGGTGATTCGATTACATAAGTATACGAAAGTAATAATTTATACGTCCCTAACCTCCTCCTCACTCACTCTCTCTCTCTCTCTCTCTCTCTCTATACATACCGATAAAAATCGTAAAATAATAATAATATATTATTATATCAAAAAGAAGAATGTAAATATGTAATGTTAATATTATAAATAGTAATTTGTTATAATATGCGAGTAGGAGATAAAGAATAATAATAATACGCTTACCTGCCCCACCGTCTGCCGAAGGACCGAGCAGATTGTGCACCCGGTTGGCGTACAGCACGAACGTCGGATAAGGTATGTCGTACTTGCGGGCGGCCTGGGACAGTGACAGGCCTTCCTTGAGCACGGACAGTATGGCTTCAGCCATAGTTTCTGGTCTCCACGATTTGAGGGGACCACGTTCTCTGAACCGAAGGTTGTGCACGAGACTTTGGTTGGTGTTCCAGCATTTTTGCCACATCGACTGTAGCTGGTACTGGTAACTATCGGCTGTTATGGAAAAATATCGAAAATAAAAACAAATTAATTATGTGTATATCTAATGTATACGAGTATATAAATTAAAATTAGAATTATACTATCCAATAGTCTCCACAGATCTTTTATATTTAACAATATTGAGTTCAAGTCAATATTATTTAAATTTTTATCAAGGTACAATAATTTTTTCATATACAATTCTGAATAATAATAATAATAATAATAATAATTATTGTTATAGTGAACAACACTCTGCAGTATTATACAGCGTGAACACTATGCGTGTTTTTCTTCGCCGAAAGGCGATAATATGCTTCCGATATACATCGATGGTATATCTAATATGTATACACGATAGTATTATAATAACGCTGTATATGTATACTAAATATATAAATTATAATATTTTATATTATAATACGTGATTTACATTAAAACGGATACGACGGCGACGTATGTTATTGTTATGTTATATCATATAATATGCTATTATTATAATATATGTAGATTTGAAATTTTCTTTTCCCTCCTAATAAAAATAATATACGTCGATGACGTGCGAGTGAGTTCTGCACGTGCGCTCTCACACGGCGCACTGGTTAGGCATTCGAATCGAGACGGGACCGTTATGACGTTATAATTTATATTTATTTAATATAATGTATGATGTATATACGTATGGATGATAGACAGAGAAAGAGTGATAAAGAGAGAGAGAGAGACAGAGAGAGTAGGTCCAAATTTAAATAAGCCCTGTTGTACACCACGTTAACGTAAATAAATATAAATACGGCGAAAAACAAATAATAATATCTAAATATTACGACTGTGTCGCGTTAATTTTTATTAATGCAAGCTGCTCGTTATATTTTGTTGTCTATATAATATTGTTATGTACCTACATATTATAATATTATACATATAATATAAATTATATTATATTATACGTGACTATATACGACCATAACACACACACACACACACATACACACGCACACCTATAATAATGGGCGAAAAGAGTAGGAGGCGTAGGCGGCGGCGGTGAGAGACAGAGATGGAAAGAGAAACAGTGAGAGAGACCGAACGTTAAAAAAATATCGTCAATATGTGTGTGCGTATGGTGGCGTGCACCGGTGTGTTGGGTATGATATTGCGCTTTTATGCATATAAAACGTATAAATAATGTAATATATTAAAACATTATTTTCAACCGTCAGGTAATATATATATATATATATATCTGCAATCTGCTATAACTGTAACACTGGCAGCATGGCCCAATCGCGTTATTTAGGACTTTAGGTATATACGTTATAATATTATTGTTATACGTGCGTAAATATATTCTGACGACAATCACACCACCGTTCGGATGTTTGTCGAAAAAACGTATATTGCGTCGCGGCGGTGGTTTCGAGACAAAAAAAAAAAAACGCGAAAAAATCGAGAAAATATACATAATTTAAATTTATTACAAATTATATATAGTGTATTATATAAGGGGAGCGTAGAAAATAACGAATACAATACACATAATTTTTTTTTATACACTATACCAATATTATTTATTGAACGAAGGGGGAAAAAAAGGTCGGGACTGTATTAAAAAATAATTGGTAATAAATATCTTAGTAGAAAAATTGTGTCAATCCATGTGTCGAGCAGTTTATCGACACGGGGAAATGTAAAAAGGGGTGAATTTTATAAAATTTTAATAAGTTATATGAAGTCTAGAGGAGTAGTACGTTTATTATGACTTATAACTTGTAATATACATAAAAGGAAAACTATTTTGATACCCAAAACTATAAATCAATTACTATAATTTTATTTAACAAACTACAATATCATGTAAAAAAAAAACTCCAACAACATTTACAATAAAATGTAAATGCTTAAAAAAATATGGAATAACCAAATATAAGTAATATATGTTTGGAAACTAAATCAATAAATTCTTATTTATTAATGAATAGTAAATAAGAAAACCAGGAAAAACAAAATAATAATATAATTTGACTGTCGACTATGTTATCGTTATAGTGTACAAAAAAAAAACCTTATTTCAAGTTTATTTTTATTTCTACGAGTTGAGGGTATAATAATATATTATGAACGGCCTTTGTATATTTTTTATGCAATTCAAAAATAAATCGAACGAGTTTAAATCATTATACATACCTACATATACGGGAATGGAATACTAAATTTTGATAATTTATTTACGATTTGGTGAACGATTATTATATACACATACTTACATATTATAAATTATAATATTATAATATGTATATTAACATTATTCTTTGAACATCCGAGAGAGCTCCCGGAATGTTCGACAACGACGCCACCCCGATCACCGCCACCGCACCATTATCGTTTCCGTCGTCGTCGAATAATAATATATTTTAATGTATTAAAACAAAAAAATTGAAAATAATAATAATAATAATAATATAAGCAGTAATATGTTACCGGCGTTATGTGTGTGTGTGTCGTAATGGCCGTGTCCCATTCATTAGCATTTTGTATAATAAAACAGGGCATTTAACTATTGTACAGTAAAATTATGTACTATGTAAATTGTTTTATGTAAATCCATCACAAGTCGCCACACTGTATTATAATATTACGATCGTTATTATAATAATAAATATATATAAATTATATATGATTGGTCTATGCGAACAAACACATTGTATGTGCGTCTATTTATTGGACGTATATATATAGGTACGATTTCTCTTGTAGATTTATATATATATATATAAGTACTTCACCTTGTTGCCCACCAATACCAACTGGCACTACATCGCGACCACTACCGGGAACTATAATAATAAAGCAAATAATAATATTATTATTGTCTCCTAATACACTACACACAATTATAATAATAATAATAATAATAATATTCAATTTCCTCTATACCGATCGAATTTACACGGTGGTGTACTATATCTACACTCATTAACCTTTCGACCTTATTGCGCAATGATAATGGATACGAACGAGACAGAAGAATATATATATATATATATATATATATGTATAAAAAAAACATCGAAGGAGGGCTAAGCCCGTTTGTTGTGTATCCCCTGGGTGGTGAATAATGCACGATAGCACCAATATATATTACGCATCTGACCGCTGCTCGACTGGATCAATTTTTAATGAGTTCCCGTTACGGAATTACAATTTATTCGTATTATTATCTGACGGTAAAGCTTATTGTATAGCATACGTAGTCATTGTGTATATTATTATTTCAAAACTTTATATTTTTCATGCCAAATCGCACGAGAAAAACACAAAAACGTGTGTAAATAAAAATCTTGACGGTTTCGGGAACGTTACGCGAGAAGACGCGTGACCGTGGTGTGTATAATATCGTTGTTAGCAGGCACCTAATATGTGTTATCGTACTCATAGTTATAGATATTATGTATAATATTATATTGTAAAATCGTCGCTAAGATTAGAACGGTCGCGAAATAGTAAATAGTACTACGCACGTAGTAAAATATAAATTATAATATGGTTATTGATATCAAACATCAATCATTGATCATTGTGCGAACACCCGCCGCTGTCGTCGCACTACGACGTGCAAACACCATTACAATTGCGAGCCGTCGCGCGTAGTAGTTTTTCTTTTAAGATCTAAGTAAATAAAAGAAAATTAGCAGTATGTCGACACCTGCTACTAACATAACTCTTATATAACAAAACCACAATAGTGAGTATACGATTTTATAATATATAATAATATATTTAATATCATGTATATTATGTATATTATATTACACGCCAATTTGAAATAATTTTACGCACAGTATCGTAACTTCGATAATTCAGATATTCGATTTAAATTTTAAACTATAGTCATTAGATCTCGTAGCGATAAGTCGACAAATAATATTAAACTTATAATATATTATAATACAAGTATATTATGTATAATATATTATATATAATATAATATATATTATGTATAATGCTTGTATTTATGAAATAAAATAATTAAAGTTTCAATGGTTTATTACTATCAATATAATATTATATTAAAAAAAAATTGAGCCGAAAAAAGAATTAATTAGATATGGCACGTAGTTTTTAAAAACGGGCACGAAAATGATGTAAAAAAATATTTTAATATTATACAAATAAAATAGATAGGTATACTAGTATATTGTAAAACATTTAAAAGTACGTGACAATTAAAAAAATACAAAAGATCAAATTACGATAGAAATATTTTTAGGATTAATGTTACATGTTACGCATTACGCACTATGAGAACTTATCGCTCTCATTAATTTATTATAATGGCACCTTGTATACATAAAAATAATAATTTACATGTATTTTTCATTAGGATTAATTACTTAATGTATAAAAAGTATATTATAGTATGATGTACATTCGTAATATACTAATATGCACATGTATTAGTAGTATAATATGTATATTATTATTGATCGGACAATGCTCTTAGATACATAATTAATTATTTTCAATTATAAACTTGAAGGGTTAAGTTGATCAAAACAAACAGGATAACTAGACCAGAATTTCTCTGTCCCGCAATAATAACAAAAACAATATTATTCGAAAACCCTAATAAAAACACTAAAACACAATAACTATTTAGTATATTATATACTATATAAGTTGGCTGGTTTGAGTTACCAAATGTAATTATACGTTCTAATTTCACGATCAAAGTACGAGAATCCATTTTACTGCATAATATTTGTATATACAATATTATGCATCACTACCGTCACAACCCGGAGTCCTGCTACCAGCTAGTTTCTATTCTCCCGTCAGTTCGTTGTAGGTACTACCAATACTATCTAATGTTGTACACTCCGTCATTACATTAAACCGAAACAACTCGAGTCATAAGTAAATAAATTAAAACCGAAACCATGATTGTCATTATTGTTATTTCGAATTCAATTGACACGAAAAATAATAATTATTAAAAGACACGCTGGTGACGTTGTCCCGTGATGTGGTGCGCCCCACACGTAACACCCCGGGCACGCCCACCCTGAATTCCCGAATAAAAGTCGAACCGGAACAATATATTGGTGATCGCGCGACACACGGCGTTGCACTTTGACAACGGAGCTATCACAACTCGCGCGCCGACGCTTATAAATGTACGCGAAACGCATTTTGGACTGTGCGGCGTTTGTGGCGAAGGTTACCGCGGCGTCCCCGCGACACGTCCACGTGGGTTTTTTTTTTTTTTTTTCCTCCCGGTTGTTTACAATCGCTACCGTTGACCGGTGACGACGACGGCGCCCGCACGTGGTGAATAGTGCCGACGCGGCGGCGTGCGCCGTCAACGGAGACGTACCCGCTCTTCTGTTGCTGCGGCGGGTAACTGTAAAAACGGTGGCGGCGGCGCGGTAAACGGTAGTTGTAGTGGTCTATGCGCGTCGGCTGCACTGTACCCACTGCAGCCGCGACCAATGCACTTTTCCAATTGCACACACGATCAATTACTTTTTAATAATAAATTGATTATCGTCGTGTCTAAGTCGAAATCAGCTGACATACATGCGCGCGCGCGCACACACACACCGAGATGATAGTACTTTTTTTTTTTCAACATACGACGGTCTTAGAGAAAGAAAATAACAATTAAATTGGTTAAACCGTTTAGATGACAAGTTGCAAAATAATGGAATACATCTACGTCACTATTTTAGAGAAATTCCACACAGCGTCGTATAATTGAAATTAATATAATATATTTTAAATATATACGCGTTAATGTAACATTTAATGTGAAGTTTTAAATCATTTAACACTATAAAATAATAATATATATTAAAAAAAAATAATTTAACACATAAAGTATCAAATAGACACGTTGATTTAAATTCATGCAGTTATCATTTTACGTATGGTTTCATGTAAATAATAGGCCAATACATTTTCGTCGACCTCATAAATTTTTGTTTGATCATTTTTTTCTATATTTTGCGACACGACAATTCACCGATTGCCGTTACATCGATGTACCTCGTTTGTTTTCGTATATTTCGTAAGAAATATTGTTAACGTTTCGTAATGACCAATCAAAATATGGTCGTGTTGAAAATATGATATTTTTATTGTAAATACTAACTATTTATTTATTTTTTATGAAATAAATATCATCGAAAATGTAACTTTATAAAAAGACGAACGATTTGAAATAATTAAAGAATCTAGAATTTAATTGGAAAAAAAATCTAGTATCAATTATTTTAAGAAGAATATCGTATTTTGTTTCTTTTCCTTTTCAACTACAACGGATGAAAACGAAATGAAGAAAGTTTACACAAAAGTGTGTTCAAATGAACACTTCTAACTCTGTACACTGTAATAGGTGCCCGACACTTCAACAAAAAAAGTTTAAGCGAATTCATCTTTGTCTGCTAACTGTAGCATTTTATATACCTAGTTAGTAGTTACCAATCAAACAGTTTCAATAATAATGTGACTCTCTCTGAATAGCATAACATTTTTAAATTCTACAATGTTTTGTTTAATTTATAAAATGTTTATAAAACGTAAAAATAAATACTAAATTTAACTTGAAACATTAAAAACTTACAATTAGTTAATTATTATTTATAAGTTATATCGATATAACCTTTCGCTCATATACTTGAATTAAATTTATACATAGATACTTAGTCTAAATACTCAATAAAATAATATAAAGTACTATTAATATTTCCTGGGTGAATTATAATAATAATATTACTGCCATTTATAATAAATTTATAATATTTAAGCTAAACGTATAATAATAACAAAATATATTTAAACGAATAAATATAAATATATACATTTTGTATATTAAACTTACAAGTCATGGGCGAGGACGTGGAGGCGAGCCAGGCTTGAGAATTTTCAAACATTTTGGCCTAGAATCATAAAATAAAAAATTGAGTTATAAAATTGTACATTATAATATAATATATATATGGTAAGAGAATATCTGGGTGTATACTTGGTAAGGTAAAAGAGGTAGTCGTTTAAATTGTTAATTAAATGCATTTAAATTTTTATAGCGGTTTTTTCAACCCGATAATTTCCTACTTAACCTTTAGACTTGAGTTTATTCGCTAAAAATTATATAATACCTCGACGGTTAATTAAGGGTTAGAAAAAAAAGTTCACGGAAAACCGTCTATCTCATTAAAAATAACCAAAAGCTTTGTGGAACTATGGCATCTGCCAACTATATATATATAAAGAGTTAAGAAACTTTCTATATATGAACATTTTTTACTGACCCTAAGAGAATACGTGTATATGTATCATATGGGCACATGACACGCACATATAGTTGGTCGTGTAGATATTATTACTATTATTATTTATTAGTTATTATAACTGTTATTAATTTATTACCATTTTCTAAAAAACGTGTAAATATTTAATATTTATATAAAATCGATTAAAAACGTGTCAATGACAGACCGTATTATTAGTTCTATAATATATTACAGAAATCCTAGGAATATGTCTATCAAATCAAATAGATGTAAAATTTAAATTTCTGTTGACGCGCAGAACTATACATTTACAATTGTAAATTAATCTTCGAGAACAATAAAACATATTTACATTAAGAATAACATATTACACAATTGCTTATAAATGTAACTATCAAGAATTAAGTATTCATCTCGGTCAAGAATCTCGAAAATCGAGTATTGTAGGTATTATATACAACAGCCAATGACCCGTAGATATAGATGTCCATGTATTGTTTGTCAACGTAGTCTATGAACGTTTAAAATATTCCGAATATATTTTTCATGAATTTAATGCACAATTTATTATAATAATATTCGGAACATAATGGTAACGCTGAAAATATTACACTTTAAAATATTAATTCAATGGAATATTTATAATCAATATTTATAATATATTATATATATATTTATCAAAAGGTCGTTTGTATATAACAATAAGGGTAAATGTCATATGACCTCTTTATATAATGGTTTTATTTCGAATAATAAATACCGATAATACAATGGTTTATTTGTTTTATAAATAAATAATAATAATAAAATAAGTTATCGAGAAACATGTGATAACATGCGAGTTAAAAATTATTCACGAACGAAAAAATATATTTCTAAAATTAAGTATGGGTAAAAGTGTAAACATCAAAGGGACACATTTTCGGACTAGAAAACAATTTTCGAAAAAGGGTAGGTTAAGTTTGTATTAAGCTTACGAGGGTCATGACGAGGTTGTGATGTATAGGTCAAAACTTTACGTGACTACGAGTGTTTATAATACTTTCATTGTAAACATTCAATTTTGTTTTTTTTATCGACAAAACATAGAAAAATAACTTAATAAAAACGAAGTTTATTGTGAAATAATTCATTATAATGTATAATTGATTTCGGTAATTTGATAGCATACCAAATAAAGTATTTTAACATACCGAAAATACATTATAAGGTAATGGAATGAGAAAAATAATTATTGATTATAAATATATATGATATCCCTCTAGCCACTTCCACCCCAACTACATAGTTGTCTAGTTATCATACTGAATAATTGCATAATAAGAACAACCATTCCCTTTTTTCTTTGTAATTTTCTCAACTAATGACATTAAACATTAATTTGATATAGGTATAATAATATAGATAAATAACAATATGTTAGTATATTATAACATCATTATGAAAGTTGAATAATGCTAAATTTACCAAACAAATTAATAATTGATTACTTTAGTATTCATCAATTCTATAATTTTACGAGAGCCTACATTTAATTTATTTCAAATTAGTTAATCACATAGATTGTAATATTTTAAATGAACGTTCGTTGGTACAATGTAATTAAATATACACAATATATAAATTAAACACGACGTCGCTGTTTAAAAACGTTTTTACAGACAAAATATAATAAATCAGTTTTGACATGTATGATATTTCTTTGGATATTTCCTAAAAAAAAAAATGTTTATTTTACTCTCGTTCCTATTATATTATATAAATGCCGAAAAATCGATTAATGGTTATAAATTATCACAGGTGCATTTAAAGTTGAAACATGTAAAATAGATACATACATATATTTGTACAACTTTAAAAATGATTAAAATATAAAAAGTTTTGGCCAATTTGAAAAATCATTAATATATAATTTGACAATTTTTGTGGGAAAATTATACGTTTCACGGCATGGACGAAAAATGACTGCGATGGAAGAAAAATCAATAGGCGAAATTTATCATCGGTGCCGCAGTAAAATGATCCCTCCCTCTCTTTGGTTTCACAACGAAATTACATTATTTTATTTTCCACTGCACGGCACAACAGCGTTTACCATTTTTCCCCATTACAACAAGATAGCCATCGATTTATTTCCCTGACAAACGAGACCGAGAGGAAAAGAGAGAAAAGTACACACACACACACACAGAACCGGATAGTATTGTATAATAATAATAATCGTAAAATATAATATTAAAAATAATGATAATAGCGTATACACGACGTAGTTTAATGTTATTTAAAAATATAAAAATATAATATTTTGCTACACGAAAAAAAGGATCGATGGAATAGAACGTGCATGCACACACACATTTTGTTTCACACAACCACAATAAATATTAAAGACTATGATGCACACACATTCATATAAATAAATAAAAAAATAATATATATAATATATATAAAAAAAAAAATATATATATATATATAAATTATACGTACGTACAATGAACACAATAGTATGGTATTGGTTTATATTGTATAAATATAATAATATAGTGTTATGCTGAATAATACATTTTTATTATTATTGCACACATACACTAAGGCGCATTCTCGTTATTATCATTGTGCTGTTACGATTCCACCAAGACCCCCTAGCAGCTATTATTATTATTATTATTTTTATTATTATTATTATTATTATTATTATTATTATTATTATTATTATTATCATTATTATTATTATTATTATAGTTATGGATTATTATTATTATTATTATTATTATTATTCCGACTGTACCCTAAAGCAACTGCTACATTAATAAAATAAGTCTGATGTCGGAATAAAAATATATATATTCGGTAACCCTCTTTCCCTCCTATATTATAGAGGTTCATACTACATTTATATATAAATATACATTATAATAATATATATAGAAAGACGGAAAGATAATATGAACAGAACCGAGGGGGGCTATAATAATAATAATAATAATAATATTTAACTATACAGTCACGTAGCTCTGCATTAAAGTAATTATTGTATAGGAATATTATGTGTCTTTTTGTTCTATTCTCGTCTCTAAACAGAGATGGAAAATCGGTTTATATGTGTGTTGAGAGAGAGAAAGAGATAGAAACAGAGTGAAAACGAGAGAAGGGAAGAGAAAATGTATATAATAATATAATATCTGATGGCGTATATTATGTGTACACATTATAATAATATACCAAACGATTATTATTTTATGATTGTGTATGTGTATGTGTGTGTGTGTGTCAGTTTTTGGGGCCCACCTGGGAACTGGTTAGCGTTGACGGTCTAATGGATATATATATTTACTGTGTGTGTATTGTATGCGCAACCCGAATAAAATAAATATTAATATTTAATATTTAAACATAGGCGCACCGCGAGATAACACTTATCTATAAGTCATGTTAAGAGCGTCGGGAAACACGAGTTTCTAGATAACTAGGTAGTTTTCCGGGAGTTTTTAATGAAAGATTCGGAGACCCTTCAGCCAGTCGCTCTCATTTCTGTGTCAAGAAATTAGACAAAACAATAATAGTTAATTCGTTAGTATTATACAATATGATATTTTATAATACCTACGTCTTTCATAAATATTCATATTATCATATAAATGGAGTTTAAAATGAATAATATGATACTATTATTAATAAAAATATCTGAGATTTAACCTAACCTATAGATTCGTATGCAACAACTTTTACTGGCCTACTTAAATTCCATGTTAACAATACTGTATAAAATGCAAAATATGCATGAAATAAATTGCATTAGAAACAATAATACTTCGTGCGAAATAAATTACATTTTCTTCGAACAATATAATAAACAACACTTACTACTTTAGGTAACGTGATTTTAAAATCGTATATACCCTATACACTACACGTGCGACATCAACTGATCAATACCTAACTTTACCCTTATATTTAAATTTGTATTTTTCAAATGAAATAAAGACATACAATATAATATAATGCGTATAGCGTGTATACAATAAAATACATATTTGATTTTATGTTGTATAGTTAGAAAAAAAAATACATAATATTTCCTTTGCGAGATTTTAATATGTAGATACATAACTTATATAACCCTATACGTCTTACTAAATAATTATAGACATCATTGGATGATAGGCGTATAAAAAATGAAATAAAAAACTATATCCTATTACCATAGGTAATAATATTATTCTTTATACAATATAACCTATAATCTATGTATCATAGAATTGAATGTGAAAAAAAAATAATAACAATAATTTGATGGAATTGGAATGAGTAATTAGTGTACAATAACGCGTAGTTCCATTAGTGGGTTTCCAATTTTATTCGGGCTCTAAAAATACCAATGAACATCTGCTGTTTTTGATATTTTCTCATTTGTCAAATTTATTATAAATAAAAACATCTGTTTCAATAAAATAATATATAGGGGCCATAATATAATATATCAATTAAATTTTATATAAAAATCCATAATACAATCTACATTCTACACGTTAAAAAAACATCTAGTATAATTATTAGGTATTATTTCATTATGACTTATTTGGGTAATAATACGCATAATGTTTAAATTTAGCAATATTATTAAAATTTAAACCCTATTTGGCTATATTATAAGAATATGTAGCTATGACCTATGTCACACCCTGTGCTGGGCCAGGTCGTGGCACCCGAGAAACAAATGGACAAAGAGGGGAAATAATGGGTTCTGAGTGAATACGATAGAGATTAACTGGTAGATCTCACCATAGAATAAATAATATACTTGTATAATACTGAACTTGAATACAATGAATAATAATTTCCAACGTTGATCCCCGTATATTATACTAAATATAATATCTAAATGTAATATTCGCGATGACGTAATATTGTAATAGTATAATAATAAATACTTAGATATATAGATTATTATACATAAATCAAAACTAGTTTTCCATTATTGAAAATAGTAATAAGTAATAACTAATAATATTACATATTGCATATTGTATTATGCCCTACGCAGTGCCTACATAATATTATATTATTTATAATAAAGCATATTGAGTATAATTTCTAAAATTTTAAAATATATATTTAGGTATATGTATTTAATATTAGATGTCTATGTAATATTATACACTATTATAATAACGTTAGGAATATACATTAATAAATACTATTTATTCATATAAAATAATGGACTTGGATTGGATTATTGCTTATACATTTATTGGTATAAATTAATATTGTGTTTTATTTGAATAATAAGTCATTATATAACATACAATCCTAACCTACACCGAGCATCATTATAATAATAATGTATTGTGACAGAGGAAGAAGTAAAGAAAACTGCAGTAAACAAAAATGTTATTGTAGAAAGAGTAGGTACCTAGCTATGTATGCAAACTGTAAATAAAATGAATTGATAAATGGTTATTATTTCGTTCAGCTAAGTATCTATTAAACATTTTTACGTAATAATAAGATAGGCAATTGAAAAAATATAATATTTCAATCTTCACAATTTATATATCTATTAATGTGAACTTAAATTTAAATACTATGAAACCTATACATAATATAAAAAAAAGCTTCGATATAGGATGATTTTTATTCTAAAAATGTATACAGTAATAATAATATAAATAAGAAATACAATTTTAAGACTTGTGTTAAATATAACAATGTTGAATAACTTTAAGAATTTATGATAACATATTACATTCTATCGTTGTAAATTGTCCTCTCATTTCATTATGTAAAAAATATTTTACCTACAATGATGTGAAAAGATACAAAGCTCTTAAAATACAACAATTTTTTTTAGTAGTTTTAATAGGATATGACATTTTAGTATTAATAATTACAGTTTATACTTATGGTAATGCATATTATAATTTATTTATGTCACAAAATATATAACAGCTTCAACCAATATCATAAAATAATTATATTTCCATAAAAATAAAATTGTATTCAATTATGAACAGACTAAAATTAAATTATAGTTTACAGTAATTATTTAAAATGTGATTAAAACGCGTACGCGGTAATATTTTATTGGAATAGTTGGCGGGGAAAATATCAATATAAATGGACAATGGGCATATAAATGATTTTTGGAATAGAATTGTTTGATAAAAGTAGACAAAAAAAAAAAAAAAAAAAAAAAATGATTTTGTGATAAATGTATAAATACGCGGTTTTTTATTAATTTTTTTTATTAAATGTGATCAATTGTCTAAAAAATGTATCATAGTCCGTTTGTCAATTTTTGATTATAATTAGTATAAAATAACTGGTGTAAACGATAGTGATGTACTGATGTCGATGTGTTTTGATTTAAGATCATAATTATCGCATAATATACCGAAAATAAAACAATACTTTTTTTTATTTTAAACACCTATTACATTTTTATTATGCATATCCGCGCTCAACTAATTTTATTCAATTTTCGAACGTCGTAAAAAATTACAGACATGTGCGACAGTGAGCGCGTGCACGGGTAAATCGTTGCGGGCGGGGGAACAAATTTGCAGGGACGGAAAATTTGAGTTTACACGTGCTGACATACAAATATACAGGCGCCGGCCGCGTCGCTCACCGGGAGGGATATTGAACACAAACTCATTTTGTAACCTGTGGTACCGTGGTTACTGGTTACTGTGGTATGTGACCGAAACAGTAGTATCCGACTGTTGACGGCAGTAGGTATAGCTAATAATAATATGATATATTCCAAATTCATAGTTACAAACACGGTCGCGATGCTTAATTAATGTACACATAGTGAGAGAGAGAGAGAATCGGGGCTTTTAGAGTAAAATCTAATCGATATTTACAGAGGGTTCGCCTCGTCCCTACGCATAATGTATATTATTGTGTGTGTGTGTTATCATTATTATTATTATTATTATTATTTTATTGTGTTCAGAAATGAATAATGGAAATTATTACTGCAGAAACACCACCGTTTCGGCCCCACGTAGAGACATTAAAACTATTTTATGTGCACATATTATTATTATTATTATTATTATATTATGCAAAATGAGTAATCGTGATGTTTCCAGTTTTGGATTATTTTATAGATATTATTATAATATTATAACGCTCGGTGAATCCGTATCTGGAAATTGTTTGGAAAACAAACACTAACACACCACAAGCGTACTGTATACGTAGCGTGTGCCGCACTTCCGCGCACACGAAATACTGTGACTGGAATATTATGAAAAAAAAAAAATCAAGAAAGAATTTTATATAATAAATATTATTATTATTATATTATATCGATTTTCAACAAATGAATCATATTATTATTACTATTTACTTTTAATTATTCATATTTCATAGAGCTGTATTTTTTCTCGGTCTATAGCTACAGAAACCCATTATAATTTATAACGTTACTTTCACCGATATTTTCCCATTATTATTATACTATAATAATATACCTATACTTTTATATTAATAATTATTTTAATAACTTAGTTTTGCAATATTATTTTAATATATATACGATATACACTATAATAGAAATGATAATTTTATAGCGCTTACAATAGTTATTAAAGTATACTACAAAGGAAAATCGAGACATAAAAAAATAATATCAAGTATTTTAATATTTAAAGATAAAAAAAAAAATGGAATATATTATTATAATAATAATTATTATTATTATTATTATTGCACATATAATAAAATGTAGAACTGGGCTTAATTAATATTATTCGAGCTATTATAAATTATAATGAATAACGATAAAACGATTAATATAATATAATATTATAATTCTATAATATAGGAGCTAACAAAAAATAGGATTATTATTTATACGTTTTATTCGTACGGAGCATAAAATATATATTATATATATATATATATATATATAAATTCAAGTAAATAATATATACAATATACAATATAATATATAATGACAAGGACGGAGATTACGTACACGATAATAATAATAATAATAATATTATATTAT
This sequence comes from Eriosoma lanigerum, assembly GCA_013282895.1. Classification (NCBI taxonomy): domain Eukaryota; kingdom Metazoa; phylum Arthropoda; class Insecta; order Hemiptera; family Aphididae; genus Eriosoma; species Eriosoma lanigerum. The sequence continues at coordinate 35,499,554 of CM023358.1, forward strand.
GTAGAGTATCTTCTCTCTGCGTGTGTAAACCACTTGAGCTTTGATGCGTCATACTATATATTTATATTATATAAATTTATATTTAATAATAATTTATAATAATAAATATAATATATTATACATGTATCCCGCTTATAGCTACATCACAGGCCATTTAAATCCCGTTTATTCATGTACAAACACCACGTGTTCCATTACATCCGTACCTAAGTACGTATAGAAATGTATAAAATAAGGCCGTTATTTACGATATTATAATACTGTGCTCGACAAACAAGTCCAGCCATTTGTTGATCTCTCTCACTCTCGCTGCTCTATTGTTGCGCAAATTCATACACTCGGTACGGTCATATATTATTAATATTATTATTTTTATTATTATTATTATTATGATATACGAGAAACTACTATGATAATAATATAAAATCTCTATAATATAATATAATATTATTATTAAAAAACGTACAAATTTACAACTATGTCTGAATCGAACAAAGATCGTCTCTCCATGGGCTTACACGATTGTACTACCTATAATATATTATTATTTATTATTATTATTATTATTATTATAATAATTATATTATGTAGGTACATCATGCATATGCCACAAACTTCCACCTACGAATTATTATTTTTCTTTTATTTCATAAATTATAATCATAAAAACCTACAAGGCGGAATTGTTATTTTTATAATTAATGCATTTATTTTTATTTTTTATACATTCGACCATATGTGTTTATATTTTTTCTCTTTTTATTATTATTGCGAATAATACTAAAAAAATATACATTTCGTTCGTGTTCGTGTTTATAAATAATATGTTTTATTGCCTCGCACGGTGTTATTATAAACTTTGTTTATTTCACCGTTTCCTGTTGGTAATGGTATAAAAATGGTATTTAGACGCGGGGTCTTCCTTTCCTTCTTTTAAATATATATATATATTATAATATATAATAAATAATCGAAAAACATCTTTATGGTATGGGGTAAAAATAAACAGTAAAACTTTGATAAAAAAACAAAACAAAAAAGGGTGGCCAGAGGGAAAGCACTAGAATTAATTATTACATTAATATTTCACAATTTGTCTTCGTATAGATATAATAAATATATAAATATAATATATTATATTTCATATATATATATATATATATTATAGTATAAAATATAAACTCGACGAAAATAAAACGTCCTGTAGGCGAAAAACTTCTGTAATATTTTCATAGAGGCGTGTTCCAGAAAACTTTGTTTCATTTCTCGCTATTTCATGCAAATAAATAATTTCGAAAAAAACACTCAGACGTGAAACAAGTACGTGACGGGTTCTTTTCTGGGGGAAAAAGGGTTCCAAACAAATAACTAAAGGACATAGAGATTGAAAGACCCAACGTGTTATTCACAGTATAACATTATAAAAACGTACATCGATCCACTGGAAATTAAATAACGAAACATAAAAAACAAAACAAAACAAAATAATAATAATAATATATAATATTGTCAGAGCAATTTTTAGCCCCCTGATACACACACACACGGGCAATGTGAGAGTTCGAAAATTCAATTTGCGGCCCTCCATTTTTTTATTTTATTATTTTATTATAAGGACCGCCTGTGCGCTGTTGCAATTTCAATTAAATTTATCCCCATCGCATATATACATTCTACTTATTATTATTATTATTATTATATTATTATTTTTTTAATCATACATTTATTATACTGGCGTATACGTATATTATGTGTTTTTTTATTTAATAATAATAATAATATAATATGGGCCCCGCATATGGGGGCTTTAATTATATACGGACTCCTTTCCTTTCATTCTCGCTTCCGTGCTCGATAGTTCAGAATCATTGGGAATCCGTTACAAATATTAGGTAATATCGTTGATTATAATATTATGTATATATTATAATGGATGGTATCATTCAGAGATCTAAAATTCGAGACAAAGGTAGATTGTGTTTTGCTGGAAAATATCGGCTATATCATCGAAACCAACATTGTTAAATAGTTATGGTAAGGGTAAGGGGGAAACACTAAAAACTAAAATTATTAGATTCAATAATATATTATATTATATTTTTAATATGTTGTTTTATTAACATATTAATTAGTACTACTAATATTCATTAGTAAGTACAATTTACATGATTATGATAAATTACAATTAATACATTATTATTATAATTGCAACGAAACATTTTAATTATAGATATTAGAAAATACACTATGTCAATTTAGACTTAGCTAACCCAATTTATAAATAATCGTAAATAATTAATGTTTCCATACAATTAAAACTCGAAAAACACGTATTTTTGATAAAAAAAATAAGATACAAAATTTTTTTTTTAAAATAAAATTAATATGAACTCGTCCAGACATTTGAAAATTGTTAATGAAATATATAAAAGTAAAAATATTAGTTTGAGCCTTAACTCAACCATACAGCTGTATTTATTTATTTTGTAGTAATATACCTAACCTACTCATATACATTTCTAAGAAAATAACATTTCGGAACGAATAAAATATAAAATCAAAACGACATTTTTCGGTGTAGCTCAAAATTATTTTTGTTACATTAAATTTATATAAATGTATTTGAAAAATATAATAGATTAAAAAAAATAACAGAGGTAATACACCAGCTGTAGTTAATGTACCGGTAACCGGAGTATATAAATGAAACGGTGCGATTGGCTTTAAACGTTTATTATAATAGTACATTACGTGTTTTTATTATTATTATTATTATTATTATTATTATTATTATATTCCAACTGTACCATCACTTTCCACCTGACCGTATTATTCAATCAGACGAATATGTGGAGAAAAATAGTTTTCAAACGTATCAAATAATTTTATAATATATTATAGAAAGTTTATAGGAATACGTTTACACGATTTACATGCGCATAATAAAATTCAAAGACAATAATTATCTGGATGGACTTTAACAACGACAAGTATTGAAGTAGAACAATGTTAAACAATGTTATGACAATATATAATATTAATAATAATAAAACGATATATAACAATCATAACATCATTTTGTATTTTTCTTGTATCGACCAAATAATAACATTTTCTTAATACGATATTAATAATAATTGTGCAATCAATTTGTTCAAACGCACAATTGTATATTTGTACGATACTATTTTCCATGTCATTTACCGTAGTGAAAATTGTATATATTTGTAATTTGAAAATCGCAGTTTGTGGTGCACAATTTTTGCAGTTTCTATTTAATTATAAAATAATACAACAATAATTTAGGGATCAAAGTTTTATAAAATAATTATTGACTTTAACTACCAGAATGGTAATTGTTTAACATTTCATTCGATACCTAAAAATCATTTACATTATTTGATGAACATTATGGAAGGGGCTAAGGTGCTTTAGACCTTCTCAAAGACTCATAAGTTCAATCTGATGGAGAAAATGTTAAAATTACTCAACAGTTATTTTATTATTATTATTACATATTATATATTATACATATAATTTTAGTTATTACAAATAATAACTATATTATATTTAACAATTAAATAAATTACAACAAATACCTAATATAATATAGCACACTTTGCGTTGTCTTTATCGTTTCACGATTATAAAATATGCATAGTACACGTATAAGAAATTGTAGAATTTAATTTACCGCGATATTACACAAAATAATTATAAATACGTTACTAAAATTACTTTTTCACATGAATTTAAATACTAAAAATCAATGAAATTCCGTTTCGCCCTTTTAGATCTCTTATTTCTCAACTTCGTTGAATTTTGGGGTATATTTACATATTCCTTAATTCAATAATTCAACAATAAAAACATTTCTATACGTTTATATTCATAATCTTATCAATAAGGGGTTTTATATATGTCCAAAACCTGTATTTTTTTAACCATGACTTCAATAGATTTTTGTAATTGTTCAGCAATAAGGTCACATACTAAACATATCATACAGTGTGGTGTACGTATTTAACAAAATTGGTTGCTTTTGTCACATAAATTAACAACACTTATCACACATAAAGTTTAATAAATAATATTTAATAATTATTAATTTAAGTACAAAGTATATAATAATAGACAAAAAATGAAGAGGATTGTTGCAGGTTAGTATGATTTAGTAATAGCTAAACAATAAACAGTAATAATTTTAATTTATTAAAAAATAAAGCTACGTTAATTTTTTTTATTTTCAAGTTACAGAACTTTATTAATATTATTATACGTATATTAGGTATGTCAGTATGTGTAGTGAATGTTCATTTTACCCCTTTTTAGATACATCAAGTTTTTATTTTTGTATAATAGGTATTGATGTTAGAGAACGCATAACATAATTATAAAACTCTTACTAAATTAATGTCACTACACGTAAATTTAAAGATCCTAAGTCCACACAATAAAATATATGTGGTTAGCGTGTTTGGCGTAAAATATCGACGATGAATAATTACAGTGTTTGGCCAGTTTTTTTTTATTGTTATTATTTTCAAAGTGAGGGTGCGCGCTTATATTGAACAACACACAAGCCTTTTTTTTTGACAATAAATAATAACCAAGGGACTTCCTCCAATTATACAAAGAGTGCAGCCGTCGCTTCTGCGTTCGCAATTTCCTTTATTAAATGTAAATCGATCGTTAATTGTTTATTCGGTGGACGCTCATAGCTCGTTTTCCGCCCCGAAAACTTGTATATAACTGAAGAGAATTATTTATTGGTTTTACCAGTCGTAAATTTTAAAAAGAAAAGTTTTGGCTGCCGCCGGCATTCGTGAAGTCCGCTAAGCCAACGGTGACTGTGTAGGGTGTATGTGGGGTAGAGAACAGAAAATGGTTTAACTTAATTCGATTAATTAGTATTGGTAAATAATAAATTTAGAACAAAACTCGCCACCTTCCGCAGTATCTACACTTGACGGTGGTGAACTTCCTAAAAGTTAAGTTCAGTCGACTAGAAATGTATAGTTTATAAATTATTAACAATAAAAAAAAAATTAGGTACCTTTAACATTATTTTACACTTTTTCTATTTATCACGCTTTAGAAATAATTATTCTAGAGTTTTATATATATAAAAAAAACAGTTTGTGACAGTGGTAATTAAAATAATCCGAACAGCCGGAAGTATGAGGGTGAGTATTTTGTACAATTGTTGTAATAAGGCAACATTTCCTCATTCTCCTGTGACAAGGCCAAAATATTATAAACTTATATAATATATTTAAACACAGATTGATATTAATTGCTTTTTGGGATCTTCACATTTATATTAAAGAATATGAGAATATCAATACTAAAGCTTAACTTAAATTCAAATTTGAAATTTCCAATTTAGGTAATTTAGGATTCCTAATCACACAGAACTATTATAATTTATTGTAATATATTGCAATTTATTATAATATATAGTTTTCAATATTTATATAAATATAACTCTTAAGTTAACAAGATGATCATGGAATTTAAATTAATGAAAGAGTTTAAACAACTGAATAGGGATTTATTCGATAAGATAATTTCAATGCAATTTTCTTAGATCGGATCACAGCAATACAACATTCTCGTAGGTATTATGTAATTAATAACTTAGTAATATTTTAACTAAAAGTAAAAAATGTATTAAAAATTATTGCATAATAACAATGATTAATCAAAAATTTTTTGATAAAATTTTCAACATTTTAACACGCTTTGAACCTTTTGTTGGAATTTGTTTAATATGTATTAAAAAAAAAAATAACTAATGACTAATGAACAATTGTATATAATATAATATGTAATTATGTTTATATAGTATATAACTGTTTTACTGCTAGTATTATTTTATCGATTTAAAAACTTAATATTTATTAATATATGTATACATTTTTTAAAGAATATTGTTTGCATTATGTAATACAAATAGAAATTCTAAAAGGGAATTGCTATCCGCAGTGTGACATAAATGTATAGTAATTAAAATTAATGCTGGACGTTTTTTAAATTTTTTTATTATTATTCTTTTATTGGAAGTAATTAACTTTAACGAGTTTAATTGTTGGCACAAATGTCACATCCCCGTTTCGCCATCCGCTTATTATTATTAGTTGTTTTCTTTTAATTGGTAAGTATAAATTAATTCTAATTAATATAATAAGAGATCATAAGGAGAGAAATATATAAATCCACACAAATGTCTCTATTTCTTAATTTTCTTCCTGCAAGATATAGGTAGTACCTACTATTTAAATAAAGACTTATATAATATAATATATATATATATATATATATATATATATATATATATGTATTTAATTTTAAAGCAAATAACAGCATAAAGAAATAAAACTTAAAAATCCAATGGTTAGTTGCAGTTAGGTCTTAATCGATTAATACATTTTTATTGTAAATAACAACTGTTCATTTGAAATATTAAACAATAAAATATTGTAATCAACAATACAAATATATATATATTTAAAATAAATCATTTATATACGAAGATATATAAAAAGTCTAACAATAAATATAATATATGGATATTGTTTTATTGCTACCAAGTACCAAGTATTATTAACAATTATTCTTATAGTACCTAAATTAAATGCATAAATAAGAAATAAGTAATAAATAAGTATTTATAATTCTTTTTATATTATTTTATATGTATATGACATTAAATTGCTTTCCAGGTACTGTATGTAGGACCGCATGAGTAACAATGAGAAAAACGATGATTTATAAATATGCGTATATTTCATTGACAGTATTTAATTTTTTTTTTATATACACACATGTCAAACAATACTATAAAGATTTTGAAATGTAATAGGGACACATGTATAAACTACTAGTTTGAGTATAATAAACATGTTAAAAAAATATAATATTATATAAACCAGAATAAAATGTGTAAAAACATACATCTTTAAATAATTTTCAAATTGAATTAACATATTATTATAATTTTTTATATTTGAATAATACATATTACAATGCGAGTAAAATAACACAATCTAAATTATTTTACGATTCCTTATCTGTTTTACTTTGTACATGGAACAGTTTGGGGCTTTAGGGATTTATCATTTGCCATGAATTTTAACCAAGTCAAGACCGATATTCTCAAACACTTATTTCTTTCTCTTCCTATCCTATTATAATTGGAATAATAATAATAATAATTATAATGAAAACATTTAAAATCCACATTTAAAGCGACAAAAATAATGGTAATCAATGAATATTTCGGACAAAAGTAATTTAACGGCAACAATGTTCACGAAAACTAAAAGACGCGTTCTAAATTAATATAAGCTAATTTTTGAAAGGATATAAATAATGGAAAAACTTGTCATCCACTAATGTCCTTTTATAATAATAATAATAATAAATTATTAATTAAAAATCACAATCATAAAGGCTAATTGGTTTCCACGTAACAACAGTTATATTTTATGGTTTTATGTGAATTTTCTACACAAACAGTACTGTTGTTCACAGCCATTGTCGTAAAAAATGTTTATCAATGTCTGACACGAGCTTGGTAAAAGAAAATATTTATAATATGAGTATTTCGAAATTAGACTTTATACAATTAACATCATTTAAAAGTATTATTGTTAATCTATGCAAATGTTTTTAACCCATTGGGTATAAAATACATAGAATGAAATCGTTGTGACATTTTGTCTATATCACGACGCCACTGAGTCCTTTAGTACTGATGACGAACATACTATTATTAAATTGACTATAGTCACGCTAAAGTGAGAAGGAAAATGTTAAAATTCTATAATAGGGCTAAGGCAAGTCGACAAAATATTATTTTTCATAAACATACAAGTATTATTTAGAACTATAAATATAATAAAAATAAAAATAATAACGTTTTTAAAAAAATGACTATATAAAAAACAACAGTAACTTAAGATAAAATGCTACCTTGGTTTTGAATATATTTATTATTGTTTTTTAAATTGTAAAATGCCTCTCCCGTAATCAATATATTCCCCACAGCGTATACATTATACGTTTTCTACCGTGGACAACGTGATAATAAATATTTATAATATTCATCACACTGCAGCATGGATTTGTGTATAAATCTGAATAAAATATTCTACGAAAAAAAAACAATGTTTTAATTAAAACTAGTCAGTACCAGCCTTTAGGGGTTTTAATCTCTATCACTGTGCCGGGGAAACGGCATATCCGAAGGTTTGTTTTTTTAGTTTAAAGTTTTACAAATTCCAGAAATTAAGTTTAATTTGTTTAAATAAATAAGCCCCAAATCAGCTTTTACAAGAAGAGAGGGAGTGTGTGTGTGTGTGTGTGAGAGAGAGAGAGTGAGTTGGAAGAGATAATTGTATTACAAAAGAAAACTCTTCATTTTTATTCCGTTAAAATTATAATAAAATTTCCAGATACACACCAACTCACTCGTTCCACACAAAGATATACTACAGATAGGGAATATACAACATTCAAATCATTGATCTTTGTGAATTTCAATTTTTGTAATAAATTATATTAATAAAATCTATGGAACATCCATCGTAATTTAAAAAAAGACAATACCTGTCATATTATACACATTTACATATTATTATACATTCATAGTTATGTTTTATTGATCATATTTGTATGATTATAGTTAATTAACTTAAAATTATTAAGGTATTAATAGTATTTGAAATTGACCAACCGAGTCCAATATACGTAGGTTGTTGTAGCTACGTTCTAACAATTATTATTTTTCATTAGGACTTAGAAGACCAGCATCATGATTTACTATAATTATTATTTATTATATAGTTAAAATATGCCTGCATAATAAAACAGTAAGAAATAATTAAATTTATACCCATAAACGTTAATAGTATCATTGATAATATTATTATATTAGTATATATAAATTACCGTTTTTTGTTCTATAATAAATAACCTATAAGTATATTATTATTATACTTAAATGTATAATATTTACGTACATTAATAGATTTAGCTAAATTATAAGAAAATTCACTCCGGCAGATAATATGAAACGTCATTTATATTTTGTTGGCAGCATAATTTGTCAAATATATACATACCTTTAGGTCATAATAGCCTAGTAATAAATGTTCTGTTTCCCACGAACATAAATATAAAACAATAGTCTATGTATTATTATTATTGGATTGGCCTACATTGTGGTATTGCAAAATACTTAACATAATAACAATGATAAAAAAATACTTGAGCTACCGGAGATTTATAAAATAAATTATTTATGAATTTTGCTGATGGTTGTGTTTATAATAAATTTAGGCGTTATTTGCAATCCGAACGGAAGTTTACTTATTCTTGGGCATTAATTATTTACGAAAAACACAAAACCGATTCGTTTAGGTCAGTAGAAAACAGCTCGATATACAGACGTCTATCGTATTCCGTTTAAACATAAGACACAATTATATATTTCCTATTATCTATCTCACTATATTTTCTTTCATTTTTTCTCCTTTCATCATTCATCATATAAATAAATAATACAACATAGTAATCCATTTTAATAAATCGTATACTGTGTATACATTTATTTTTATAGGTCAAAAATAAAATATGAAATTAAATGTATCAAAATTAAGTATAATGTACAAAATACGAATACAAATAATTTAATTTAATTTTAATACCATAAGTCAAAACGATTACCAAGTCGTTACCACAGGTATTCAAATGAAAACCCGATAATTACATAGGACTATATATAAATACTATACCTACTAGGTATATAAACTTTTGCAAGCATTTTTGTTTATGGTTTTTATCTTGGAAAAGATGTTACCGAAGCCCAAAAATTACATATTCATAACCGGCCATGAATATTCATTATTTAGTAAAAGTTCGGATAATGTCGACTTTCGCCAAATGATACTAAAAATTATAATAAAAATGAAGTAATGCTTTGTAGTGATTCCACGCATTAAAAAATATAAATTATAATAACAATTTAAACGTTTTTGTTGTCCTCGATGCGATTACTGGGAAATAGCAACGGTTTACCTAACAGTTTTAAATAACTAGATATTTACCGTTTTATAATAAGTAGTTATCATAAAAAAATTGATATTCTGAATAATTATACATTTTAACTAAAATATATGTGAAATTGAATAATATGAACTTTAACAGAAATTTAAATCAAGTGTTTTTTTTTTATAGTTAAATATATTTCAAGTTCAAGCACACAGAAAAAAATACGAAATCAAAAGTACGAAGTTTATACCGCAACTTGTAGGTCAGGGGTAAACACGTTGAAAAGGGATGGTATTTCCAAACTTCTAGGGACTGTTTCTATACAATTGATTTTATCTCGCGTTGTGTAGAGGTGTTTTTTTTTTACAAGTGGTAGTTTTTTTTTAAGCATTCGTTTCAATTTGTTGCAACTAAAATCACAATTATTATTTTATAAAACACTATATAAACTAAAACCATTTAAGTATGCTTTTTATTTTAATATTACAAAATGAAACAATCCGGGATAACATTTCATTTAATGCACACCTACATACATAAATATATTTTTACAAGTCATTAAGATTTAAAATGCACTCGAAGGAGGATTTTTTTACCTTTAGCATATTATCCCTCAGGTTGGTTTAAATTACCTTATATGCTAGTGAGCATACAATAAATAATTCAACATAACATACCACACACGACAAGTGTATTGTTCAACAAAAGCTCCACGAGCACATTTCAAAACCTCTTAAAGCAATAAACACCGGCACGATTTTTTTTCTAGACATCAAAAAACCGATTTTTATTTAGCATTCAGTTTCAGAACATTTTCCTGCTCAATTACTTTAATATAATCCTAAGGTAAAAAGTATATAAAAACCAACAACAAATGGTATGTTGAAGTTTCGAATTTTATAAGGTTTAATTATAGTCTAATGGTGTTTATATTTCCTCGAGTGAAAACAAATAGAAAACTCATACCTATGCAATTTAAATTTAATAGGTAACAACCAAATAATTCCGGTAAATGCAGTAGAAAAAAAATATTTTTATTGAAATGTATTATCATAAATATATTATAGTATTTTTCTAAATTAAACCGAAACTGTTTTGGAATCCATCAACAAGTTAGTTAGTTACATAGCTAAAAAAGTGAACCCAACTCTTGTATAAAAATAATAATAACAATTCTTACAATTAATATGAGCAGCATTTATATTTTCCCTCCTATGAACTGTCAAAAACATATTGTATAAGTAACTTATTATTTCAGATATAAAAATAGATATTCTAAAAACCGACCGCAGGTTCCGGTGATCGTTAATGGATATTAATAAAATAATTATTTTATGAACACTGTTATTGTTCATATATTATTATTAAACATTAAATTTCAGAATTCTAATTATTATGGCTAATAAGTTATAGGTAATAGATAATAATAATTAAGAACACAATAATTTAACGAGTTACCGAAATTGTATAGATCGATGTAATCCAATAATAAAATTAATACCAAATAAATGGTAAATAATTGCCAAAGTCTTATCTCGTACAAATTACGTCGTATCTTTATCGTTTGACATTTTCATATAATTTATTATAATATTATAATAATATAATAATATTGCGCATGTGTATGTATAGCGATAAAAGGAGGGAAACGCCAGGGAACAGGCGCTTGCAAGCATACGATTTAATAAAAAAATAAAATAAAATATAAAATATGAGAGAAAAAAAATTAACGTCGGGGTGGACGAGGGGGCACGGGTAAAAGCTTCGAAAAGTTGTGTGAACGAAATTACGACGTCGGGGGAGGCGGCGGTGAGCGGTGACGTCACTACACGGAGGCGCATTCTGCCATTGTTATTGTTATATTAATAATAATAATAAATAGGGTTAACGGACGGGCGAGCGGGCGGGCGGGCAGGCAATAAATTCAACTTGCCTCATTTAACTATGACTAGCGAGTGAGGGGGAGTGAGAGAGGTAGGAACACCGGCAGTGAGAAAGGGAGGGAAGGAAGAGAGACAGAGAGAGAAAACGAGAGAGATGAATATATATATATTATATACAATATACGTATATTTTATACATAAATATAATAATATATATATAAACACTGGGAAAGAGGGAAAGAGGAGAGTATGCTCTTCAATCAATAACTCCTTTTAAACGTGTTATTACATATTACACATACACAAACATATTATACATACAAACGATACACACACACATTGTGTGGTCCGTTATTTATACCATAAAATATAATAATATATTATAATAATGTTATAAATCTTAAAAATAGATGTTGTCCGGATGCGGGAATGAAAAAAAAACTTATAGAAATCAGGTATTATTATAATCGTGTTAACTCACCCGTTCTTCTTCGCGTATCATCTCGGCGATGCCGGGCTTTATTTCCATATCGTCGGCCACGCTGCTCGGCGGCGGTATCGAAGACGACGTCGACGACGACGACGACGACGCGGAGGAAGCGGTCGGCGGCATGGCTTGCGTCGTCGGCGGCGGTGGCGGAGGCGGAGGTTGCTGTTGTGACGGCGGCTGTTGCTGCTGCTGCTGATGTTGTTGTTGTTGTTGTTGTTGTTGTTGGTGCTGGTGTTGGTGCTGATGTTGTTGGTGTTGGTGTTGGTGCGTGTGTGACGACGAAGACGGCGGCAGTGTCTGCTGCTGCTGCTGTTGGTGATGGGGTGCTGGGGGTGGCGGCATGTGGTGCAGGTTGAGCGGCGTGTCCGCGGCACCACCCATTTCGGACATGACCGACTCCGGACTGGCCGCGGGCGGTGACAGCCTGTGCCGTTTGCGTGCCGGCTGTTTGGGCGATTCCGGTGCCATGGTCGTCGGTGTCACCACGGTGGCTGCGGCTTGTGGTTCGCAACCACTACCACCGCCGCCGCCGCCACCAGTAAGCTGTTCGTTACTGACATCGGCGAGACCGCGAACTTTCAACGTTTCAGCGACGCGCAACAGCGGTCCGATCTGCTCTTGGTACACGTTGATTTCGCCTTTATACATAAAGTCTACGACGGCCCTGAGTTCTGGCCATTGGACGTCTTTCAGTATGACGATCGGGTGTTTGCACTTGTTTTCCGCCAGCATGGACTGAAAGTACGGACTACAAGCGGATAATACGATTTTGTGGGCTTTGAGCGTGTGCCCGTCACACGCGATCGTCACGTCCACGAAAGTGCCGTTCTGTAACAGTTGGTCGAACACGTTGGTCAGGTTGCTCTGGTAGTTGTTCCATCGCAAGCAGAACTGTTGATTGCCGGAACCGTTGGTCGCACCGCTGATGCCGCACGTTTTTTCCGCGGTCGACACGTCTTTGGCGCCACCGTTGCTCGGTTGCATGGTGGCTACGCGATCGTTTTCGGGGTGATGACGGCTCCTACTGCAGGAGGTTCGGAATCTTGGTGGACGGTATTATACCGTACAGTCGACGTGCGACAGTGGCGTGTTGACTCGAGTCCGGTTAACCGATCACCGAAGACGGGAAAACCGTGAAAAGGGAAAAAAAAAAAATACTCGTGCGAATTTCGGTTGCCAATAGTAAAAAAATGAAAAAAAAAAAAATAATAATAACGATAATAAATTAATAAAAATACATTATATTTTTAAATAAAAAATAATTATTGAATAATATCGTTTTATCCCCAAGAGCGCACACGTTTTTGACAACGCGATAACAACAGAGACGAAAGACCGCGCACGCATTACATACGAGAACACCGGTCGCGGCGGAACTGACAATATTATGGTGTGTATAGCCGCGACGGGCACTCGGGTGCCGCGTTAGTCCGTACCACGGGGCGGGGGTGGCGGTGGTGTCGGCGGCGGTGTCGGCGGTGGCGTGTGCGGACGAAAACGCCGGCTGCGGCGGGTGCCCGTGCCGCCGCAGTGTTACCAGCGGCCGACAAACGAAATCATTGTACGCGCGCGGTTAAGACGTCGAAGCGCAGACTTTTGTAATAATAATATGTATTATTATACACGATATTACATTATATTGCCGCGGCGCATACGGGGCGGAGGAAAATAACACCGGCCGTGCTGTACTGCTCCGTTATTAATATTTATTTTTTTATTATTATAATTTTTCATTTATTTTTTTTTTTCTCTATCGTAACATGCCTTGTATATATAAAATTACCCTCCGCCGGGTTGGTTTTACGATAAAATCGTTAATTGTTATGAATCAAATAATGAGCGCGTATTATAATAACTCACATTTCAAAATTCAAAAATATTAAACGTTACAAGAAAACGAATTATTTACGTCTTTCGTATTCCAATTCGATTACATATCTAATTGAACTGGGTGTAATATTCAGTTGGAGAAAAAAAAAATGCAATTTAAAAATTATATTTGGAAGATTTACTTACTTCGTATTATTATTAGTTTTAATAAATATATTTATATATAAATATTATTTGGAAAACTAATTATATAATTTAAAATATACATTTTTCGATTAAGTTATGAAGTTATCATTTAATGTTAAACCAATATAAATTATTATAATTAATATTAAGATTAAAAAAACTACGACTTAACATCAATTTATATTATAATTAATATAATACATTAATTTTATATTTTTTAATAAATGTAGTTATTGCAACTTATATAAATATATTTCGAAGAAATTAATTTTCACACCTAAATGTATTTATGGATAACTCATATTTTTTTAATTGTTAGAAAGATCTTATAATTATTCAAATATCGTTTTGAATTTTATAATAGGTTAAGACAAAAATTAGGCACTTTATAAAACCATTTAAAATATATACACACACACGATAAGTCGATGCGTATGGAGTTCGACCACATGCAATATTGATTTATTATTTTATATTATACACATTACATATTTAAAAGAAATATGTATACTCAATTGTTTTAAATGCGAGTTCATGTACGACTTATTGGAATAATATCGCTGAATACTGAAGTGCAAAAGAGGTTTTTATTAATTTAGGCAGTATTTTATTTTAATCGAAAACGTTTGAAGTGAACATTTTAATATTGCAAATTATATATTAAAATTCTAAACTTATTTAAATGTATAATCGCGTTCTCTAATTTCGATTACAAATACATAAAATATACATTTTTAAGATAATTAACTTTCGGAGAAAACGAATATTAATATTTAAAGGATAAAATATGTCAACATTTCATTAAAATATCCTTTATTGAGGAACGAAAATATTTGTCTGGGCTAATCAAAATTTTAATATTAAATAAAAAGCAAACCGTATAAATCATATTATATTTTCCCTACATATTTTTTAATACGTTTTTGTATCTGCATGATACTATAATATATTAACTAACAAGGTAGCATATAATAATTTAAATTTAAAATAAAATTAACGTCGATAAAATTGTGTAGGTTAGTACCTAATAAATATAATAGTAATAATAATTTAATTATAATTATGAATGTAATTAAGTTTTTAAAATATAGGTAGTTAATATACCTATATACGTATACATAATGCGCTGACATAATATATATTATATACATTATATTGATTATTGAATTTATACGAATCGAGTGAAAATTAATAAAATGCATTTATATATAATACATTTATAAGTTTTATAACTTATAAGAAGGTATAGTATAATTAATAAATACCAACATATATTATTGATACCACAAATTGTTAGTTGTCTCTTCAGTTTGTAAATCAATTTTATACCACTATTATGGTATAGTTTCTAACATAATTTATTTATGAAATAATATTTTTCAATTGACTTAAATAGTATTTCTTACATAATATAATATATTAGCTATAATATATACAGACTAAGAGTAGCATTATTTATATCTATATATTCTAGTAAATATACGAATCAATAAATCATCAATGTTAAAAATATATAATATGTATTATGTAGGTTGTACTGTTGTAATAGGTACTTTGATTTCAAGTATATATATTAAAATTTGTCTTTTACAAAAGTATATCCATAACTTAAGTTGTATATTTGCTGTATACAATATTTAAGTCTCGTCAAACTATATGTAGGTATATATAGATGGGTCGTCCGTCTTCGGTAGTTTTAAAATGAGAGTTTCTAGCTGTTTGATTTGCCATATGCCCAGATCAAATGATATTATAATACAATATAGTATGTAATAAGTTGCTTTTAATTTTAATAGAAATTGATAGAATAACAGTAAAATAATACGAAATAAAAAATAAAAAACCAAAAGAAACACAAGTTAATAGATTATTTTTTGTATATTTAGCATGATGTTAGCCACGCAAAAGTATATATAAAAGAAACGAGCATTTTTATATGATATCGTATAAATACTACATTTTACGCTTAATTGCAGACTTCAAGCTATGAGAATATTAATTATATTCGATTGAATATTTGATCGTCAACAGTTTTTTAAATATTATTATTGATTATTTATGGCATTCGGCAAAGGGAAAATTATATAATTTAAATTGTATAAATCAATTGATTGTTTTTTTTTTGTAACGTGTCCCTTCATATAAATCGCGGTCAAGGAAGTCTTCAAAGGGGGCAAGTAGGGGCAGTTACTTTTCTTGGATTGTTTTTTGAGTCATAATCATTATGTAATATAAAATATCAGAAAATAAACATAAATCATTTTTACATATTACTAGTATATCTATACCTATGAAAGGAAGCACTTCACATATTATAATTTAGCATTAAATTGTACCTATAGTGAAACTTAAAATTAAAAAATCAAAATATTTTGCCCTTTCTTCCTTGACAAATTCCTATATAGATGCCCTTGATCACGCTATATTGTATACAAATTACAATATATTTGATTAATAAATAAATATAAGTACCTACATGATATATATTTTATTTTCTAAAAAAAAAAAACAAATTTACTTATTGACTTTCATATCTGTAACGAGATAATTAAAGTGAATTAGATTAATTTTTAAGAATAACAACTATCGGAGTTTTTTAATTAATTATTGTTATTATTTTACAACATTTATACTTTTAAAAACTATCACATTCTATTCTTATCTTTTGATGTATATATTTTTATAATTTAGTTTGATAATAAATTAATTTACTTAATTTAATATTAAATCAGAAAATGCAGAAAATAATAAAATAAAATAAAAATAGTGTATTTAGGTATACATTATTTGTAAAAATACCAAAATTATTAACCTACATTATTATATAATATTTTAAAATTACATTTTGCATATATTAGTTAGAAATTATTATTTAAAACAATGTTATTATATTCCTTTAGCTTTTATAATTTTATTTATTTTTGTTTAGCTGTTATAAAAATATTGATTTATGTTTTTATATTAAATTATATTAAATTTATTTTACTATACAATATAATATATATATATATATATATATATATATATATATATATATATATATATATTATATAATATTTATACCTAACCACAGTAATAAAATAAACCCATAAAGTGAAATATTATTAAATACTTGGTCATTGGCACATTATTCTGTAGTATATATCTATAAAAATAAAAGATTTGAAAATTAAATGACATATTATTTACTACGATAATTTTATTTTTCATATTATATTGTTATTTATTTTTTTTTTTGACACATTACTTATAACAAATTTCCATTGTTGAGATTAGCAATGGATGTGCATATTCAGCATGAAAAAATTAACCCAAACAAAACAACAAAAAATAGTCAAAATTATTAATGATGTCGTCGTTTAATTAATTTGTTTAATTTAAATATTGTTTTATATAAATAAAATAAATATTAAAATATAATATATATAAGTACATAATATATTTAAACAGAAATATTATATTTTAAACGCCTAGGAAGTTTTATGATTCTCAATATTAATAATTGATATTAGGTACATTATAAATTGATTTAATATATAAAAAGTAATGGTATATAATATGTATAATGTCAATAGATAGTCAATAAATAACTTACGTATTACATATTTTTTAATGTAAAAATATAATAATACGTATCACTCTTTGATTTATACTAGTCATCAAATGAAATAAAATATTTTTTATTTAAAATTAAAGTTCCAACGGACAATGAAAACGAAAGAAACAAAAAAAATATTATGTACAGTAGTATTCGTATTGTAAATAATTGATTGAAAAATTCATTTGATACAATTGATATAATACAAATTTGTATTAACATTTCACATATTAACATTGAAAGTAGAGAATAATTGTATCATCAAAATAATTGTTTAGGTCTTGATTTTATAATAATTAGTTTTCAATGGATGTTATACTATTTATGTCCAAAAAGGGGAGGGTGCGAAAATAATTTTTAACATATAATAATAGGCTGTGAGAAACTCTAATAGACTACGTCCACAAAAATTATGATTTAGGTCTGATAAATTATACTAAATCAAAAAAACCTTAATGAACCCCTCAATTATAGATTTATATAGATGAATTCTTCAAACTTCTTAATGTTTTAATTTACCTAATTTATAGGCAATGACTATATAAAATAATAATTATACTATCATAATATGTTGGATATGTGATAAGTTAGAACATGGCATCAAGGCGTTGAATATTATTGTAAACGTATAAATGTTGATTATTTATATAAATTAGTACATTAAGTATCAATTGATTAGGTTAGATAATACTGATAAAGTTATAACTGATAAATATTATAGATATTAACGATAATTAATTTTACTGTAAAATAAAGACAAGCTAAAGAAAAAATGATTAAAAGTTGTTTAAAAAAATATATGGACGGATAGCCAGATGTAGATAGAATACAATAAAATAAGTGTGGCAGACTTCACTCGTGTGTGGGAGTGGGATAAAGGCGAAAAAGAAAATTATATTTTTAAAATAACCAAAATTTTCAATGACCTATTAATTTTAAATAATTACAATAATATGAATGTATAATTCATTATATTGTATTAATGTATATATCAATAAACATTATTACATTTACACGTTGTGTTTCATTAACAACAACTTCATATTTTTAATACTTTCTAGTTTACAAGATTATAATATTTTATATATATTTTATTTTAATTAGGACGGGTATAATAATAGTTCAATGTATTTTATTTATTATATTATTATATGAGTCAGGAGATAATCTACTAATAAAATGGTAAATAATTTAATGTAAAATAAATATAAGTTTATTGGTGTACACTGTACACACAATGTTATAATAAAACATT
Organism: Eriosoma lanigerum; assembly: GCA_013282895.1. NCBI lineage: Eukaryota > Metazoa > Arthropoda > Insecta > Hemiptera > Aphididae > Eriosoma > Eriosoma lanigerum. The sequence continues at coordinate 35,518,852 of CM023358.1, forward strand.
GTCTGAAAATATTGAGCAACTATTCAAATGCGTCGTCTTGGTATATCAATATTTGACATATTTACCTAATACTTATTAAAATCATAAATTAAATAAATATTTTAAGTTTGAATTTATATTATATAGTACAGATTAATAATAAATAAATAAAAATATCAGAGTTTAAAATGTTATACATTTTTATCACTGTTATATAGTTTAATTATGTCGTTCCAATATAATATTATTATTTAAATAAATATGTATAAATATTATTTTACATTTTAAATCATTTTCGTGAACAATTTCATAAAATTTAATCAAACATTTATTATATAACGTAAAATTATATTTTACTACTATTAATGTTAATAATTATAGTATATATATATATATCTAATATATTTTATAATAGAATCCCTATGCCATGCATTTTATAGTTTATATAGATTAAAGCATATTAGCATATTATTTATACTCGTATAATTATTGTCATTTGGTATTTTATGTAAATAATAAATTATTTTAATTTTACCAATAAAAATAGCCATTTTCATTATTCATAATCTATATTTATTAAAATACTCATATTGAAACATCAGATATGAATGTACATATGAATGTACTAACCTATACGAACCTACGTATGCATGAAAAAAAATTGTGCTAATATTTTAATTTTCATATTTTTTAGTGATAATTTTTCAATTAATATTATTGTATTACTAAAACCATATGAAAATAAAATATAGTTTTATAATAATCTATAAAATATTGAATGGAAGTCATTACATTGGCTTTTAATCTATAATATTAACTATGCGTTTCGTCATATACTGTTCATAAAGCAATAATTATATAAATTAATACATGATACCATCATGAGGATATTAAAAGTTAATACTATTGCTGGTATCGATAAGTATCCAAGAGATTATAGAAAAATAATAATAATAATATTAAACAATAATTATGGTTTAATTACACATTTATATACATCAATTCAAACTTTCTAGAAACACTGAACACTCAAGTTTTTTTTACATTTATTTAATAACTATATTAACTAATTAATTAATAACTATTACTCTCAATCAAGGACAATATTTTACAACTATTGCAACATCACGTACTTGTATAGTCGTATATATTATAATATATATCATATATTTATTAGTATAGAATATCGATATTGTAAACAAATTAATGATATTAAGTATTAACAAATATCATTACCAAATTATTATTAAAATTGTTTAATATTATTTTTTTTTAAGACAATGTTTGCGATTGCAATAGCATGTATGTATCTTTTGACTGCTGTGACCGATGAGAATAAGATAATAAATTGAAGTTACCTGTAAAATATACACGATAAGCAGCTAAATCAATAAATCACCGACTATGATAATAAATAAAACATATTTACTATTTAGTGTTTTTTAATTACAACAGACAAATAAATGAAAACACTATATTCAATATTGTCTATATTTGTAAACAAAAATGTTAACAAATGAAGATTGCATTATTATCAATAGGTTATAATCTATATTAGTATCTTATAGTTATAGTTATAGGTATAGTTTCTTTCAATGAGTTTCCATTAATATACCTAATTATTTCTTAATATCATATAAATATTGTATTTTTAATATTTTCTTATTTTATGTTAAAAAATGTTACATTAAGTACTTATCTAATATTTTGTTATTATATTCCTACAATATTATTATACTCGTATTTTATGATTCAACATTCGACATTAACGATTTATTGATTTTTAGTAACATAAAATACAAATCCAATAGGTATACCTACATATTGGTATAAATTCATTTTTTATTAGTTGTTGAGATTTAATATTTAAGATATTTATTTTTTATATTATATGATAATTCTTTTAAATTAATAATGAAAACTTTTCAAAGTAAAACTTAGGAAGATGACAAGGTCGATTATTGATTTTAAAAATGAATACCAAGGGCCAATGTACCATACCGACTACAAATATGTATTTTGTTAATGTACCTACCTATACCTATCTATATTTTGTATTTTCGTGTACCTTATGGTTTATTATACCACAACACATAAGTAATCAAAATACATTATATTATTAACATATAGATAATATAATAAATAATTGTTTATATTCATTCTGTAATTATATAATTGTGAGCGTGTAGGTAGCTAATAATAAAAAAAGTATAATTTTTAGTTTTTTTTAGGTATTTCTTTTTTTAATCGTCATTAGTACTAACCTATTATTAGTTATTATTAGTTACTAACCTAACCTAATTACCACTGCAATTTAATAAGTTCTCGTTTAGCTATGTGATTTTGTATATTCTCAGTTGAATATAGCATTATAAAATAATATGACGTCTTCTGATTTATATATTAAATAAACGAGTGCTGTATTTAAGAAAATATAGTGGACATGAAGGCATTAATTGTGGTCGGTCGCGGCTGAATGAAATCAAACACGTGTTTCAGCGCACGAAGGTCTAGGTGTTCTACTCACGGATAGCCGCGAGATTTTTGCGCGTGGTGGCATCTGTACTATGGAGTAAGCCCCTAATCACAATTACCCGAAAAGGCTTCTCAATCATTTGGTTACTTAAACGTGTCATGTTCTTCTAGTTAATCAAGCCACCCTGTCTTTGATCCTTTAAAACTGCATTTTTCTACATAAACTCACAGATATTAATACTTTATTTTGTCTACAATTATTTTATTGTAATTAAAATCACTCTGTAATAATAGTGTACAAAAATACAAATACATATAATAAGTAAGCAATACAAATTAGAAATATTATAATATAATATTTATTTAATTAGAAATTTTTATAATAATTGTTTTTAAATTAATTAATTTGTCAATAATTAATAGTTCGATAAAATGGTGAAATTTAACATTTAGTTTGGAACGTTTAAGGAGATTGTTATCATCGATATTATAATTAAAATATTTAATTATATTTTTTAATATAATATGCAAATAGAAATACTTAAATTTTATTTTTATTTTTTCAGTTTATAATAAAATAGTAATTATATGTTTTTAGTGTTGAGCTTCATTATTGGAGAAATATTAATTTTTGTATTATTTTGCATTTTTATTTATAATTTATTTGCATATACTCATCACTCATCAGCATTGTACATAATTTTTGTAAACTAATTGTATACCAATTATCTTATATAATTGTATTTAAATTGATTTCTTATAGTTATTTATTTTTCTTCAATATGTGTAAGTTACATTTATAAAACTGTAATTTCGTAGGTATCTATTAAATAAATTTTGTTTGTGCATATTTATTAATTTCAATTGAATTTTAAGTGCTATAATATTCTATTCTTAGCTGAATTAATAATAGGTACCTATATGTATAATTTTTATTCGATGAGAAATAAAATTGATGTGATCATAGGTTATAATAATTTACATCGGAATATCAAATGAAATATCAATTTGTTTGTATCATATACATTATAATATGTTACATATTTATATAACACCATCGTCTTAAAACAACATTTTTCATATTATCTTATCTACTTGGACGTATTATTATGATATATGCATTTGATAATATAATTATAGCGATTAGAGATTATATTCGGAAATCACTCAATTTGCGCGTTACCGGTGTAGTGTTAAGTATACTTTACCGTTTTCTTTGTAAGCTTTGCGTAATATCGTGCTGAAGGCATTCAGAGGAAATTATTTCCTGAAACTGCAGTGGTGGTGTAAGATATACGCTTAGCTATAGTTCGGATACGCTGTCGTTTGTGGTCATTCGTCAGGACCAAGGTATTTTGTATTCTATATAATATATTATATTAAATTGACAAACAATATATTATATATTATACATAATTATTTCTACAAAATCAACTATGATGAATTTTTATTTTTTTCCTGTTTTTGTTTTGCTAATATAATTGTAATATATGTATTTATATATATATATAATTACAGTAAATTTAATGTTCTTAAATTATATTAAAAAAAAAAAAAAATTTTTATTCATAAAAAATATTGGTACTTTGTGACTGTTCTACAGTTAGTCCGGTATGCGCGTGGTCCATGATTTCAAGAACAATATACTGGACACAAAACGAGAAGCTATTGTTAAACTTTTTTATTACTTTTAAAATTTCTCTATCTGTCTTGATATCGTAAAAATTAGTTTCTGTTCCATTTGACCATGGTCCTTTAGGTTATATTATAATATAATTTACCTTTAATCGACGTATATTATAACAACCGTATTTTTAAAAGAATGTCATCATTCTGCATCATATAGTTCCGCAAACACATATTAATTATAGTATACCACATTTTTCCCCATAATATTTTTTCCCCTGAAGCAAATTGATCAAAGTCCATATGTTAAAAATTTTTCGGGAAAAAAATTGGAGAAATTGATTTTAAGCTTGTCGTATGGTTCAGTTTTAATATTTCATACATTTTTGAAATTTTATTTAGTAGAAAATGTAATTAACTCATAAAATATTACCGATATAATGTAAGACATCATTAAGACACATAAAACGAATAGGAAATAAAAATAAGAAAGCAATACCTATTACTCAATTTCGTAAAAAGTGGACTTGGATTATTTTGCTTCTCAGGTACAGCGAATTGCATTGTTGAATATAATTTAACCTGTAGAAACGATGTGAAGTTATCGTTAAATAATAAACCTATATATATATATATATATATATTTGAATATGGAATACAATTGATGTTTGCATTATAAAACGAAATTTTTCAAATTTTCATAAAATTCGAAAGGTCGTTTATAATTTTAATAACTGATCCTAATTCAGTAGAATCATTAATAAAAGCTGATCTGTCATTTTGTTCAACTGTATAATAGAGGGATTAAAATTGACCGAACTGGGCTACTCGGCTGGAACAGACTCACGAAGAGTATAGTATATAGGTGCTTAGATATATTATTATAAATTATTATTACGTGTATATATGGCTGTTCAGCTGCTGTGATACAGTAAATATAGGAGAGGTAGCCAACCAAGGCATACCAAGTAGAGTAGGTATGCTGTTCTACGACAGGCTGATAATTTCCAAAAATAAATTATTATAAATAGATAACTATAGTATATAATATTGTTGAGTGGCAGTGGTTAATCGCGGGTTGATACCATGTGTTATTAAATGTGGATGTGAAGATAAATGACAGTGTACAATTATGATGTAACAACATTATTAAAATTGCAAATACGTATCTACTTTATAGTATAACCTAACCTATACTTTAATTTCAAATTCATCTATTTATTTTCAATAATTTATCATAAGAGTTTTGCAAATATTTGTTACGATCTCAGTAACTAAATGTTTAATGTAGTTGTATCGTGCGTACTGTGTAGGTAATGGCATTATATCACGATACATAGTTTAATTAAATCACAATTACGAAGCATTGAAGCACAATGTGACAAGATGGACTATACTATAATTTATATATTATATAATATGCTCAATGACCGAGAACTAGCACTTTTAAATTATTAATTCCAACCAAGATTTAACATATTATTATTATCAATGATATATATATTTTTTTAATTTTACATTTTATATCGATAGAGTTAATTAAATTTTTTACCGATTTCTTTTGACTGTTTGAACACATAATTGGAATAAACACCAATTTTTGTTTAAATTACTTACGTCATTCAATTTGGAAACAAATTGTTCCTTGTCCGAGTGCAAACGTGGATTCGAAAACGGCGATACAGAGAGGGTGATTAAAAAATAAATATAATACTAATGACAATAAAAAAACAAAACAAAAACGATTTCCCTAGGCAATATATTATATCTTTGATTATAAAATATACTATAAATTCTATAATGATACGATACGATATAATATACTACGGAATAAATATACCACGGTATATATATATATATATTTTTTTTTTCTTATACGCACGTATATTATTTTTATAATAATATTACAGTGTTCGCCGAATGAAACCCCGGACAAAACACGATCGACCGACGACGACGTGGGTACACCTATAATAATATTATTATTATTATTATATAATAACTTGCCTATAATAATATAATACCTTCTACCACGCAGACAGTATACACAGTATATACAGTAATAATAATAATATTTTTTTTTTTTTATAATAATAATATTATAATATTATTATATGCATGGAAGAATAGGGGACGATGGACGGACGGACCGAATATTATTCACCTGCATATTATTAAAACCATATATTATAATAACATAAACATTATATCGTACACACCATATATAATAATAATAATAATAATAATAATAATACATACGTGAACGCAGAAACAAAGATAGAAAACATGCATTAGTAATTACGATGTATATATAGCCTATACAGAAAGCTATTATATATTATATTATTATTATATTATATTATTATTATTATTTTTTTAATGTAGAATAGAATGGCGTCGTCGTTCGTAGTCGCGCATACGAAGAGTGGTGCGAGTCAGTATTATATTGTGTGTGTCTGTATTATATAAATAATAATATGTGCATGTATATAATAATAATAATAATAATAATAATAATAATAATAATAATAAAAATAATAATAATAATAATAATAATAATAATAATAATAATATATAATAATGGATGGAGCCGTTTCTGTTGTCAAGGCCGGACCCCCGCGCGTCTCTATCGAGTCGAGTCGCCGTCGCGGCGTACTTGTGTGTGTGCGAGCAATGCATTTGAAATTATTATCCTCCGCCCGTCCACCACACAGCGACGATCGCGCGCAGCGGTGTGAACGGCGGCGGCGGCGGCAGCGGAGTCGGCCGCCACCACCGACGCCACGATGGAGCCCCTTGGGAAATTTTACCGTGCTTTGAAAATCGTTAGTCACATTTGCTTATATTATTATTATTATTATTTATTATTATTACTATTATTATTATTATTATTATTATTATTATTATTGTTATTATTATCATTATCATCATCATCATCATCTGTCGTTTCTGCCGCCGTCGTTGCTGTTGCAGCCTGCTGATACGAGGACGAGTAGTTGCTTTTCATAATCATTATTATAGACGAGAACCGATTTTTTCCCCTCTCGATAATAACCTATAAGTTTTCTAATATTTAAATAGATATTACTTTACATAATATTGAAAAATCAAATGCTTACTTGTTTTACCACAAAAAAGAAAAAAAGAAAAACGAATTTGAAATCTTAATATTTGAGTATTTCTATATCACGTGCATATTTTCATCAATCGATTATTATTTATTTTTTAAATCTATTAACATTTCTAATTCTATATTATTATATTGAAGTCAGATATGATAAGAAAGTTTATAATATTTCGACAATTCGTTAAAACATAATATATTACTATTTTCGTTACGACACAACTTTCTTTTTTTCCAAGATTTAAGATCATATCTCTATACTAGTATTTGAGATTGCGATTTTTTATTATAAAAGATGTATCGTCATACTAAGCCATTAAGGTTTAACAAGTACAAGTTAGAATATAGATACATCATACCAAATTTTTGAATTTTATGCGTATACGTGATAATCATTTTTTCTTTATTAAAAAAAATTTAAAATTAATAAATAAATAAAATATAGGATTTGGTTTTTAATATTTTATTGGACTTTTACACTTTACAATAAAGGTAAAGTTTTGATAGTTAAGTACGCCTAAAATGTTACTGTGATAAATAACTTTAATTATTAAGATAGGCGACAGGCGTAAAGTATGAATTATAATATTAAATAATAAATGGACCTATGGAATGTCTGCGTGTAGAAATAAGAAAGAAACAATATAAATCTAAAAATATGTTTTAATTTCGAAATAAATATATTATGTAAGTATATGTAAATTCTTTTTTGGTTTTAATTAAATATACGTAATGTCCACGTGGTGACTGATAGGTACACGATTATAATAATTAAAAATTATATATAAAAAAAATTGATAAAAATTATTTCTACAGAATTATTTTAAAAGTTAAAAATTAAAATAATACATAATTAGTATGGACATAATATAATATATATTATATTATATGTATAATTATATGTACATATTATACATATATTTATATGTATAATATATATATATATTATAATTTATACGATATTGGTCCTTGACAGTTGACACGTAGGTATAGAATTGGATTTGATAAGAGGTGTTATCGCTATACAAGAAGACAAATTATTGTCTAATTATTATTTTATGACATGGTTCTAAATAAAAAAAATTAATAGGTATCAATTTATTTATATTTTATATATTTATAATAATATTCGAAAATTATGAAATTTAGGATAGTCTATTTGAAAATGATGAATAGTATTTTGGTACAATTTACATATTTTAATATAATTTATATTCTAATTGATTACAAACATAAATATAAACTTAATAATTAGGTTTATTAAGAACCTCTGTCCTTTGAATATTTTTAATTATAAATAATCTTATTATCTATTAGACATTATATACAATTATACATGACTTATTTATTGCATATAGGTAGGTTAGGTTAGGTTCGGTTATACCTATATACCTATATACCTACAATATTCAGGTGGTTTTTTAAAGTAAATTTGTATAATTTCTATATTCTTAATTATTTTCTAATTTATTCCTAATTTTAATTTCTCATATCCAAATAAATATTAAAATATAATGTTATAAAAATCGATTTAATAATAATTAAATTAAAAATCAAGTAATTATCAATTTTTTAATATACCTACTTGTAAAATTGACAAATTCAGCTTTTAATAATTCATAACTCATTATCAAAATTTCATGTTTTTTTCCCAAAAATGGAGTTATTTATATTTATTAATTCATAATTGATTTTTTAAACTTAAACAATTTTTAATAGAAGAAATATATTATGTACGGATTCTTAAGATATTCGAATAATTTATAACCGGGTGAGAGACAAAAGGTGTTTTAAGTCTGTATACTCCATATATAAGATACAAGTAATAAAAAAAATCACATACCAATAATGCTTATAAATATCTAAATTTATTTAATTATTTTTTTTTTATCAACAGGGTGTCAGAATGATTTGAATTTCGTGTTACAAAGATTGTGAAAATTCCATAATACTTTTATGTTATTTGCATTATATGTCTAACCCTGATTATTCTGTTTGCATGGTTTAAGTGGAAGACAAATGATTCGATGCAATAGATAGTTGTCATAGTCAAAAAATAAATGCGAAATTTTCAGATTTTTTTTTAAAATATCTAGTTAAGATTTAGTATTTACACACCATGGGGCCTATAATAACTGGAATTTAAAACGTTTACAATCCTAGACATTTTACTCAAATTACGCTACTAAATGTAATAATACATGAAATTATCTGAGTCACAATATGTTTGTATATATAAATGTAATTTGAAAAGTACATAATATATTATTCAATTAAATATATACTTGTCTGCAGGGAAATAGATACTATAGTTCAATTTTTGTTCAGGACAACAACGTGATTATGAATCAATTTATGCGATAATTGATTTAATTTTTTATCAAATTTTTAAACAAACAATAATAATTGTTGTTTATTGTTTTTATTGTTCATACGACGTTGAACATAAATCGTAAATTAGGGTCCTTGCCGCAGTTTGAGCATATAGGATTTGAGCATTGAGGTGATTATCAATCAGTCAATCAGGATAAAAAGATTTTACTGCCCACGCATCCAATATATTTTACGATGTGTTCACGATAGAATGTTATAACAGTGAATTCATTCATGATTACAATTATATATACTTACGTATGTCTCAAGTACAAAAGCTCGTGTTAACATTATTTGCTTATTATAAACTTTTCGACTATATTTAAATATTGTTTTATAATTATTAGTAATTACTCCTATTACTATAATATGCATTGTAAATTTACAAGACAAGTATATGCATTAGGTATAGGTACTCGTTTTTGCGGGGAAATATTTTAATATTTGATTCAAATACTTAATAGTAACGAAATCAAATTGAAATAAATTATACCATAAATGCATAGACCATAGAGCATATTAATTATTAATATCCATGTAAGTTGGAATTGAATCTTTATTTTTTCTCTTCTTATACATGGTATTCGATCAATAATGAAGAACGTTATAGAACAATACAATCAAATAACAGTTACATATATTACAACGAAATTTACAATTAAATTGTCCATCGTTTAAAAACACAAAGTTGTATTTTTTTAAAACACAATAGATTTAATAACTATAACGCATAATGTATAATGCATACATGTTGTATAATATCATCATCGGAGCGACACGAATAACATAATTCGTTTGTAGGTATATTATAAAACACAATACACGGTAAATTGTAAATTAATTGCTTGTGTTATTATAGACCAAACATTTAATAATAATATATATTATCCGTCAAATCATATTGGGGCTGACCCTTATTTTAATTATTATTTATTCTTAGTTCCTTCTGACATATTTGGGAGAAAGAAGTCATTTCTATACGTAAGAACATAAAATATCGGTGCACCGTGTAACGGTTATTTGCAAAACTCGCAGGTTATAATATATTATAATGTCTCCGACTCTCCGTTCATTAGGCGTTATTTACCATTATGCGGTAAATTAGGCCATTAGGGAACTGACTTTATGAGCCATGTTTAGATATAAAATCTACACGAAACATTTATTATTTTATAATGAATGTAGTTTTGCTTTTTAACTCACAAGTCTCGGTTATCCACATTGGAAGACATTTTTTCAATTTTCAATTATTCTAATTAAAATTTGAATATATAATACCTAGATATATTACACTATTCATTTTGTATGTCTCTTTATAAATTAAGTTACATAACGTTTTTTTTTAAATAAATTAAACAGAACTATTTATTATTAAGCCGATCGCTAATATTAAATTATTGTTTAAATATACGAATACAAAGTTAGTTATTTTAAGTAACGCATGTGAAACTATTAAATTAAGAGAAACAATTTTTTAAAATAATTATACAACAATAACTTTTTCCCCTTCTATGTGTACTTCTACTCGTAGTGTATATTGGTAAATGGACTCCAGTGGTGTATGCGTAAGAGGGATATATATAAATCATATAATATTAAAGAATTGTTGTGTTGAGATAATTTCACTACCATGTCCCAACCTACTACCGACCATATCAAATAGATTTTAACTTATAACTATAGGCGGAAATCTATTAAAATTTAAGGGAGGCTAAAATTTTTAAGATCAATATAAGATAATAGTCAATATTGATATATTTATTGTATATTTGTATGTATGTTAAACTCAAACAATTATTAGGATGTTAATATGATATTCGAGGGGGCATAGCCCTGTTATACATATACAATTTAAAAGTAAATTACGAATCATATTAAAAAATATATGTATATATATATTAAGTTAGTATATACCTGGTGTAGGTCTTCTAGTTTTCTACATTGAACATAACATTCCCAAGGACAAATAACGTTGACAAAAATAGTTATTAATAAATAATAATATATTTTTATTATAAGTATGTACCTAGGCACTATTTATGTATCAATTATATTTAATACGAAAATATTGAATATAGACTTGACTGATTAAAGATACGTGCATTTAAATCTTTTTGATATAATTTATGTAAAAAAAATTATAATTTTTTACAATAAATATTAAAAAGAAACGAAAATGTTGTTTTTGATTTTTGGTCCTTTTAAAATGGATTTATTTCCCGTTTTTTATTCCTATTTATAAATTTTTAATCATAGCTATTCAAAACATTTTATCTGAAAATAGCTTTTTAAAAATATGTTATATTGTGTTTAACAAAAAATAAGAATAAAAATAGCATAGATACAGGGTGTCATAAATCTATATACTAATTGAATTATCTCCGTTATAAATTAAAATTTTTGAATTCCGAAAATGTATTGCTTTTACAAAATGTTTTTTTTTTCAAATAATATAATTTATAAAAATTCATTAAGTTGAAAAATAAAATATTCTATGTGTTTATAATAATTTAATACTTCAATATTATAGCATGAAAAATTCAATTTAAAAAATTTAACACTTGTTTATATAATATCATAAGTACCTATATAACAATAGAAATATAATTAATAATGAATATTTGTTATATTCTTGTATTAAATACTAGGTATTTGACTAATATAATGCTAATATTATTATAATAATGTGAAAGGGCTGAATTTTTAAAAAAAGTTCTTTTAAGACTTCAAAGAATAATAGCTTAATATGTATTTTGCATTTGTTTCTATATATGTTTGACTATACTTGTATTTTTAATAAATAATTATTGTCGATAGACTCGATATGATTGTACTATAATAAAGTATGCTAAGTAAAGTTTTTGTAACTATTATAGTCATGCCATGGTAAATATAAGGTTTTAAACAGTATAGTGTTGAAAGATGATATTTTTTATATTTTCCTAAATTAGAAAGTTTTTTTTTATCATAATCTTAAATTAACATTTTCACCTGATTTATACAAATTTTAAACACAAAAATAAAAAGTAAAAATTAGGGTTATTTTAATTTTAGTTGTTTAAATCATTTTATGTGCTATAGCCTAGAGAATCTATACTGTCAAAGCACAGTTTGACTCTTAAGTATGCAATTTATATAATATGAAATATTATAAGAAAGTAGTAAGACGTGAATATTGATTATTATATTATATCAACTGAAATTTGTAATCGTTTATAAAATACTTTAATTTTTATTGACATCAAACTATTATAATAGGTATACTGTACAAGAATATTTTAGTTTTGTATAAAATTAAGACGAATAATGAATAAATGGATAATTTGTAATAGTTTGCTGATACATAAAAAAATTATAATTCTAGGTTTTGAATGAACCTTGAACATATATCCTACAGTAAGTTATATTTTTTTAAAGTATGTTTTACTCTTGAGTTAACAAAAAATATAATGAATTTCCTAAAAACAAAAACAAAAATACGTAATATATAATTATACATTTTAAAATTAAAATATATGTCTATTATAAAAATTAAAAGTTTCTAAAATTAAAATTAAATTTTTTCTTGTATATGTGTCACACTATATATATTATTTTATCCACTTTGATAATAATAAAAGTTCACGTGTTAGATTTAAACAGAATTTCTATAAATAAACAATGCATGTTAGGTATTGTAAAAAAAATAAATATTTAAAAAAAATAGAATCAGTGCTCATCGATTTTCTTTACTGTATAAAATAACGGATATAATAGTATTAAGGTAGGTGTAGGCTTTATATTTATTCTGTCTGGGACGTAAGATTTAATTAGTTTTTGCTTTAATAGCTTTTCTTAATCATCGTTCTTAGTTTAATATTGTTATAATCATACCCAGTTTTTCGAGTGAAAGAAATGTGAATTATAAAAATAAATATTCATATTAACTTAAATTCAACGAAAAGTAATAGAAATTTACTTTTTAATGCTTAATACTTTATAATAATGATAGTAAAAAAACTGAAATTGTAATGTATTAAAGATAATTATTTCTAAATTTGTTGTGCCTATACGTATAGTATCTATAGCTAGTGCAAATAGTACAGTAATTAAAAATAAATAATAAAATATTAATACTATAAATTGTTGTTGTTATTTTTTATATAGAAATATAATGCATCCAAATTGGATTAATATTTGTAAATGATATATAGGAGGTAAGAATTATTATTTTTGGGCAGGCGATTAAAGAAAATAAATAAATGATTAAGTCGAGTTTTGTGCTCAACCATAATGTCAGCAATATAACTGTTTTTAATATTATTACATAGTCAAAATTGACGATAATGCTATCCAACGTAGATTAGAGTTGGTGAATATCAGATTAAACAATATTATAATAAGTGTAATACTGTAATAGGTATATATTTTTAAATAATTTTAAATGATTATTGACGTTGTAGAAACTGAAAATAATGCAAAGTTTTTCAGTGGAAATACTATTCAAAATGTAGTTGTCTATAGTTACCACTAATAAAGGACTACCCACAAGGTTACAACTTACAAGATAAAAACAATAAAAATCCTCAATAATAATTAATTCAGTTTTTAATTGTAAATCAAGGAAAAAGTTCATGATATATCTAATATAAAAATGGAACAAAATGTAATTTTCAATATCTTATTTAAAGAGGAAAATAGTAATAAAAAATATTATGTAATATTATAGATTTAATTAGTTCCTCGAAAATGTTATCTATTGTCATTTTAAGTATGTAGTATTATGTATAATGCTAACATTTAGAATTCAGAAATAATTAACTTATTATATTATAAATAAATAAAAATATAATATATATATATATATATATATATATATATATAATATAATAAGTTAATTTTTTTTGAATTCTAACTGTTAGCATTATATATAATAGTAATTATACTATTATACATAATACTAAAATAATAGTATTATATTATTATTCTACCTTAATCTAATTATTATAAATATTTCTAAAAAATATATAATTATGTTTTTATTTTAAAATATAAAAATAAAGAAAAATATTTTCGAACCATCCAACATTTATACGAATCGGTAGCATATAAAACAATGAATATAATTTGAAATACATTTCCTGTAGAATGTTTCATCATTAAATGTATTGTTCTAACTATGATTTACATTTTATTTATCTTTTATCAATTTGAATATCAACATATTATATTAAAAACACACGACCTTGCATATTCATTATAATAATTATAAAAATAATTATAATGTTTATATAATATTTTACATTATGTACTTATTTTAATTCAATGATAATAAAGAGAAATAATTTTATAGCCAAATGTGTATTGAACCGGTTGAGAAGGTTTTTGTGTTTACTTTTCGATATCGGTTAGAAATTAAATAATTAGGGGGTATCATCAAATCTCATACCTTATAAACACACA
>CM023358.1:35533880-35551910 GCA_013282895.1 Eriosoma lanigerum
ACATTAATTTGAATTTATGCAAGAGACGGTTTCGTGTAAAATTAATGGACAGGAAAAGGGTTTGAACCCGGATAGTAAAAAATATACATAGGTTATAGGCTTATAGCCTATAACGTATAAGGTTATAAATTTGTTATGAATTTTAAATTATTACTCTGTGATGTCTGGGTATAGTCACCTCATCGTGTATTAAACATTCAAAATAAGTTACAATATTTTACTTGTATTTATTTTAAATAATTTACCTATATCTAGCTTTAAAAATTATAATTATTAAATAATTATACTTTGTGTTACCATAACCTAATATACGCATGTAATCACTGAGTATGTAACTACTAAATTCTGCATATATTTAGGTTTTAATTACGTTTAATAATATTTTATATATAATTGTTAATTTGATAATAACGATAAACACAAAGTCTTTTTTAGTCTGTAATTGGAAAAATGTAGGCGCATTATTAAAATTAATATTTTACATATTTTGTATAGGTACCTACTAATTGTATACAATGTTCTTATATAGTTGTATAGTTACAGTACGTATTGTTTTTTTTTCTATTAACAGTTTACCTATTTTTGATTTAAGAACTTGCCTAAGTAGGATACGATACACAATACACCTAACCTATACATTAATTTCTGTATATAATTATATATTTATATGTCCTTAATATTAAAATAATTATAAATTATCGTATATACATATTGTTACGAGTGCAAAGATATAATTGATTTTGTTTTACTTTTAATATCAACAGATATTTCTTTTTATTGATAAAATATACTATAAATATAATATTGTTCTAAACTTTCTTATAAGCAAAATAATTCAATACAAGTAATAAAGGTAAAAACGCATAGACGTTTCGATTGACAGAAAAACAAATAATTATAAGTTTCAGGTGGGATAATACAAAAAGAAAAATATCAGATATTCTGATGTTTGATATTATGAATACAATATTATAAATCAATCTTTCATAAAAAGTTTTTACGTCCAATTCATCGTCAGAAGGAATTTTTAAAACATAAAAAAAGTTAGCATATTGTAAAATAGTTTTGTTTAAATTTTTTTGCAAACATTAGATATCTATTTACTGGTTACCGCTACTATTATTTTAGATGAATTATTCGTAAAAAATAACTTTTACAATTTATACATCATATTATATTATTTATATTGACTATTCGTATATTTTTAAAAACCACAGTTAATGGATAAATATTATTAAGTATAGGTGAAAAATGTAATAATTAACTGCATTGAAATATGAAATTCACTAATTCATTTAAAAACTTTAGTTAGCTACTAGATATGCAAACAAAAATAATAACTTTTCATTATGAAATAAACAAATGTAACAAAATACAAATTATGTGATATAAATGCTTGAATTATTTTAATACCTACGTTATTGCGAAACATGCTATATAAATATTATATTATTGTAATATTGTATGACAGCAGGTGAGTCACTATTGTTTAATTTTTGTATAACAAATAATATAATATATAGATTATAATTAATAGATGCGTTTGAAATGTCAATTCATTCAAATGACCATTTACGAATAAAATTTTTATATTGTTATGCCAATACACAAATGAAACAATGTCATTGAATATGTTTAACATTTCATTATTATTATAGAATAATAACATATAATTAAAATAATAAAATGCTATTACCTACTCGAATTTTATTGAAGAATATTAGTATGCACAGGAAATATGGATAAACAATAAATTACTTGTTTAAATGTTATACTTATAAATTATAATAATTTATTGATAACTTTACTGAATCTATGTATAAAATATAATACATAATATATATAATACATAACATAATTATGGTCAATGGTGATATTATATATTAAACAATTTTGCAATTTTAAATTATGGTAAATTATATTTACTGTTCGAAATGTTTTTTTTTTTTTATAATACAGTTCATTTAAAATAAATTTTAAGATTTTTAATATTAAGATAATTTTTTTTATTTTAAATCTATTCCTGTTAAACATTTAAAAGTAGTTTAAATTGAATTTATATTATAATAGGAAGTCACATCCGTATTTGTGGTTTCAGTCTAGTCAACGGAATTTACCAAAATCACAGATACGTAAAACTTAAATTATGGTGTTTTAACACTTCAAATCATATTTGAAGAGAGTAAAATTTCCATTAGATTTTGTTGGGAATTCATAGGTGCAATTTGGGTAAATATTTTCATGGAGCTAGATTTTTTCGTTAAATTTTGAATGATGGATGATATGATATACCAATTATAATTAATATTTTAATAATTAAAAATATATGAATATAATGAAAGAATTTTAGGGGTGCTGATATAAAATTTGTTGGTGCTATCGCTATGTACCCCAAGCACCTACCAAATTGCGCCTATGAGTGGGATTATTGTAAAATGTCAACTAACAATGTAGTAAAAGCTATTTAAAATATTGAAATCTTAAAACACGTATAATAACTACGTTTACACGTGTAATAAGGTATCAGATAATATTTGAAAAAAGTAACTACGAAAAAGTTTTTCTTTAATGTTTTATTAAGTGTTTGAATTCAATATTAACTTAAACGCCACAATTTAAGTTCAAGGCAGTTTTGATTATGATTATCTAAATGGAGAAAGTATTACGGAAATGGATTGCATATGACGTTCTCTTTATTTCTTACGTGCAATTTAAATTTTATATTAAAAAAAGTAAATATTTCTAATTATTCATATCATTTATAGTCTAATTTGACACATACAATTATTATATTGTATGGATGAATAAATGACCTTAACAAGCATCAGGTAATATACAATTTGATTGCACCTAATTTACTAATATCATATTCAAAAGCCGGCTTTCAATGAGGTGCGTAAAGCATAGTGTTTATTTTGTCATTTCAAGTAGTTCATACAATTTGTGACTAAAATTGTATTTGAATAAAGTTTTTAAATTTTTTTTTTTCATTAATAGTATTTTCCGACAAATATTCATTGATTTAAAATACAAATAATATTTTCTGTAAACGTTAATGAGCATAGTTAAATTTATTTAATACGTTGTTTCATAAACTCAATTTATATGTCCGAAGACTAATTTGTATTTATATATTGTACTTAAAAATCATAAATATTATTTTTAATTTATGGAACTGGGAGTTATAATATGGTGAGTATAAAAGATGAGGCTAAATATATGTCATGAGATTCAAAGGATCAAATCTTATTTAACCATTATCCTGGTTTGACTTTGTGTAACATGCCCGTAAAGATAATTTTAGTTAAATTATAAATTATCATTATTAATATACAATACTATATTATATTATAAATATATATTTGGTTTATTATTATTGTAAACATAGATATGTAAAACATAGCGAATTATTGATATACTTTAAATTAATTTGGATAAATTGTATAAATACCTAACAATTATTCATAGACGTAACAAGGAGTGAGGGTTTGGAGTGGTTTGGAGGGTTTAGCTCTCCTTAAACCTTATTTAGCCTGCCTACCCTAAAATAGTTTACTATTTTTTGTTTTATATGTGTGATTATTAAAAGTACCTATAGTGTGTATACTAGGCTAAAGTCCTTCTTACTAAAAAACCCTAGTTACGTCTATGTAATTATTTCTTAAATTATATACTGTTATTGGAGTTGTCATATAAATATTATTGAACTAATTTTTCGCACTTCACACAATAATTTGTATTAATTTAAATAACTTTGTAATCTATAAACAATATTTTGGATTATTATTATTTTAAAGCTCAATCACCTTAGATCTTAGAATATTATTAAACATATTTATTGAATGCAGGAATGCGAATAGTTTTAATTAGGAACATTTTATAATTATTCTTAATATCAATGTTATTATAAATTATTATATATAAATTATTATACACACAAATATAAAGTTATTCTAATCGACGCATTATTATTCTAAAACTATTAACTATTTTTTTGTTAGTTAATCAATTTTTATAGTTTAATTGACATTATTTAATTAATTAAAATTAATGAATAACAATAAAATACATTTAATATTAGTACTATGAAAAATATTTATTCACAATTAAATTAATTTTAGCAATTAAATATACAAAATGTCAAAATATAGATATTATTCTAATTGCATTTTTTACATGAGATATACTCGTATAACGTAATATAATAATTTTTGTTGTGTATTTATCTAAATTAATTTAACTATTATTGTATTCTAAATTATGATATAATATATATTATAATATGTTAGTTAAACAATAATTATTAGATTATTAGATTATTTAAAAATAAAAACTAATACAATTTTAAAAATAATTTTATAATAATATATTTTTCCATTCTAGATACACTTTTAAACTATTGATATACAAAGTAATGTTATTGAATTGGCTTTTTAGTAAAATCTTCTGATAATAATTACATACAAAATGGTCAATTGATGTAAAAATACCAATAACATAAATAGTAAAATGCACCTATATAACACATAATGCTCAAATAAAAAGTACCATTGATGTTCATAACTTTGAAAGATAGCCAATAGGGATATTACAAATAAATATGTATATTTGTATTTTTAATAATAAAATTCAAATAAATAAAAGTTGTAAATAGAATAATGATGATAAAAAAATTATAGGTTGATATAAAAAATAATGACATTACCATAAAAGTTATATTTACTTTACACTTGTTCTTAATAATTGGTAAGTATAAAGATACAAAAAAAAAAAAAAAATTAAATAGTTAAACATTTTCAAGATTAAAAATTATAAAAGCATTGTAAATTAATGAGGGACTAGGGTATGATCGTATCTTACTATATATTAAGTCTTCTTTGAACTTATATGTTTTAAAGGAAATTGATTGAAGTAAATCTTTTCGGGGTTTTTTACTTAAAAAAAAAATTTATGTCAAAAATTTAACTTCTTTTGAGATTTTCTAACTCTTATAGAGTTAGACTCTTATACATGACTTTACATATCACCAGTGGTACATCCCTCAATGGGAGGGGGGGAGGGTTGAACGAGTTTAAACTCCCTTATGATAAAAAAAAACAAAATTACTATTGATAATATTTTTTTGCCACCTGTTTTAGATTTTGCATTATATTGTATACAGATATAGAGCATGTTTATTTTCATTTTTTTGCATTTTATTTTTTTATATCATCAAACGGTGAGGAGGGGGGAGGGTTCCAGCATCATAAAAGGTTCTAAAAAAAAATCGGAACCCCCTTTAAAAGTTTCTAAATACGCCTCTGCACATCACAGACGTGAGAGGATTTCAGTAATTACAATTCAATGATATCTTAATGAAATATATTATACATAATATTCAACTTGAAATACTTTTAAAACTAAAATTAATAATACCAATGGATTAATTGATTGTACAATTTCATGTTAATAAATTCCGTAAATAATATTATATACAATTAATAATCATTAGAAAAATAAAATAAGTGAAAAATTGAAAATACACGGTTACAGTTATATTATATAATCAAAAAGGGCTTGGAGTACTTTGCAATTTGCGTTGTCTATAGTTATTTGAAAACAAATAGTATTTTATACACTTGAAAAGTTTCAAACAATGTATCTCCATGAGTTGTATACATATACGTTTAAACTTTTTTCACCTAAATCGTTCGTATCACCTAAAAGTCGATCGTCCCGTTCTTTTGTTTTATATGTATCATACTCTTGTAATTTCATATCTTCTTATCGCCTTTCGCGAAACAAAATATATTCAAATCGTGGACGGAGATGAAAAGGATGAGGTTATGAGGCAGTTATAGTGGCGATGGGAAAAAGGTAGTGTGAAAGGGGTTGCGCGGAAGCGTCAATCGGTGCGCATGCACACTCTCAAAACAACTCTGCCATGTTGCCAAACTAACTATTAATATAATATAATTAATAGTAAAGACCGGGTGGGACGATTCGGAGTTGGGTGACGGGGTAGGGAAAAGCTCGATGGTTCGGAGGAGAGGGGGCTGTGTACACCGATGATGAGTGAGAGAGGGTGCGTGAGAGGTATGGGCGCGGTGAGTGAGTGAGAGAGGGAGAGAGCGGAACTCTTGTTAACATTGTGTCCAATTATTGATCTGCGTAAGTATGTAGGAAGCGTTCACACTGCCTTTAAGTAGGACATGTGGGATAAGGAAGTATCCGTACGACCGGATGGGTGCCATTTTTAATCGACAGACGACTTAAAAGGGATGAAAGTACGTTAGACAGGAAAGGGTCATTTTGCGTTCTTTTACACATTAACCTTTTTTTCTCTTATATTTTTTTTTTTTTTTTTTTTGAGATATCAAAAAAATGATCGGAAATCGAGTGTTATTGGTATTAAACCATTACAGAAAAAAATAATACAAATAATTTCCTTATACAGCAGTTTGATTAATACAAATGTAATATTTTAGAAATTATTGCTCAATATTAATTTTAAAAAAATGTGTTTATCAATTATTTAATATCTAGTTTATTGAATTATTTTAAAGAAGAAATATAAATAAGTACGTTTTTTTTATTGCTTAAATCTTATTACCAATATTTTTAAACCGGATATATTATTTTATTATTATTATGTATGATCATAATAATATAGTACTTTCTTATATATTTATTATAAATTATTAACTAATTATATTTTAATTATGTTGATATTTGATTGCTACTTTAGCCAAACATAATTTCAATACCGCTAATAAAATAAATATAATAAACAAGTTAATGAGTAGTTTGTTAACTAGATTTGTATACTTGAAGATAGTTCAATTTTCTCCTTCGAGAATATTAGTAATTTCCATTTTACTATGGTTTTACTTAACATAATTGTCACAGAGGAAAGCTAAAGGTTGTTTAAACTATTGAAATAATTTAGATGATAAGAGATATACTTATTATTTTAATTATGTTATTTATATATGTAGTGTTATAAAGAGTATTTTTTTAAGTACAAAATACGAGTAAGTTAGTTTGAAATAGGTATCAAAAAGATATTTAGATTCTTTTAAATTGTCAAACGAATAAGGTAATTGTATTAAGTAATTATTACCTAATGATTGTTTTCAATAATAAGTAAATACGAAATAGTATAAAAAGTAAGAACATTTATGAGAAATTATATTTGTATTTTTAATATTTAATAAAGTGATATAATATGCTTTAAGTAAAATAGTTAAACTTAAACTTATATTAACACGTTTTTAAAGTATTTTAAAGTATTCATTAAATATAACAATAAAATGATCCTATGTGTAGCGACTAATGATGTTAGTAGATTATTTTAAATATAATTTTGAAGATAAATTTCTATGTAATATATTATATTGGTACTTCTTATATTATTTAAAGATTGAATAACATTATAATGGTACATGATTTTGGCTATAGATGCCTATAGTATATTATATAACTAAGTCATTAAACTTCAATACGTTATCGATGCTTATATTACTTATAGGCATATTGCATATAGGCGCAATTAAGAGAGGGTTGGAGGGGCTAAGCCCTCAAAATTATCAATAACCCCTCTAGAAATATTATGTTAATATTAATATTTTGTTTCATAATAGTTCTAAAATAAAAATGTTGGTGATTTGACTAAAATGTTGATCCTAGTTGCGCCTATGTACTTGAGAATATAATATGTATTATTAAAAAATGTTTTTAAATAAACATTAAGTACGCCAACTTTTCATTATCTTTGTTTCTATTTAACTCTTAATTTAGTTTACCATCATTAATATCTAGATTCGGAAAGAAAATGTCGTAAAAAATTTGTTTAAACTTAAAGTGTAATACACCTACTTACATGTAAAAAAATTGCTCCACGCATAACAAATTGTGCACAATTTTTAGATTAAAGATTTTGGATATAGAATATTACTTCTCTGCCTATCATGAATATAAATATAGTATATAATAATAAATATAATAATATTTATTGTATAATAAATATAACATAATATAAATAATAATTATTGTATTAGAAATTAAAAAATAACTGTAACTTTTCTTGTAAACAGATTAAATATTTAGTCTTTTTCTTGTGTTATATTTAGTGCTGTAACACCAAAATATCGTCTGATAAAGAACTATCTTCATTTACATTTTTTGATTTTTAAATATATGTGAATTTTATTATCAAAAGATATTTAACAAATTATAGGTGTATATCCTTCTATTTAAAGTTAGTAATAAGTGTTTAACATTATATTTTGCGTTAATTACTACAATTTAAAAAGAATATAGGGTTATTTTGCTGTAAGTTAGTTGAGACGAGACGAGATATAGATAACTAGATAGACGACGACATCAAAGTATGCGCTGACTGACGTAGTGACATATATGATATTCAAATTTTGGGTAAGTAGCTAACAGCTAAATGTATAATCGGCAATTTCAAGTAAGTAATACCAGTTTCCCTTTAAAACTTTATAATATATCCTAACTATTAACTAAACAAATAGTTTTCGAAAACACGACGACTATTATATTACATTTTCACATGTAGGTTAAAGACAATACAACTATACAAGACTTGTTTTTTATTTTATTTTTTTAATAATGATACTGGCTTACACAACACACAACGACCATAATTAATTTGTTATTAATATGTTAGTATACTCGTAGTACCCGTACTCTTAGATATAATGTTTAAAGTTTAGCTTAATATAAAATAATATTATTAGTAATGAAACTGTAATAGTATGTATTAAAATTATACGTGAAGAATGATTAAAATTTCGTGTTAAAAAAACGGTAAGTTCAATTCCAGACGTATCTCCTTCGGACTTCGAACTTCGGTCTTAACGTCTCTTTGGACTCGAAATCCTCTTGGTCCTCGGAGAAATTAGGAGTTTATTATAATTATGCAATGATATTGCATTCGAAAATACGATTCTAAGTGAAACTCAGTCAGATATACAATACCTATATTATACTGTACTGATTATCCGTTTTCCATTAAATTTTACCACGTGTGTAGACTATCTATGAGAATAATCAAAACAATTTAGTTCCTACGTTCAAAATTGCATTAATTATTCCAAAATATTTTAATTAAAATTCACGGCAACCATAATTTTTCCAATTTTACGTCATTCTTCGATACTTTTTCATATATCATATAGGTTCCAAGGCTACACTTTTGCTAAATAGTAGATGCAATTTTCTACCGTAAACATAACCTACATGTTGTAGATTTAATCATTATTTCTACCAGAAAAAATGTTTTCAGACTTTTAAAAACAAAAAATATTCATCAATGTAAAATGTTAAAGTTTGAACTTTGAAGGCGTTAAAAAAAATGACTTATAATATTAAAATTTGTTTACATGGTTATTCGAGAATATGCCATAAAATACATATATAATTCTCAGCGTAAAATATTGAGAATCAAAATATTTATGCGATAAAGCTTAAAATAAAATCATAAAAAATAACATAATATTCAATTCTACTAAAGATTCTAACTTTAGAAACTTATCTTATAAAAAAAATTGAAACTTACAATTTTTGAAATATTTGGTAATAAGTTAAGTAGTTTATGATTATGCTTCTATAAAATTTTCAAACCGTTAAACTCAATATTACAGGTAATATTAAACATTTTTGGATAAATTTCAAAGCTCTATATTTAGTTAGTAAATCAACCAATGCGTTTTAAAAATATTTCAAGTCTCTACGTTCAAAACTGAATTAGTTATAATAAAATATTTAAAATCAAATTAACGGAAACTGTAATTTAGCCGTTTCGACGTCATTCTATGAAAGGAAAGTTTATCTTCTATCAAGTAGATGCAATTTGCTATCGAAAACATACCTTACTTGGTAATCGGACTATTATTTCTATCCAAAAAAATGTTTTTAGATATAAAAAATAGTAGAAAAAACATTGATAACAACAAAAGTTTCATTCTGATCGCCCAATATATATCAAAATTGAAGTAAAATATTATTAAAACATTTAACATTTGAACATGTATATTATCATATAATATTTATAGTAATTTAAAAAATATATGTATTGTTTGTTCATTTTCTAAATGTCTTATAATAATACTAGTAGTTAAAGAAGTATTTTTAACTTTTTTAAATTTAAAATACTATAAATAATACAAACTTTGATACATATATACATTTTAAATAGTTGAATACATACAATTAAGATTTCAGTTGGCATATTTGATAAAAAACTCATAAAATAAATTACATATTTATCTGAAATAAAATAATTAAATTAGTACCTACACAATTGGTAAAAATATTACTCGAAATAATAAAAGTTAGTAATACGTTGCTCATGGAAACGATGTACCTACATACAATATAATATTTTAAGACTAAAATAATGCATTATTTATTAAAAAATAAAAATAAAAATATAATATTGTTTATGAAATGTATGAAAATACCCTCACAAATTCTTTAAATGTACATAAAGTGATAAAAACATGCACAAAAAGATACTATATTTTCAAAACTTGGATAAGTAACGACAAGTTAAGGTATTTTAAATACCATAGATTAATACTGTCTAAAACAATGTAGCTGTGTAGACTGTAAAACTGTAAATGTTTTAAATTAAACACTTAAAATAAAACAATATAATATAATTCTAATTAAATTTTTAGTTCCAAAGAGTATGAATTGATATGAATATTTTAATAATTTAAGCTGAAGTATATTTTTATTGTAACTATATATTAATTGAATATGTACTTGTATATAGGACGAAATAAAATATTTTGCATTTAAAAAATTTGTTACTAACTATATAGTAGGCTAACTAAATTTCGCACGTGAAGACGAATCGTTTTTTTTGGACAAAATAATGGTTATTGTTGAACATTAAATTAGGTCGTGCCTGAATTTTTTAAAAAGAAATCTAAAACATTTACATTATTCATAATAGTATACCAATTAACAACCATATTTTCTAATAATTAATTTAAATATTAATTTTAATTTTAAATGTATATTAATATTACTAAAAATACAATCATAAAACGTTATATAACTTATAAATTTAAATTACATTCGACAAATTAATGAATTATAATAATTATATTCTAAATTGAATTATTTTTAAAATACTAACTATAAAATGGTTTATTTTCAATGATCTAAAAGATTTGTATATACGTATGAGATATGCGTGAACAGGAGATTTTAAGCAAATATTGTATTTTAAGGGGATATAAATATATATTTAAAGAACAATGCATTACTTTAGTTACTATATATTGATGGTTAATGTACTATGATGTTATGTCAAATCGTCATTAGTTCTTGGAAGGATGACCATTTTGGACATATATTTAACGACACGTTTGTCATGACTCTTAATAATTACATAGCTAAAAATATAAATATTTATTAATTTTAATGACTTTAAGTTTTTAACTTTTTATTTAATATTTGCCTTGTTATAATATATTGATATCACTAATATAAATATATAATTTTTAGTTCAATTATTCCAAAATTTAATATAAGTTTAAAAACGATTTGCTATTTAAAAATAATTTTAAAATTTAGCTGGATACTGACGGTGAAAAAATTTCTCTCTTGTCCCTTCGTCCATCAGAGATAATTTTTTACCCAAGCAGATAGTAGTAATTTCTATAGCCTACGTAACGCTATAGTGTTGTACTATTATTAAGATATGAAAGCCATGATAAATTATCGTACTCGAAAAAAAAACGATTTTGAGCGAAACTCTGTTGTATATTATACTAATTTATTATTTTATTAGTTTAATTTAATATAACTTAAACACATAAATTATTATTTTAGTTAAAGTATTTTTGACGTTATCGAATAATAATAAATATATATTTATAATAAAAACGAGTTCTAGTAAAATAAATATTTTGATATTTTTTACTAAAAATTTAGATTCTAATCACTTGTTAAACAAAAAATTGTACCCATCTACCGCCAACCGATTAAAGTGATATTTGAAACAATTTTGATAATTTGTATTATGTACATTTTCATCAGTCGTAGTATTGAAAATTGAAGAGATTTTTCATATACGGAATAAAAAGTCATAAAAATATCATACTCGTAAAATATACCTATTTTTATTTTACAAATTTTGATGATATTATCAATAAATATCTACCTACGTTTTATATTTCATTGGCAAGATAAATTATTTAGCTTTTAATATTCATAAATTGAATACAAAATTATAAACTCGACAAATTAATAAATGTAACAAAAAATGTATAGTAAAATACCTAACTTCAGTTCGAAACGTCATAAAGGCAATATTCATAAAAATGGTAACTTTTCAATGTTAAAATCAATTATCTCACATACTAATCTAATATTAAAATATATGTACCTAACTACTTTTCTGTAACTCATTTATTTATTTTATTTTTGTACAAACTAACATTTTGTATGTTCGTTATTGTTATTGTTATTATTATTTTATTTTATTTTTTGTTTATAATTAGATCGACTCATCGGTAAAAATTACTGTTCACTAATTTATTGTTTTATACGTAATCAAAGGTTGAAAATTTGTTTAAACGAAATCAATAGAGAGGAAGAGGGAGAAAATGAAAAAAAATTACCAAGACTCCTAGACGGAAACAGATTTAATTGGCAATGCTAAAAACGAATTGAATAATCGCCAATATATGGAAGTTATTACTTTTTTAATATAAAGTTTTCAATTTTATTTACATCTGAATAATACATAACAGTAACATTCATAAATTCTTGAATAAAAAATAATGAAATATTGATTAAATAAATTATTATGCATGCAATTACTAATAACCAGAAACATTTTTGAGTTAAAGTAAATAATATAGATTAATTTTATAATTAATATTATTGTTTCGTATTGTTTATAATTTATGAAAATACAAATATTACATCTTCGTAATTTAAAACATTAAATTGTTGTCGTATAGAATATTGACTTTCAATATAGACAGCAAAAATTTAAATTTAAAGTGGTTAGTAGTTTTAGTCGCCTGTAATATATTTATTAGTGCATAAATTAAAGTATAAATTATTCATATTGTAAATTGGGTTAAAATACATGATGTATATAGTTCTTACTTATTGGTGTATAGTTATGGCTTCTTGTTTTATAATAAACGATAATATTTTTAATAAAACCTTTTGCTAATATTACTAAAAAAAAAAAAAAATATAATAAATGTATTATTGATATATTACGATTTACTAGGGAATTCATGTCAAACATTGATATTTGTGTTTAATATTTAATATTTTAGAAATACATATAATTTTACATTATAACAACAATTATATTATAGCTCGTCATTCCGAATATAATACTCTAATTTTAGAAAATATTCGTACTTAATTATATGTATACTTAATTACGGAATTGGTAAAATATATTTAACGACATTTATATGTCGTGAAATATATGTATTGAAAAAATGGCTATGGAGATTTATCCTTAATATTCCTTCCATACATCATAAACACAAAAATGTGTATATTTATAAAACGAATAAATAAACATTTAATTATAAATTTTGGATATTTAAATATATAATTGATTAGAAGAATATAATAGTCATCCGTTTTACCTGAAGTTCTACCCTAGTGTATCTATAATTATTCGAATAGTAACTGTTTACATATATTTAAATGCATAATATAAAGATGTGTATTTAGGTAGGTACTTATTTTTAACATTTATTAATTATTATTTGATCAAAACGGTAACCATAAATAATATATAAAAAATTTATTATACTAACTTAATACTTTCAAATTATAATATTTTGAATTTTTAAAAAAATACATTAAATTTAAAATTGAATTAAGAAAGATTTTAGAAATAGATAAATTGATTTTTCAATATTTTACATAAAAAATCCATTAATCTTTTGGCTTTAATCATTAATATTATTATTTATTAGATTATTATTGATTCACGTGGTTTTTATATTTTAAATGTTTGTTCAAGGTTTACATCCATACAATTGCTATTATCAACTTATTTTAATTAAAAATACATTTTATGAGATATTTTAAGAGCAATTCTAATTGTTCTTTATATTCAATGGTTTAATGTTTTATTAAAACATATAGACTTTTGGACTGTTTCGTTCGGTATAGGTAATTATAAAAGCAATAAAATAACATTTCGTTCTTATAGAAATATATAATATGGAATATTCGTTCTTACTGAAAATAAGTACCTATATTTAATATGTTATGAAAATTTTATATTTATATATACTATAGAATAGAATGGATAATTTTCAATTCATTAAAGAATAATAATATT
The DNA here is from genome assembly GCA_013282895.1 of Eriosoma lanigerum. Classification (NCBI taxonomy): domain Eukaryota; kingdom Metazoa; phylum Arthropoda; class Insecta; order Hemiptera; family Aphididae; genus Eriosoma; species Eriosoma lanigerum. The sequence goes on from CM023358.1 coordinate 35,548,231, forward strand.
AATTATTTTGATTGTACAAGTCATATTGTTTTATCAATAACATTATATTTTATAATATAACTAAATTGTTTATTAATAATAATAATATATCAATGTTAAATTAAACAATGTTCATAACTAGAATATAATAATATAATATAATAGCTTTATTTATATTGTAATCATTAAACATAAGTCTAAGTATTACACAAACAAAATCAGCATATATATTATAATATACTACATAATTATTTTAATAATTATAATGACAAAATAATTAATTTATGAACGATGATTTATTTGAAAATAATAATAGTAATTAATATATTATGAAATTATATATTTCGTTATATGTTAAAATTTATAATACATGTAAAATAAAATATAATATACTTCTAAACCTATTGGTTATTTTATAAATATTGGAAAAGTTATAGAAAACAAATAAATTATTGTGTAATTTATATACATAGGTGTTAAAATGTTAAATAATAAAAGATTTCAATTTTCTATTAAAATGCCACTATTATAGGTTATACGTATTATTCGTGAATAATTTATCATTTAATAAATATTTTGAAATTATATGGAATAAAAATTGAAAACTTAATTTTATGTATCATATAAATATTATTATTATTAATAATAATAAAATTAATTTTAAACAAGGCATTTAAAATTAAAATAATTATCAAGTTCTTAATTTAAATAACTATAACAATCTAAGTGTTTTAATATTTATTTATTATTTGAACGAGTAAAGTAAGTATATATAATACTACAATATTGTGACTGTGAGTAGAACGTAAGTAGAGTAATAATACATAATAATATTATAATTTATAATATTTTTTTTGTTTGTATCAAGTTTTACTTATATCGCTATGAGCTTTTTAAATAATATACGTAAACCTATTATAGTAAATATAAGTATACGACTATACAAGTATAACAACAAATAATTAACTATCATCTACAAAATCCCTCGTTACTGAAAAATTTAATATATATAGAATTTACTAGTAGTATTAACTCAGTTAAATCAATTTTATAATAGCCAATAGGTATAACGTAGAATTATTATAATTAATAATTAAAAACAATTAAGCACAATTGTATTAAATAAAATATAATAGACAAAATTAATATTAATTCAATTTACAATTTTAACATAATAATCTTCTACAGATAAATCAAATTATCTATTGTAATGTATGCTCTAGTTTCATATAATTAATTGCAATTATAATATTAAGACCTATTATCATCAAAAATTTTAAATACCTGTAAAATTTTAATATTTTTAATTAAATATTAAACGTAGAAGCTAGAAATATTTTTTTTGTGGAAATCACATTATAATGTTTAGAGATAAAGTAAACGGTTTAATATCAGTAGTTAATGTATATATAGATACAAATATACATGTACATTTATATAGGTAATATTTAACTTATTTTTCGGTAGGTATATAAAAGAAGGTACAAAACATGTATAATTAATATTATTATAATTTTAAATCATTATCTCCTTTAGTTTGTGTATGTGTAACAGTTGTATAATACAGGAGGTACTTAAGTTGCATATGTTCTACATAGTTTTGACCTTGGAATTGTATTCGTTATATTATTTAAAATATCTTATAACTCGTGTTTGGAGTGTTGAATCACCTCTACGTGCGATTGTTGCTATAAATTTAAATTATTTGAACTTTAAAGTTTTTCATGAAAATGTGGGTTTTACACTGGTACAACAGTGTATTTTAAATAATTAGTTAGAATGCAATCAATTCTAGTAAGGTAAAAATTAATAAAATATTGGTAATAATAATTAAATTTAAAAGATCAACTTATGAGTTTTAATTTGTTTGAAAACGCATTACTTTTTTTTATTAATAAAATGTATTGACAAGACAATATGTTATAAAATAATATAATAATATACACACTATGGAATTTTTATTATGTAATAATAATAAGTAACAATTAATAATAATAATCGATCTACAATATCACAAATATTCTTTATTATTCTAATATTGTGTCAGTCATAAAAAAAAAAAATAATAATAATAATTACGTTAATATGTATTGTCTTGAATATTTAATTTATTATAGTAAAATGTATATATGTATACAGTGAAGCTATTATATAGTGTTAGGGAGCATTGTTATGGTAATGTGTATGGAATGTTTAGTAACGGATTAGAATATATTATTATGAAGGTGTTTGGTATAATATTATAATATACAATTTATACATATCATAATATATGATATATTAGTTTAGACTGCACGTAAAAAATATATTCTTTTTTTTTAAACTAAATTACATTGTTATTGGTATATCAAATTTTCTATACATAGTCAAAAATTTTTCTGAAATATAATTTTTTACATCTATATATCTCAATAATTAATATCTAAATAATTTCAAGAATTATTTAATTGTTAGAGAACTTACGTGTATGCGATTACCGCTGATATATATAACACTCACACGTTTATTCTATTTTTATAAAAAACCAATATTACCAATAATGTACTTTCAATTATAAATATTTAGAACATTGAAAATAAAATCTTTTAGTAATAAAAAATGGTGTTAAGCTACTTTTTTCTTTTTAAATTATATCAACAAACCGGTAAATTTTACATAAATATAAGAAAATATAATATATATTATGCATTATATCCGAAAAGCTACGTTCAACAAAAATGTATTAAGTTTTGCAAAACTCCTGAAGCGCATGTTATTGCATATTATATTTATTATTTATGTAAGTTTATATAAATGTATGTTGTATATATTTTCATACGTATACAACATAATATATTCAAAATAAAAACTTGGCTATGTATATAATAAATATATATATATATATATAAATGTAGGTATATTGTAAATAATAATATATCGACAACGATGTGGTCACGTGTCTTTCGGGACGCCGCCGCGTCGCAAATGTTACATCTAAATATCCCATAAATAAAAGATATATAATATCGTTTATTACTCAAATAAAATATGGAATATGCGTTATATTATGCTCTAAAAATTAAATAATTAAAATAAAAACCGTGTTTTTACCACATGTAGTACATATTATACAGAACATTAATTCCATTACAAAAAATGCTTTGGAGTTATTTAAAATTAAAACCTTTTTCTCATCCTCGTATACCTATCTGAATGTTTCCAAGGGCCATTCACATCCTTACAATTTAATTTTGATAAATATAAATTTAGTGCAAAGCTTACAGCTTGTGAATTAATTCATTAGTTCATTTTTATTAATAATTAGCAATAATTATCAAAATAGTTACAAAACTAGCAGACGAAATACAAAGAAACCTTAAAAATATGCACTAAAAACGTTTATAATTGAATTTCTTTCAGTATAAAAAAACGGATTTGTAGCTCACTGTCATAAAATATATTTTAGTGTAGATACCACAAACATATGTATATTATATACAAACGCTAAAGAAGTGTCAAACACTGACAATTATTATTATTACTGAAAACCAGCTATCGGCGTTAATATTTTCAGTGATAAATACACACAAACACCTATACACATACGTCATAAAATATGTGATATTATAATATAGATAAATTGTTCGTGCGGTGTACGTATATTATAATTATATGTATTCAGTGGCTGGGAATGATAGAGAGAGAGAGAGAGAGAGAGAGAG
>CM023358.1:35551920-35652879 GCA_013282895.1 Eriosoma lanigerum
GGTTTTTTGCGGTGGGAGGGGGAGAGGGTTTAGAGTGAGCGGAGCGAGAGCGATAGTTAGTGAGAGCGTGTGAGTATAAGGGAGAAGAGTTCAAGTGAACGTAATACAACCGACGATGACGACGACGACGAAGACGACGGTATCGCGCGCGGCCGGAGGGGGCTTGGACCCCTTATTTATTTAAGTTCGGCGTATACATAATAGATGCGCGCGTTCGCTGGATATAGAATTTTCAATAATAAACGAGATATCTTTTAATTTATTAAATAACCCCCTCTTGTTTCGGCTCGGTCTCCTTATATATATATAATATAATATATATTATACGTGTGTAGGGACACGGGAGAGGCGCTAACAGGGAAACTCCCAGAAAAGAAGCCCATCGCGATCTCCGTCGGAACACCATCACCGTTGTCGCAGGCATCACCCCGCGCGCGGGCGCTCTCCCGGAGAGGTCTCATAATTTGTTTTGGTTGTTTATTTTTTATTATAGAAAAAAAAAAAAAGAAAGAAGAAATAATAATAATATAAAAAAAAAAAAAAAAAACGAAAATACGAAACGAAACGAAAAGAAAAGAAAGAAGAAAAAAAGAAAAAAAAGAGAGAAACCCAGAGGCGACTACTACGATATTCAGACTTTTATAAGTAATTCATCGAGTTGGACGAGTGTTGCCCGTTTGCAATATTAGTGTTAAAATATTAATACACATTTATCCCCCTTAACAGCTGCATCAGCAACGGAGAAACGGTCGGCGGCGGCGGCACCGTTGCTCGCGGTGTGGGACGAGAGAAGGATATATAATATCGTACTCGTTTATATACACACAAACGCGTATTTTATAATATATTTATTTTATAATATGTGTACATGTGTGCTTGTATGTGTGTGGGTATATATATATACACGTTACATTTGCCGTGTTGTACTTTGGGAACTTGGCAGGAGGATATTATATTATTATTATTATTATTATTATTATTATTGTGTGCGAGAACGTTAAACATACATGCGCGCGCGCGCGCGATACATGTACGATATTATTATTACTCGCGGGGTTCGTTTTAAATTATAATAATATATGTGTGCGCGCCGGAGGATTAAACGCGCGCCATAGGCCATTTCGATATAATAATAATAATAATCATAATCATAATCATAATAATAACAATAATAATATTGTTATTTTCCGGAAATCCAGTTTTAATTAAGTCAGCCATCGCTGTGTTTTAAGGGTGCGTGGGGTTAGGGGTGGGTAAGGGTGTTAGGTACTGATTCCTACATAATAATAATAATAATAATAATATTATTATTATATTATATTATGCGCATCAAATAATAATATTATGTGTGTACTTATGTATATGTATATCTACAGAGAATCGACGTGTCGAAAAAATAACATCACTCATAATAACAATATATATATATATATATTTTATTATTATATTATTATTATTATTATTATTATTATATTGATCGTTTGAGGAAAACGTTATGTTCGATGGTTATATACCACGTTGTATATGTGTATAATCGATTTCGTCGCACAATTACCTGTAACAATGTAGAAAAGCTCAAGTTTTTTCGTACAGACAGAATAACGAAATATACGATTAAATAACGTCAACGACTATAAATGGATTATTATTTTATCGTATAATATGGTCTTAGTGATATACGAAAATTAATGTTAAAAATACCGATTTAGAGATTTTGTCAGTATTATATTCGGTAAATAATTGATTTTTTTTTTTTTTTACCGTCGCATACACATTAACTACGTACTATACGATACGTAATTCATGATTTAATTATTACTTTATAGGTTTATACCTATATACCTAATTTTATACGTGCAAATAATACAATAGAATTAATTTTAAACAATTCACGTGTAATGTTACTAACAAACACACGAACATAGTTTAAACTATATGAATAAAATAAATAATGTCTGTATACCTTATACCTATGATTAAATTAATTTTAATGTCATTCAATTTTTTATTTTAATTATTCATTAGATTGGTTAAATATTAAGAGCTTTGGCTATAGTTAATTATAATAATTATTATGTCTGTTGCATTAGATTATGACATACTCCATAATATTATATTTAGTTAGATTTTCAAAAAGTAATTTTAATAAAATATTAAAAACATTTAGTTTCTATTTTCATATTATACACAATAGGTACCAATTTATAAATTTATATAATACTAATGAAAAACAATTCTCTCCAATTGTCAGAAATATGTTATATGAAGTACACATATATGTGAAAATATTATAATATGTTTAATTTTTAAAAATAATAAAAGTAATATATGATAATAACCATTTTAGTAATGTAATTTCACAACAAATAGTTGTTCTAAGAAATTCATTAATAATTAACTAAAAATAAAATTTATGTGATAAAAATATCTATAAAAGTAGGTATATAACTAACCTTATAAAGTTATAAGTATATAATGCAGTTTTTTACAAGTTCGAACTTCTCACTCTGCCAGCAGATTTTTACTTTATTTTTTATCACAAATTGAAAGTTCAACAATATACCAGGGTATAACTTTTAGAAACGACTGTTATTGACATGTTTTTATATAGAAAAAAAGATAAATTAACTCAATAATAAAACGTTTAATCAAACATTTTCAAAACATATAGGTACTATTGTCATTTAATATTTTCGACTTTCATTTATCTAATTAACTACTAGTCACTAGGCAAGTAGGTTTAACAAATATTATAAATTATAATTATTTTAATAAAAAAATAGAAAAATATTGGTTATCTAGTAAAATACCTTATAGTTAAAATTATATTATATAGGTAACATAAATATGTTGTTATACTAAAACAAAATCAAAGTAAATTTTTTATATTATTTAGTAATTATTTTATAAGAAACGTAGTAAATAAATATATTTTTAAGTATTTCAAATTCTTTATGTTTTCCAAGTTATTATCTTTTATAAATATATATTAATATTACCTACTATTAATGTTTGAGGTTTATTAGCATATCTTTTTAGTTTATTGAAAAATATGTCAGCACCAAGTATAAGCACAAAATTATAATATTATAAAATGTATAAATATGGGCATTTATATTATGTTGGCATGTATTCTTAGTTAATGCACATTTCACATATTAGAATTTTAATTAGGTATCAGTTTATTTAAGAATTATTTATAAAAGTTGTCAACATTTGACGAAATAAAAATAATAAAATAATTATACAATGTACTTATTTATATTATATATATTTATATATTTATATTTATATGCTATAATATTAATTGTAATACATTATAATTAAATATGAAATTAGTTCTTATTTAAATTATATAAGTAACTATAAAAAAACAAGGTCGATCTGCGTGTTTAATTTTTTTTATGAAAAGCAATTTAAACAATAAAATATTATAATATAAATATACTTAAGTAAATATATAAATATAAAGCAAAATAAAAACGTTATCTAGATTTAAATAAATAAAAAACGAAAATTTAATTTGTTAACGAAATACATTATATAATAATATTGTATTATAATAAATTAAGAAAAATAAAAATATGAAATAGAAGCCATAAAATGTTGGTTATTATTTTTTATTCTGAAACTAAAATAAATTCAAATAAAATAACACATATTTACTTTTATAAAATGTTCAGTTTTAATATTTTTTTAGATTATTGTAGACGGAAAAACTGTTTTAATACAAGGACAATTTATGGATAATATTTGAATAAGTGTTATATAATATAAATTGTCGACATTAAAATGATAAATAGTTGTAAAAAAGCTGTTATATAATATTATGTATAAAATAATTTTCACACTTTTTATTAGAAACAATATGTATATGTAATTTTTTACATCCATATTTGTGATTACCGAGCTATATAAAATACCTATAAAAAAATGTAGTAATTATTCATCAGTTAAGTTTTAAAAAGGTTTAGAATTTTAAATAGTAAGTACTATAATATTCATATACGGTATGTTGTATAAAGATAATATAAATATCAATTGTTATTAAAATATTGTTATACTACATCAGTATATTATAAACTACTATAATTAAATAACAAAACAATTCATATTCATTTTTTGATTTTCGTCGAAAAATAAATATAATAACAACGCAACTTATTTATGTTTTATCTATTATACAATGATCAAGATACACGAATTAAATAGAGGGGTTTTCTCTTTCTCAATTTGCAAAAAAATAAAAAAAATAGTTTATACGTTATATAACTTTTCAATTCGTAGTACAACACGATAAAACATGATTCAGAAACGAATGACAATACAGTCATTACAATTTTATTTTATAAATAAAATATTTAAAAAATAATATAATATTATATGCATTCAGTTATTTAATTGAATGGATAATTATGAAATTGAAAAATTAATATTTATTATTATTTATATGTTACTAATAAAAGTGTGTTTAATATTAATAAATGAGATAATTATATAACACTTATAGTAATTAATATTTTAGATTCTTAGAGAAGCGAAGAATGTATCGGGTTTACAATGGTGTTTTTATTTTAAAGACTGAAAGCACGATTTTGGATAGATATAATGGTCCGATTCCCACGAACAGGGTAAGCTTTCGGTAGAAAATTGCATCTAGTTGATACTTTGTTTAGCTTATTTTTCGAATTTCTTAAAAGTTTCTTATTGGGAGAAGAAAGGTACCAAAAAAATGACGCAAAACCATCTAAATTTACAGAAATCGTAATTTTGATGAAATTGATTTTAGGTTTATTATGATAACTAATGCAATTTTGAACGTAGGACGTAGGTACTTTTATTTTTAATTGTTAACACACATGTATAATTTTGAAACAGTTTATCAGTATAATATATTGTATTATACCTATTGTGTTTCGCTCAGAATTATATTTTTGAATGCAATATCATTTGTGGGGTAATCGGACCATTATTTATACCCGAAAAAAAGTTTTCATACATAAAAAAAAACATCTTTGTAAAAACAATACATTCCTCGCTTCACTTAGAATCTAAAATTCAAAACTATCAGGCATCCTATTAAGTAGATGTTGGGCATGTGTTGGTATATTTTATATATTATGTATAACATAATAGCACATATACAAGTGAAATCAAATATATATTAAAATGTCAACCAACGATGAAAGAAAGTTCTTAAATAAATAAATTCATAAATAAAAAAGTAGATTTATAATAATTAAAGTTTTAACATTTAGATACTTAGATACTTAAATGATGATGACGCACACAAATCGACTTTAGATATAAACAAATATTATATATGTGGGATTTAGAAATTCATTTTATTATTTCATTATAGATCTTATAAATTCAAGCCAAATTATTTTCAATATTATATAATATTATCTATTTATATATCTCACTCATAAGTTTATTAATGGAATTAAGTATTAAACACAAAATATAGTCTATTGATTTCTTTTGTTTATTGTCAAAGTATTGTATAGAATGAAATAAAACCATAAAAAAAGTACAAACTAATAAACGAAAAAAGTCAAAAACGTGAAATGTACTTAGTAGTGTTGGTTGGTATATCGAATAATTGTTAATATAACGTCGAGAGAAAATATAAATAAATTTTATTTTATTATATATAAGTAATTGGTATAAAAACTACTCATAAAAAATACAATATACATACTATATGTATTCATTACAATTATTTTTGTTTTTCACATTATGCCTACTTATTTTATATTATTTACCCATATTTTGATTTATGTTTTCTCTAAAATATATTAGTGAGAAATAGGTATTTTAAAAATGTATAACTTGTACAAATGGTTTTATCGATTTGGTCATGATCCAGAAAAAAAAACAAGGAAAACGCCCCATACACAGAAATCACGTAGGTATGTATTTTTATATTCCACGTCTACAATAATAATCTGTAATAATAATAATAATATAACACATTATTATTATGAGTAATAATATAGTGAGCCTTACAATGGTATATATGCGAGGAGGTAGGGAAATAGAAACGTGGCCGCCAGAAACGATTTCTTTATGTCTCTGTGCCCCATGTTATTATATTTTGATTACAGTTGGCTTGTACCCTTGTCATTACACAGCAGTTACTAACCACACGGGTCGTACATTTTACAAACTATTTCCTATAAATGTATCGAATATGTACTATAATATTATAATATAATATTAAGTTTTATACTTTTATACTAAAAAAACATAATATTTAAATTATTTTCGTAAATAAAATAATAATAACACAATCATAATATACCTAATACCTACCTACGTGTACACATTAAAATTTATTACATATTTCTAGGTACCTATATTGTTATGTAAGTTTTTTGATAAAATACTAAAATATTTAATATATCATTAAACTATAAAATAAATAGTTATTTGTTTTGATATCTGTATATTTATTTCACGTTTACATACGTATACTGCATGTTAGGTTAAGTTCTATATTAGGTATACTGTTTACAAATAGAGTTAAGACGATAAACAATGCACGCAAAGACAATACTTACATGCAGTAAATAAAAAGAATTTATCGAGCAAAGCCGATTGAATGAGAAACTAGTTTTAATTATGTATTTAAATATCTTATACACAGTGTTTTCACACACTTAAAAAAACGATATGAGAAATTGATGCTTTGACTTTAAGATAAACTGATTTTAACTTTATAATGATTTTAATAGGTTTGAACTTTGAAATCATATAAATTGTTTAATTTTATCTCAATAAAATTTTAAAATCAATGATAAATTAAGACTAGTTAATGACTTTAAAACAAAGTATTATCAATAACATTAATAAAAGCTAAATTGTACAATGTACGAGTACAACTTAATTTATACAATCGAATGTATAATAATTACCTATTAGTATATCCTTTCAATTTTTTTATATTGTTTAAATTTAGTAGTATAACTATGCAAATGTTAAAGATTACTCTATAAAATTTATAGAAAAATATATCCTGTACTATATAATTTAATTAATTTAACGCATTTTAAAGGAATTTTTTATAAAATAATGCATGTTCGAATGGGTACTATTAATGTAACAATTAATGTTAATAATATTAGAATAGGCAATTAATTTTAATAGCTGTTACCCTATATAGAATATTATTCTATTATTTGTCAAACAAGTAAAAATATCTGATATATTTTTTTATTGATTATTAAATCGTTTACCGGTTGTAAGTGTTAGGGAATAGAATGCTCTTTACTATAGCTGGACCTAGATTATAACTTTTAGCGCAATTTTTTAAATATTTTTTGAAATTATGTTTTATAAAAATAATTATGCACTTTGGGAAACCGTACTTAATTAATAACAATTACAATACGCAGGACGTATCGAGATGTAAGGCATATAAAATACACATATTAGTTTAATTGTACACGTGAAATATGCTGTGTTATTTCTTGGAGCTGTTATTGGTGTCAACGAACCTTCGTTTTTTGGAGGGACAGATACAACGTGGGGAGGGTGGTTTGGAAACAGCCCAAACTATATAAATCATGATATAAAAATATATATTAAAATATATTGATGAAATGTGTCAGGCACCTATATTAATATATATTATAGATAAATGTATTAATGTTTTGTACAGACGTAGCGCAGTGTTTTCCCCTCAGTTTTAACTTAAAACGCTTCATCAGTGCCACCGAAATGTATATTATATTGTCGGTGCATATTTCAATTTTTCGAGCATCTCTAAAATATGCTTAGCATTCCGTCTGAAATAAATAACTATCGTCTTTTTTTATTGCTATGACGAATAGAAAACAGGGAACGGAAATTCGTAAAATTATACCGATAGAATTTAATTTACGTGTTTATCTAATAGTAAATTCAACGAACAAAAAACATCATTTTAAAATAACAAACCGCAAGAACATTAAAATATTTTTAGTTTTTAATAATTATGGTAAATAATTTCTTATTATATTTTAGTATACCTACTTCTGAAAATAATAATGAAATAATTACAGGCAACAAGACGGTATCATTCGCGGGGGTTAGGGGTTAGGGGGATACCTCATCTTTTCGTCCAAACATCGGTTCTGGGAGCGAAAACAATAATAACTTACGGCTCATAAATTTTGCTCGTGATATTGTATTTTATATAATAATAATATTATTATAAATATTATAATAAAACTCTTGTAGTATAATTAAAATTCGAAATGTTCCTCACTGTAATAAAACCCAAAAACCCGTTTTACGGGGCTCTTAAAAACAATGCGCTACCCTCCACCTAGCACCTCCTCCAAAAAGCGCAGTGTAAGTAATGCGGCTTTTAAAAATTATTTTCGAAACAGTCTGCCCAGCTAACGTTTTATATTATTAATATTTTAAACACCATTTTACTGCTTTCATTCTCGTTTTCGCTGTTGTTATTTGGAGGTTTAACCATTATGACACGAACGTTCCGTTATACAAAATTACATTTGTTCGGGAAATCTAATATTAGGTCTGTGTAATTAAATTTTACAAGTTTTGTTTTCGGCTCTTATATAACTCCCTGAGGACATTGATTAAGATTATTTATACCCCTGCCGAAAACAATAAAATACATTTATACTACAGGGTTGAAAAAGCATAACTTCAAACATGCAAATCAATATTGTTATTGGTAGGTAGTAGATAAATACCGATGTAATATAAACATTTCATATTTATCAGTAAAAAAACAGACAACAATGAACAGAGTACTAATACCTAATAGTAATAATAAATAGTACTTATAAAATATTGTGTTAAATTTAGGTATGCTATATTTATTTAACAGAATAAATTTGATTAATTCGAACGATGACAAGAAAACTAATTTTTAACAACACTCAAAATGTCTTAGCTGAGATTAATGTCATTAACTATATTGGTATAAATAGTCACTGTAATAAAAAAAAAGAACAAATCTTGACTTCCATCAAAAACCGATGTTGTTTTCTATTATGATGAAAGAATTACTCTATTTAATTATTTAAATTTTAGTTTTAGGTGTAAGACTGTAAAGTGTATAAAATAGTTGAATAACAAATGCAGTTATAACTTATATAAGTTAAGAGGAAATTATAAGGATTATATTTAGAACAAAACAAGTCGTTGTAAAATATATACAATAAAATAAACTAAAAATAATTAAAGAAGATAATTGAACTCGCATTAAAAATAAAATATTAATTAATACGAGGATTTGTATTAAATTATGTGTATTAAATATTACTAAAACAATTGATTAGCTTGCAAAATAGATGATTACGAGATGTTTTCTCTATTTAAACATTTTCATTTAACTGCAGTTGAACATTACATTTTTTTTTTTTTTTGGTAATAGGTATTATATTTATATTTGTATATATGGTATATTTTATAAATTTAAAAATGTGCCCTAGTTTTTATACATTTATTATGTGTACATTGTACACAAACATAATAAATTTCCATTATATAATATCTACATAATATGTTTATATTTCACACATCTGTATGTTTTTATACTTTTAGTTCTGTATATATTAGGTACCAAATGTATTTATTAAATAATAATTGATTTAATAACAATAGTGTGGAGTTTAATTTTAAATGTTTTAAATCCGGAATATATTTATTGTGATATAAATAAATTGTTGTAAAATTATAATTTTGACCAATTATAACTCTTATATTGTGTATTTGTATAAGACTATAGCATATATTTGAATAGGTATTCACAAAAATATTGTACATAACGAGTAAAAATACGTATAGAGTATAAACGTTAAATAAAAGCAATGTTAAAAAAAAATCATACTCCAGTGAAATAAATACAATGCTCCATAATTATTATTCTCATTTGTTTTTAACGAAAATTAATCTCATTCATGAATATAAAACTAATTGTCACGTAAAAATAACTTGATGAATATGGATAGTAGTATATTATGTAGATTTCGTAGCAATGTCAAATATATGCATAACCATGCATTCATTTATTTAATTTTAATATAACGAGAAATCAATTGCGTTGAAATTATTAGTATACCATTTACATAAAATGTTATATTTGAAAAATACAACACACAAACATTACTATAAAACGAATTCACATCTTATGTGGTATTAATATCTAATATATTTTCTATATTTTATTTTTATGTTTTTATACAATTTTACATATTATTACTATATTAGTTAATATAATATATAAACTAAGATTTAATCACTCATACTCTAACCAATTTTGTTTAGTTTATTCTACGTTTATATAAAAAAAATAACTACGAAGTTTATATTATCATATTTCATTTTAAACAAAAATTAAAAATATAAAAATGAACGCTATGTTTAAATTATACATCTTTAAAAATTTAGTGCTTATAAAATAACATATATAGTGGCTGCATTATTATTTTGAATGCATGCAACTAGAATATTAATATCAACAATATCAATCAATTTTGGATTTAGACTGTTAGAATAAAAAAAATGTTTATATTTCCGTGAAAAACTGAGAACAACTTTTTGTATAAATAAAAATACAAATAAAATTGTTAGTGTTAATTCTGCGACTAAATTAATAATTAATAACTGAAGCAAACAAATTAAATATTTCAAGGTTTTAAATTTTAATTTCAATTAAATTCTCTATTCGTTAATTTATTTTGTGATAATTAAAATCAGAAACAAACAATTTATTTTAGTTAAAATAGAACAGAGTTCTACGTGTATATATAAATTTATGTCATAATAATTAATATTATTCTATTCTATTCAAATATTTATATAATAGACAAGTGTAATATAAAATTGCAAAAAATAATGTTTACGAATAAATTATAAATTATGCTTTAAATTTTGGATAGCAGATTATCATACAGCCATGCAGGTTAATAAATATTGTTTATAATACATAAACCTAGTATTAATATTTATGATTGTATATTATTAATAGAGTAGTATAACCCAATTAAATTTAAACATGCATTTTTATAAAATGACAGGTAAGACGAGTCCAAAAACGTATACGTTTTTTCTACCTTTTTGAACTATAATCAGATATAAATGATATATTATGAATAGTTTTACTTACTTAAATAGTTATATTGACATAGCTTGTATCTATTTATATACATAAATATTTATATGATTTTTAATTTAATTTTTATTATTACAATGAAATTTTAATTTTGATACATGGTAAATAATATTTTGTTAATTATTTATGTTGCTATAAACTCAGGTAGGTACTTAATAGTTATAGGTTCATATATATTGCGTTTAATTAATCAAAGCTTAATTTACAAAATAAAAAAAAAAATGACCCTACAATGTAGATAATAAATAAATATAGGTACACAAATACCATAATTGCATATCACTGTTATACTTTATTAGTACATATTATATATCGAAATAATAAATAAATAAAACAAATTATCAAATACAATTTATATAAATTATTATTAAACATTGATTTTTTTATGTTAATGAAGAATAGTCTAATATTATTTCTATTATTTCTAGCATGGTCAATCTATGATTGTTATTGTACCAACAATTTTAAAAGTGGCAAATATAACATACTTACTAACGTACTTACGGCCTACACTATGAATATACTATTTTTACTGACTACCACCATACAAATATACAATGTTATCACATGTGGTAATAATTCATACCGCGTAGATCTTTATTATTATTTCTATGACATAAAATGGGTGTTGTTATTCTTCCATAGAAAAACGTTATTTTATTTTTGTTAACATTACCTAACATGGACTATGGTCCACAATAATAATAATAATTAAATAATACCATATGGATATTTATTATTTTATACATAATAATCATTGATGACACTCATAGACGTAACTAAGAAGGGGGCATGGGAGAGTTTAGTCCTCCCTGAAATATTTTGTTGTTTTCAGTTTTTGTATGTATGAATATTAAAAATTATAAATTTATATTCAATAATAATATATATTTATATTATAAATGTTTCTACTGTTTCTAGTTATTGTTTAAAATTCATGAAGATAGTCTAATCAGTAAATTGAAAATAACTAAAAATTGTTTGGATATAAAAACAACTATAACATTAGTACAGGATAACTATACTAAATACATTGAACAAAATGATAAATTAAAATCAATTATTACTTATTATACAATTCCAAATGTACATAAATTATTGCATGTTTCGCCTCAATGCCTATTGGTTCCGTGACATGTGAACGTTCCTTCTCTTCTACGAGAAGAATTAACACATATTTAAGGTGTGATATACATCAAGAGAGGTTCACAGATCTAATCTCAATACATAAATAAAAATAACTATGTATTCTCAATATAGAAATGAAATTATCTAATAAAATAAACAATGAAGACGTCATATTAAATATATTTACAGAGAAAGGCAGAAAAATTAAATTATAAAATATGTTAATATATGAAAATAAGGTCCTCCCCCTGTCCTCTCTTTTTTTTTTCAACTTAAATGCTCCTGGACTTGAGCCCTTTCATCTATAAGACCCTAGTTATGTCTATGATAATACTAGTACATCTGATATAATTGAATGAGAACTGAAAACTGTTATTTTAATTTTAACAAATATTACATAAACAATGCCAGTTTGCGATGGGCCCAGGACAAATATTTATATTGTCCTTGCTTCACCATGGCTCTGTAGTTAATAATTTAATATGATAATAATACATTTTTAAACTATTAATTTTATTAACTGTATTAATGTATCTAAGTAGGTACTTATTACTTATAATATCTACATTTTATTTATAGTTTTAAATAAAATAAAATTATTCTTTTAAAATAACATTTATAAATTATAATACCTATATATATATTTATATATACACATTTTAAACGTTAATAAATTACTTTTACGTGTTATCTGAAAAATATATTAAAATTTATATCAATTTATAAATTAAACTCCGAAGCGTTGATTTGATTCAAAAGATGTCGTGAAAAATTATTTTGAGTAAATTACCCATGAATAAGTGTATTTATTATATTATGATTACGATTAAAAACGATTTATTGTTTGGGTTTCAAAAACAACTTTGAGTAAACAGAATATATGGAGATTTATAATTGTATGTCTTATATAATTTTATGTAAGATTCATATGTTTTCGGTGCATTAAGTTATTTTGTATAGTTCTCTCGGAAAATAACATAGTATATTAAAGTTATCAAAACACGATATCGGTATTATAATATCAAACTTATAACCTATCGTTTCTTTTAAAATGCAATAGAGAATTGTCCAAACTGAATAATAAACGGTTTAAAACCAGAAATAAGGGGTTACAAATGTTACAATATAAAAGAAAACAAGGTGCCTGAGTAATGCACGTCGCTATGGATACATGTTTTGCGTTTTTAATAAATTATAATATATACTAACGTACACGTACTATATATAGAATAATATATGATCGATTATTTAAAATTAAAATAATAGTTATAATAATAATAATAATAATAAAAAATGCTGTAAAATTCAAACGTTTTATAATTTATAATATTTCATATATAGTGTACAAATTTGAATACTGTATATGTTATTATATCGATTTAATAAATTTTCCATATTAATATATTTTCCACATTTTCCGCAGTATAATATGAAATAACATAAATAATAATAAAATAATTTCTGCATAAAAACACAAAATAAAATACATATTCATTGTATAGGACAATTAACATTTTCATATAATGTAGCCGCAAGATTGAGCAACTTACCTAACTGATTTTTTTTATTCGTTAAATTAAGTTATTCTAGAAATGTTTAGCTTAAATTAAAAGTTAAAAGTTACTCTTAATTTTAGTCAACTTAAAAACTTTAAAAGTTAAATGAATATGTTATATATTTTAATTAAATACCTATATATCAGTTTAAACTTCAATTTTTATCATATTCTATGTAATGTTTCATATTCTTAATATTCTATTAAATACAAATTATATATATTTATATTGAGATATAAATAAATTTAAAATTATCAAAATATAAAACTGTTGTTGTTTCATTTTAAATTAAACTTAATATACTTAATAAACTTAATATAAAAACATTTTCTTCTCTTTAAAAGTTTATTGCTTATTAAAGTTTATTTTATAAAAACAAAATAATTGAGTGAGAAATAGCTTGGTATTTTAGAAAAAAATTAACTCGTTTTGTAACTTAGTTAAATTTAACTCAACTCTAACTTTTTATCGCGATAATGCCCAACCTTTACATGTACATCATTATTACATTAAATACATATATCCTTGAAAAAATGTTCAATCAAAAATACGCGACTACAGTGCGTGTAATATTTTTTCGCCGATATAACGCGTATTGCTATTTTTCAGTGTTTTGATCGACCGACACCAGTAAACAATACAAATATAATATGTATAACAGTTGCGGTGTTCTCGTGTCTGCACCGGAAGGAAACGGTTTATACAGAAAACGGCGTCGTGTCATTCGCTTCTTGCCGTCAAGCCATGATCACAGAGTGTCCTGAACGACCGAAACGATAATATTATGGGTTGAAACGAAAGTATACCGTTCGGACTTGCATATTGTATTATAATATTATAATCTATACCATTAACATAAACGGCGATCCTATATAATAAGACGTTTAGGTACTCACACACACACACACACACACACACACACAGTATTAATAATTACTATACTTTTGGTGTAGCAAGTTTTCGGATAATCGTGAATGTATGAAATATGGAATTACATTTCTTAATTACATTAAAGCCAAATTATGCTGATAATGTTTGGAAAGCGTAAAATGTCCAAACATCGTAAAAACAAATTCCATTAACTAATTTCGTTTTCGGTGTGTTCGCGGATAATGTGTAACGTATTCGAATTATACGTAGTACATAACCACTATACGCGTACAAACATCCCGACGCGAAGACGACAATAATAATGTTCACATAATAATATTTGTTTAACACTGACTGCTGTATTCATTTATAATATTTATATGATGTATCATAAAGCATACCGTATCGCACGTAAACTACAGACATCAAGTATAGGTACCTATCGCGTATTACCATCTGAATGCACCTATATACGTAATATTATTTATCAAATATGAATACAAATAATACGATGAAAGTTTAAATTCCCGAGCCGCTTAGATCGATCGTTTCTGTAGTAACATATTTTTAGTAGTAGATACCCACCTCGTTATGTGTGTACAGAGCGTTCGGAATATTGCGTAACAAAAATAATGGAAATTACATTAAACACGTATATATATATATAATATGGAATTACACGATTTTTGCAAACGCGCAATTCTGATCATTCTGTATGCGCGTTGTGTGTATCTATATAAAGAAAGAGGATTTTCATTTTAATATTGATGCCGTCGCTTGCCATTCACATTATAGATGACGGCGAAACCTCTGAACCGCAAGCTTAGAAGAAACTCGCGTGGATTTTTGAATTATACTTAAGATAACAAAACATAATTTTCCGGATGATTCCGACACGATTCGTTTCGCCGGAACCTATAAACTCATCCCCTTTTGTTTCTCTCTAAAATCGCCCTAGGTAAAATAACATTTCAACCCTTTGCATAAATGAATGAAAGCAAGAATAGACGGGAAGTGTATGCCATTATTTCACTACATATATATTTTATACGTGGGATTAGGTATATAAAGTATGATAAGGACACAAGGCTGAACGGTTGATAATAAATTATGAAAATCTTTAAATGTTTGTGTCCTACCTGGTAAACATGAAAATAATTTCTATAGACCGACCGTTTAAATAATACTAAATGTTTGCATTTATTCATAAGGTTCGATATTTTACAGAAAAAAGAGTGCAATAATATTGTATATAGGTAGTTGTTCAAACGAATGTATTTACACATCTGTTGTGTAGACATGTTTTATAGTTGTCGCTGCTTGTCAGCGATGGTATATTATACAACTAATAAAACAAAACAAAAAATAAATCTCGCAACTATTAATATATGTTTGGGCTATCACTTTTTTTGGATTATATATTATAACAAGTAACATAATTTGTATGCTAAAATTAAACTTATTTTGAAAAGTTACAAGTTATAATAATTATACCATTTAGGTACAATTTACACTATGTTAGTAAAAAAATATTAGATAATATACAAAACACAGGGTCATAATAAAACTGGCGAAAAAATAGTAAAGTGAGTATTTGTTTTAATTTTAATATCTTTTCACTGTATTACGTACCAATATTTTATCTTGGTTATGTGTATTAATATAATATGTAATAATAATAAATTAATATGTAATAAAACAAAAATTAATAAAGTAAATTGCATGTTTCTAGTAGGATTACAAAAAATATATACATATGGGTTTACCATAATAAATGAAACTTAGAAGAATTATACTATTTTTGAAAGTTTTGTAATATTGCACATTTACTTAGTGTACCCCTATATCTGTAATATATATTATAGGTACTTCGTCGAGCACACATTTTGTTGGATTTATTTCCTGTAGTAATGTTGTCAAACTATTTTACTCCATAACCACTTGTCTGTTGCCAAAACATTACACGCGTGAAAAAATAACCCCTAGAGGTTTACATATGGGAGATACAGACGAGAAAATTACTTACAAGGGTGTCAGACCCCCCATAAGGAAATTGATGGTAAATTCCCACCGGTCCACCCCTTTTGACCACCACCAATCGTTCCCCCATTTGAATAAACCAAATATCGTCGATTTACCGACTCACCACAGTCAACGCCCACACGCTGGTTTTTTGTATTATTTATGACGATATATGCACAGACTTTTAATAGTAGTTATAATGTCTAATATATAAAAGTTTTTTTTTTCTAAATTGTTCACTTCTCTTATATTTCTTTTGTTCCTTTTGCCCCGTTTAGAAATTAACAATACATAATAACATTATCTTTACTACACAATAATGTAAATGCAAAATAGGACAAGTGCATATTATATTATTATGCAAATCAAGTAAATACTATATTATGATTGCGTGTTTTTAGATCTGAATTAGAAACTAAAAAAAATATATATATATATATATATATATATAATATATATGTACATAATAATATTATCTATAACTATTTTTAATATACTTATGATTTAAACGTTTGTTTAATACAATATTTACAATATATATACGTGCATTGAGAATATCGATATTAAAATATCATATATGCTATATAAGAAGCAGTTCACTTGCTTAAAAAAATACTTCGCAAGAAAAAATAATGAAAATGGTGTTTTTGTTTTGTTTAGAGTTTATAAAATACAATGAAAGTGAACATGTATTATACTAGGTAAATGTCATGTCAAAAGTATAGTAAAGAACATTATGCATTACATTTTATATAACAACACTAATTTAAATTTGTATTGTTTTAAATGTATAATTATGCAATGAACTCTAAATGTTATAGGTATACTTGGTATATATAATAACCAATAATATATTTTAATATATTCTGTGCCTTAATATGAAGTCATAGGAATTTATATCTTCCGATGTTACCCATACATATAAGTTATAATTTGTAACTATATACTATAAAAATTATTAAAAAAAATAAATAATAAATATACAATACATACATGATAAGCTGGCAGAAAAATAAAGACAAATAGACATAATAATATAAATAATTCTGTGGATATTTTCTTTTTTTTTCTTCCATCATAACTATGGGGCCGGAACTTGTTGGGCCCATCCCACAAGGTATTTTATTATTATTATTATTGTTTTATTATTCCTTTTCACCACGAAACGTCTATTAAATCGAAAATTACGCAGTACAAATAATGACTACAACATTTATATTAAAATTATATACCACAGTGTGTACTAACTATATGACTATAATATCATTCTATATAATACATAAGATATAGCCTATAACTATATAAAAAATGTTTTTTTTTTTATACTTACTCTATTCATATAAAATAATAATAATAATAATAATGAAAACATATTTGAATAATAATTTACAAAAATAAAACAATAGAATATTGCATAACATAAGACTAACAGTACATATTTAAACTTATTTTATAGTTTATCATTTTGTTATACATAAGAATTTAACACATATACCTATATATATATATATATATTACACGAAATAATCATTAAACATTATATAATAACTCAAATTAATAAATTTAAAATTTGTTGTTTTATTTAGTAATACAATTTTTATAGTTTGCTAATATATAATACGGGTTAATTATTGAAAACAACTATAGACGGAAATTAAAAATATTTTTAGGGGGCTAAGTTTATATATGCATTTAAATACTACATTTATATATTTATAAAGTATCTGATTAACGGTTAAATAAACAAATAAATTTAAATGGACACTATACGATTACAGTAATATTTATCACTCATTTACCCCTACGTTAATCAAAATAATTTTATCATCATAATTTTTGTTTTTATTTTAAATTATAATAAGAATAATAAACAAAATATAATAAATATAAAAAAATTATTATATTTTTTAGTTTAGATATATATATTTTTTCATTTGTAAATAGTAAGAAATACATTTATTTATCTAAGCATTTCTCAATTATTATTATTGACAATATTAAGCGGGAGGACCATTGAAGTTCTTGGTCATATTTTAATTCTAACATTGTAGAAAAGTTACTTTTACATGTTTTTTATGGAATAAGATATAAACAGCAATGTTATTTTTAAATAATTTAAAAATTTAATCTTTTATTCTTTAGCATATGCATAATACATTTAATATTCCTCTCTTTTAGGAGGGCGAGATTTCATAAAATTAATTTTTGAGGTGGCTAAAAACCCTTGTAAAGTTGTAACCCCCGATTTTAACAAAAAACACATAAGTGCATTTACTTAAAACTCAGTTATAATTCGTTATATTCTTTTAATAGGATATATATTAATTGATTTGTTTTAATAATTAAAATTGCTGATAATTTCTAATGTTAAAATAAATGCATATATTATATATTTATCGAATTTGATTTTTGTTGACAATAACAATATTATACCTTAACACATTATTATAACGATATTTTCAATATATCCAATATTAATTTGATGTTTTATTTATAAAAATGAAACCATTTTAAATTTGCACTTATTTTATACAATTGTTAAAAATATAAAAATATTGTTAAAATACTTAATAGTATTATAAAGGTAGCTAAAAGATCATATTTAAATAAAATTGTATTAATCACTTTATTCGGAACTTAATATACCCTTAAACAACGTCGTATTATTTTTTTCGTTATTTTATATATTAAACTAAAATACTTTGGTAATATAAATTTTGCAACTTAATATGTTTTATTACATTTTATCCGTTTAGGAATGATTAAAATAAATGAATGTGTGTATACCCATACTTACAGTAAATAAGCGCGGTACTATAAAGCACATAGGTATAGATAATCTACAAATATTTTGTAAACCTATTTATAATTCATTTGTTAAATAATCTAATGAAATGTTAATACCCAAAATTAATATTAATTATATCATTTATATGATTGTTGATATCATTTTAACTTAAATAAATCGATTCTTATAAACGTGGTTGACTCGTTATTGTTTTTTGATCATATTAAGCGGTATTCACCGTTTATTAGATATATAAGTATAATATTTGTATAATAAATCAAAGTTTTATGTATTGAATTTGCAGTTAGAATTTTTAAATCATATTTATTAATTTATTAACTTATGATCAAATAATATAGTGTATTGAACATTATCTATAATTATTAATATAATACCCTATACATTACGATTTTGCATATTATTATATAATGACGTAACGTTCAATATTAAGGATAAAATTATTTTCTCTTAACTCATATATCTACATAGTTAGGTTTTCATTTCATTTCACAATTGTCGTATCATTGTGTGGACAATTGAGTTGTTTGTTTAAGGTTAATAATTTCAGCTGTTAAATTACAGTCAAAAGCCCAACAGGTGTATTTATATTTATAAGCATACATTATTATATTTTTAACATAGGTACTGTTTATAAAATTGTATTAAAAAAAACTATATTTACACATTCTTATTTATTTTTGTATATTATAGTTTATTACATTATTTTGGATAACGAGTGGGTTATAATAAACCTTATTAATATATATGTTAAAATATAATAATTTTATATTATATTAAATATATCAAATTATAAAGTAGCTTATACAATTGATATTGTAGTTGGTATTAAATGCTTAAATATCTGATATGAGTAATATTTTATATAAATTTATTTGTTTGAATATGAGTTTTATTTTAACAAAATCATAATATAGTGCTTACAGTGGTTAATATAATATGTAGATATTATGAATGATAAACATATTTTTAGAAATATTAAATATATGTATGTGTTGCATTAGTTCATAGATAATTATAAGTGTAATATATAATTATTTACTTCAATGACGACCACTCAATATCATTATTGTTCAACCATAATAAATTACCATCATGGAATATACTCAATTTGTATTTTGTATAAACTGTAATTGTTTCGAATAATATTATGATAAATATTTTAATGAATATTAATTACTTTCCATCCACATAGACAGTAGTAGTTCTTAAAAAAATAAAATAGATACTAAATATTAAAGTAAATTATTAAACAGAACAGTAATATTGATAGGTATGTTTACTGCAAGTACAATACATTAAACATAGGTACAATAACAAACAAATAACAATTTTAATGATAATATAATAATTATTTATAAAATAAGAAATAATATATTTCATTTAAATTATCAGTAATTAGAACATAATGTAATTTTTATTTTTTATTTAAATGACAAATAATTTAGTTAATTTGAATAGTCTTGTTTCTTATAGCCTTGTAGGTACTATTACATTGCTCGATTTTCTCAGAATCTAGAGTATAAAGATATGTGTAAAAACTATTATTCTTAACGTTTTAAATTTGTACAGATCTTGTTTATAATTATATATTATTATATTAAATGACAACACATTTTATATTTAATTGATTGATTTTAACTTTTAAAATTTAAGTTCTCTACTAGCTAAAGTATAATTTAATTTTCAAGTATAAGTGAACAATATTAAATATAGCATATTATTTTTTAATTGGCGAAATATATGTTCTGTGTGTTGATTTCAAATATTTTAAATATTTAATGAATACAGTAATTCTAAAGTATTTGGATTATAATTTAATACAAACTATCTTTGACTTTTAAAATTTAAATATATTTATCTTATTTAAATAAATTGATATATTAAATTTGTTTTCCATATTCTGGTATATTCTCAGCCAGATAAAATGAACGGATTGTAAATATTCCGTTGTTATTTTTTCATTATTATTTTTATATTTTTAATTTTGAATAATTTATACTGTAATAAAAACCGTATATTAATGTAAACGACCCGATCGTTGAACTCCAAACATGATATAAAACCATAGCAATATTTCGTTGCTGTATGTTTTATAATAGTCTACTACTTACTAGTGTCTTATACTATATACTACTTTAAAAAATATACCTTTTGATTTTATTAAAATATTATTTCATTGTATTTTATATTTCATAAATAATATTGTAACAAAAAAATTCTATTTATAAAATATATTTTGGGTGTACAGTTTTTTTTTAATTTTTCAGTGTATTATGTTTAGGTATACTAAAACTGAAAACAATATTAAAAATATATTAGTTCAGTATTATATAACATATTAATAAAGTAATCGTATAAAAATATCATAAATATGATTTTGATATTAATATTATACCATTAAATCATTATATAATTAAACATAGTTAATATTAGGTATTTGTCTTATTATAAAACCTGAAAAATTGTAATAATTGATCATATTACCATTAACCATCAGTTATGTTTATAATAAATACTTAATCACAAAACAAAAATTGTTTATTTAATCTATTATAAATACCTAATGATTTTCTATACCTATTCGTAACTTATATAGTAGATATATGAAATTAAAAACAAAAATAAAAATATTTATATTTTATTGTTGACAACATTATAATGACTTTATATCGTTTTCGCTCAACTATTTACGAATATATGTATTTATTTGACAATATCGTATCAATGTATCATATATTTTTTTCAATTTTAGTAGACGGTAATGCATAATATAGTCAGGTGACGAGAATATCAAATGTTCCATCTCGTTTTTACATGAAATGTATTAATCTACAATCATTTTCCGACCGGAGTATTACAATTTAAATTATTTATTTTCGCCGTCTGGGTTTTGGATTGGATAAGGGCATGAGTTCAGTTCAATTTAAATCAAAGAAGGAAATTAGAATCAAGGGGTGGTAACGTATTCGATGTGATAATCAAAATCACAGTTTTGGCTATAGAAGCCATCCAATGGCGATACAGGTTTATCTGAATCGGAAACATATAGCCTCTTGACATTGCAGGGGATTTACGTCCCTGTTAGAAAATAAATAATTTTTACACGGAAGTGCACGTTACTGTCGTTTTCACGTTGCATTTCCTTTCTAATGTCAGGGACAAATTGAAAATATTTATGATTTTTAATTAAAAACTTAACATGGATTACGAACGATTTCATTATAAAGTATCTACATATAAGAATACATTCTTGAATGTTTTCATGTGTGTAATTATTAACAAAAATTAAATAAAACATCTAGATTAATATTCTTTTTTTTTTAAACACTGCGCATGTTAATTGAGCAATATTAGATTTATATTTGATGATTTTGAGCAATTTTCCATATTTATGTTCATTTAATTTTATTCATATAAACTAAATAGGTACCTATCTAATACGTTTCATTATAGTTTATAAAATATGTATATTGAATTATTGTTATATATAAAATGTATTTCTGTATTCCATCATTTGTTAATATTATATTATAAATATACAGTAATTAATAATTGTAATTGTAATTTTTTTTTTTTTTTTTTTATTATTAATACATTAAACATTTGTATGTGAACACGAATTAATTTAACAATTTAAATATTGCTTTATTCAATATTAATAAATTAAAATATATAATATAATTGATTTGATTTTGATTATTATAATATCAATATATTCTTTAATATTATTTGTCGATATATTATTATTTATTATTTTATTATTGATTCACAACAAAAAACAAAATATGATTTATTTAACCTTTGCTTGATTATATTTTTTTTTAGAACATATATTTTGCTCTGTCACGAAAATATCGTTCGTTTTTTGTCATACATAATTATTAATTATTAATAGTGAGTGATTTACTTATTTTTTTAAACTTATAACAGTTATAACTTTAGAAATAGATACAAACAAATATACTTATTCAATAAATTATTCAAACGATTTATAAATACATTTATTATCGTAGTTTTTTTAACTATAATTGTGTTATGAAAAGTTCGATAAACAACACTTATAAATTAAATAAGTAAAAAATAAGGCTACTTTTTACTATTAGATTAGATTTTATTTTCAAAACTCAGGAAAATAAAATAAAATATTTTAAAATTGTTCATAACCATAAATACATTTCTTTTTTTTTATAGAGGAGTAGACAACATAATACTCTTATTTTATTTCTGCATATTACGTGATGAAATTTCGGTGGAACTCTCACCTAACTGTACAGTATTAAACATTCTATAATACTTATGATTATTTATTTCAAGGTATAAGGTAAAATTATAATTATATAACTTGTCTGTCATCGAAGAAACAATACAAGTTGTTTCTAACCAAAATAATATTTTAAATTTACTTAATCATTAATCATCAGATAAATTAAATATTTATAAATACTATTTATTAAGTAAATTATTATTATACGAATTTAAACTTACAGCTAATATAATTATTAATTTACATATTTGATGTACGTGAAATATTAATATTATACAATTTACTAATTTACTAATTAGGCGCACAGAGTACGAAAGAGGTAGGTTACACGTGAAAAACTGGCAGCTATGCGCTAAAACCCTCATATTTGTTAATTATTAAGAAGATGTCACATCGAAATTTGTTATTTTAATCTCTCGAGGGTCCAATATACTTGTGAATGTATATGAGCAATATTCACACACGAAAGTCATTTATATTTATACGGGGTTCACATATAGGATATATTATTATACTTTATATGGTTTAAAGAACAGGGCCCTAGACGCACAACATGCAAGCAAAATCACATGCGATGATCATGAACCCAAAATGGATTTTCAGACAAATATTATAGTCCATTAACCTATATTGTAAAATAATTTTATGTGCGAAAATATTTTGTTGTATACATTTTACTCAAACTTAGTGATATTCCTAATTAATGTGCCTACAAAGTACCTATATAGTTTGTGTAAGTATAGGATTGTTTAATAATTAATAACGATATAAAATCCCAAAATCAAAAATGTATTTATCCTTCCGAGTTTTGATTGTATAAAATATTTATAGCGTTAATACGTTTATTAATATTAAAAGTTTTGTTGAATAAATACCTACCCAAATTCGTAATTTTAGATCATAATTCAATATTAAAAAAAAAAAAAAATTATTGCACAGAACACATACATTGTGATATTATAATAAACAAATAATTTTATCATAATTATAATCTATAATAGTTTAACATCCCTTACAAAACTTATATTACAATTATTATTACGACAAATATTAATCTATTTATTGACAATTTGTCATTACGATTGAATAAACGTTCTTGCAATGTCGATTGCTTGCTGGTTTTTGTGTATGACGTGTAAAGGGGTAAAAGGTAGAAATATGTTACAACAATATAACCGACAAATCGGGGATCAAATATTGACATGACCACCCTCCCCGAAAAAAAGTCCAATAATACGCCATGCCGTAGTCTACTATCGGCTAATCTAACCATATTTTTTATTGACGTATTTTTTTATTCAAACAAAAAGTATCGATTCTATCCATTCCAGGAAGTAGTTCTTGGCTACAAATTAATCGACATTATACTCATTGGCCTTTCAGCCATATCGTCCAATATTGCACGATAATTATGACCGTCCGTAATCAATTATATATTTCAACGGTCACCTATATTCACCTGGCTATTAACGATCTACGGGGTATGGAGTTTTTCCGCGAGTTTTGCCCACATTTCGTTTTAATTATACCTAAGGACATTCTTAATGGGTATACAAACCCGCAGACAGACATTGTGACTTTGTGTGACCCATGTAGAACGAAAAGGACATTCGATCTTAGGAAGAATACGAATTCCATTGGGAAGGTCTTATGGCCTACTTATAAGAGGATTTCCGTGCCCTCATGTGGTACCACCCAATCAGATATATTAATCCCTTAGCATTGAATATTAAATGTTATCCGTGTTCTTAGGCACTAATATGATTAGCGAAGATTTTCTATCTTTTATTTTGCGGGGAAATGCTGCTGCATTATTACTGCATTACTGCCGCGGTGGCGATAAAATTTTATACTAGGTACGTTTGATACTAGATCCACACACCGCCGCGATAACGCGGTGACAGCTATTAAACTGTAGTTCTATACGCTATATTATAATATATTTCCGTACTAAAGCTATAATAATAGTATAGAACAAATTATTTCATTTATTCATTATATTAATATATTATAATTTATAATATAGACTATAGTTTATCATTGAATTTGAACATAAGATTAAAAATATTATATAGGTATCCTATTCATAAGCAGAAATAGGGGGTAGCCAAATGTTTTGTAGTGAATATAACATAAAAGTAAAAACTTATAACAAAAACTATATATAAAATATATACAATCCACTTTTAAGCAAATATAATTTTTATTTCATAATCACGAGACAATTTTCAAAAATTTTTATATTAAAATATTAACATATATAATAATATGACAGGAATTGTTAAATTTTTGAAGTTAATTGATTCAACGAAATGTTGATGTATATAAGATTTATAAGATATACATCAACACGAGAGTTTTGTTTGATTTAATATTTAAATATTGAGCCTGTAGTCTCCCCTCTCCAGAATATTTGTCTTAGTTCCGCCTATGTACCTATACTGTATACTTACTATATTAGTAGTGAATTAGTACTATATAATATTTTAAATTATTATTTAACATTATGGAATAGATAGCTGTAGGTATCTATACTATATATAACTTCTTACTTCTAGGAATTTGCCAACATTATATTATGTAATATTAATTTTGTCATAAATATTGTTTCATATTATATGTATGTATATAATATAATTTATCATAAAATATGAATAAAATGCCAAATGTGTATACTGTCTATTATCTACACAATATTCATTAGTTGACACAGGTCTCAATATTAACATTTCTAAGAGTTTCATTCACGCGTTTCTTTCAACAAATGAAATTTTTTTCTCAATTTGAATTAAAATTTGAAATTATTTTTAAAAATGTTTAATTTTATTATCTACATGTTTGTTAGTATTTATTACTAGAAATTGAGTTCATAGATTAATTATTTAATTTACATTTATATAAATATATATATATATTTTAATTTGATAAACTGTTTTTATTATTATAATCAGTTAATAGTCAATAGGTAATTAAAACATTTCTAAGAGGAAAGGGCGGTGACCTATGAAACTCACTCCTGTATATGTCATTGCAGTAGCATAATTAGGAATTTATCTAGGGTGATGTAGACACTTTTTTACAAACATAGCAAATGTTTATTATATTTTCAAGTACTTAACCTAACAAGTATACAAAATTAATATATAAAAAACGTGCTTGAAGGGGGGATCTATCTTCTCATCACCCTCTTAATTTCGCTATTGCATCATTGGTAAAGATAATGTATAAACTATTATCTGTTGTATGTCATCGCCACCGCTGCAATGTGTGCGATCTTTACCGCCACCGCAGCAGTGTGTGGGAGCCTTAAAGGGAGCCTCAATGTGGGAGCATATACGTTTCGGTTATGTTACTGTATAAAATTACTATCGTTTTGCTTATATACGTAATACTTGTTTAGCTGGCAACTTGTCTAATTATGTAATCGATTACCTATAATAATATTTATAATTTTGGATAACACAAAAATCGGTAGATATATATATATATATATAAATATCGTCATAATGTCGAAACTATTTCTTATTATAGGTATTTGAGCAACTGTGAGGAGAGAGTATTAGGGGAATTTGCCTCCCCCACGACGTATATTATATTTGATTTGTAATCTAAATATATGTGATAAAATTGTTAAATAAACGTTTATAAGATAATTATAAACAGTATGAATCACGAAAACGTATTTTAGACAAACTATATTATGATTAAATATATAAAGAACTTCTTAATATACAAAATTAATTACTAATTTGTGTTAAATATATTAGTTATTTTACTCTTTGTTGATAATCGTTTTCAAATTATTTATTTATTTTAAATTCGTATAGTATGATGACAATTTAAAATGAATACCTATATATATTTAAAATTTTTAAATACTTATTTAAAAAATGTAAACACATTAATTAATTTAGCTATATTATTTTGAAATAATGACATTTTTGTAATTTTATAATCTAAAATATACCTAACCTATTTCTATTAAATTATTCTAAGACATCACGTTAGCCATTATATTCGCTGCAGATCATTTTTATTTTTCTAAAGTGTTTTTAAGGTAAAAATCCAAAAAAAATAGGGCTTTGAAAACAAATAAATTCTTTGCAGTAGGGATTGTTAAATATCTTAAACAAAATCATAATTATATTCAACCAAGATATCTAAAACCTTGATTTTTATATATCATTACTCTCATTGTAAAAATGTACTGTAATCCTCTGAATATTCAGTTAATGGTATTAAACTTTTTTTTTTATTTATAGAAATGATTATAACCCGTCGCTGTCCCACGGGGGATACATGAGTACCAAAGTACATCACTAATGTATGTATATGTTTCTAATTTTGGGAAAATGGAATAAACGATCCGGCATTAATAATAATTTGGAAGTAATTTTTAATAATACATACTATATAAAAAATTTAAAATTCCGAATACATTTTTTAAAGCTATCTTCATATTTTTTTATTTGATTACCTATCGTATGAAATATTTAATTGAAAATATCAGAATATTATTTAATAATGTTAATAATGATCATACTAGTTCAAAACTTTCAATTATAATTATGACATGTAAAATTAATGATTAG
Organism: Eriosoma lanigerum; assembly: GCA_013282895.1. Taxonomy (NCBI): domain Eukaryota; kingdom Metazoa; phylum Arthropoda; class Insecta; order Hemiptera; family Aphididae; genus Eriosoma; species Eriosoma lanigerum. The sequence goes on from CM023358.1 coordinate 35,580,299, forward strand.
CAATCATCAATGATTGGCGATTGCACATAATAGTATTTATTTAAAATAATACGCCCCATGTATCATATCGGCTAATCGTGTCGTCTATCTTGTGGTTAATTGCTTAGAACATATTGATTCAAAAATTAACAACGTACATCTTACAATACTATTTATCATCTTTATTAAACATAATATGATTAATAGGTACCTATAGTTATATATTAAATTGTGTAGATACCTATTATACCAATTTAAATAGATAAATGATATATAAAATGTAAATCACTATTTATATTTTATATTCAGCAAATCGTATTAATTAAACTATTCATTGTAATTTAAATGGCATTTTATAGTAATTCGTATAACGCAATCTATACTAGAAATGTCAATAAAAGTTACATCTCTCTGACTCTCTAACCACAACGCTGAACACTGGGCAATAAAATTAATAATAATATGTAATTCTTGCTACAGCCTGCCGAATACTGTTTGAGTACTCAAACGTTTTTAATAACAGTAATAATAATAAACTACAATAGAAAATTTAATAAATAACTGAATGGGGTTTTAAAATAAAATGACTAATGATTTGATGAGAAACAAATGTGAATAAAAACTGTTATAACTAACACAACTAATATGTTCATACACTTATAATAATTATTCTCAGAAAATAACTCGTAAAATATTATATTATATTATATGCGTAAATAAGTAATAAAATTATGTGTACAAAAGTAAGACCTTAGATAGTTTTTTTTACAAATATCAACTAGATTATAATGCCTACGTTATTATTATAGTTTATAGTAAGTTTGGGTACAAAATAAAATGTAATATCTATTAATTGGTTTAAAAGTCAAAATTGTATGTGTTTAAATAAACAAAAACGCAATTATTTCTTTTATTTGTAAAATAGTATGCCAAATTGCCAAGATCGCGTTTTTGATTATTTGCCCAATAAAATTCATTTAGCTATTATAAGTAGAATTATAATAATTACATTTATTTTCAAGCGCTGTTGTGCATAACTTATTATAAATAACTCTAAAACCGAAACATATCATTTTGGTGTGTATAATATATATACATTATATACGATAATATATTTATTTGTATATAACTGCAGACTTAATTCTAAAATACTAAAATTCATCATCAAACGGCCAAAATAATATAAAAGATTAAAATAACTACTACCATAAATAAATTTTACATCTCATGTTTGAAATAAAATTGCATATTGCCGTTTAACATATATTGTATGTATTTAACATAGATACTATGTAAAATGTAACTTACGAATACCACATATAATATGACAGTTATACGTTTCATGATTAATAAAAAAATATATATATTAAAAATATCGTTAACGTTAATATAATTTAGTAGTCAATAAACTTTTTTACTTTTACTTATAAAAAAAAAAAAACCGTTATACATACGTATTATAAAAAATAATAGTGAATTGTTTGAATGCATAATACGCACTCGGTACTCCAACTGAAAAAAAATTATAGAATGAACAAATGAATAAATCAAGAATTTTCACGTTCCTGAAGACTTGAATGCCTTATAAACTCATTTTCGTTTTAACAAAGTTATCAAAGATGAAATATTTAAAAAAAAGAACAATGTATATGTTCCATTATAGATACCATTCAGAGCACTACGCCGATAGTTTTATTTTATTTCATTACAAGTATATAACTAACCATTAAGGAGTTTCGGTTAAGTTTAGCCAAAACTTTACGCTCAATAATTTATTTATACATACCTAATTATATATGTATTCTTTAAACGGAAAACATTATTAAAAATTATTTCAAAATATGCCGTTTTGATAGTACCTTATATACAGAGGCTAATACGAGGTTTATACATTTTTCCATATAATATAATATATCAATATAAAAATGCTCTCGTATATGAAATTTTCATGATACACCTTGTATATTTTATCATTTTATCAATAACATTATTTTATAGGTACCTATTAGAAAAAAACACGAACATAATATCATTCATAATCAATCACACATATAAATATTAATATTTAAATGAATCATAAATAATCAAATAAATATCATCGTAATCATGAATCACGTTTTAATAAGTAAATACAATATGCAATAATAAATGTATATAATGTTTATAATTATATAGGTAAGTACCAATACTGAATATTATAGTATAAGTTAGAAAGGTTATGGGTACGTATATTATGTGTTTATTGTTTACCAATGTTCTATATACGACAAAAGATTTTAAGATAATAGGCGATAATATAATATGTTCTGTGTTTAAAAACGCAAAATAAAAACAATTTCATTAATTACATCACATTATTTATTATATATAAACAATAATAATTGTGTTAAAATACATTACTTTTAGTATCCATAGGTATACGGCATGTACCGATATTAAGACATTAATAAAATTTCAATACCTATACTGTGAGTTGATAAATAAATAATATTATATTGGTTTGGCTCGACATTATTTAATATAAAAAAATAAATAGCAATTATTACTCATATTGTTCAAATAAAATCGTTTTTTTATACAGAGTATTATATTTACAGGTTACAATTAATTAAAATTGTTCTAGTTCCTTTATCTATTTTGTAGGTACTTATTTAAAACTGTTGTAGTCACTGAACTAAATGCCTATTAAATTTAGTTTAGTTGTTTTATAATTATAATATAAGTACTTACCCTTAATTATGCATAATAAAATAATAACTAATAACAGTTCCAGACCCGCTTCCTTGAATAAATGTAGGAAATAAAATATAATAGGTACATAAATTAACTTATAAAATGTAATTGCGAATAACATCAACTCATAGATTAAGTTAAGTTAAATATATTGTTTTATTTTAGTAAATTCAGTAAAAAAAATCGTAATCTGTAAATCACTCGGATGGTTATTGCACTAATTTAAAAAAAATACATGTATCATAGATTCATAGATGTCCAATTCCACAACAATTATAATACGTATATTATTATCTTCAAAAGGTTTTAAACCTTTTCAAGTTTTAAATAATCTAGGTATTTTAAGCATATGAACAAAAATTCAATTATTTTTAGTAACTTGTAAATTAGTAAGTATTAAATATATAATATAAATATATCAACTAAATAATTTATGTTTTTTATGTAAAAAAAATAGTGAATTCATTTTTAATGTTAAGATAAAAAATATTCTAAGTTCATAAAAATTAACGAAACGTGTTTTATTTTAAAAAGTGATATATAGGTATCTAAATATATACTTACCTACTACAATATAATTAAAAAAAAATATTTATATAGGAAAAAGGAAATTTACTCATAATCTGATTTTGACTAGATAATATAGAAAATTAAAACCTTCCTACGTATACGCCTATCTTATAATGTAGATAACAATGGGGAAATATAGAGAAGTAGTATCAAAACATATTTATAATCAAAGTATTTTATGTTGTTAATACAATTAACTTTTAAGCACGCTATATTATTATCGATTTCAGTAAACTAGTCAATATTTTATATATTATATATTTAATATTATTGTACAATATGATAATATATTAATAGTTATGTTATATCTTATGTAATATAAAATTCTACAATAATTAATTTTATACGTTATTTAGGCTTAGGTAATATTAGAAACATTTCATTTAAAAATGTTAAAATTTATATATTGTGTACTAGTATTGTTTATGTACCTATAATATATTTAATAGGAATTGTAAAATTATCTGTTTTATGTTTAATCTGTAAGTTAACTTGATTTAAAACTAATAATCGGACTGAATGCTAAAAGTGTGGCACATGACTTGTACTGATTGTAGAAACTTGATCAATCTGTCCGGTGTTGGCCAGCAGGAAAAGTTCAAAATAAGTTTACATTGCGCAATGTGATGTAGTGGCGCCCAATACGGGGTTCATGTATGGTCATGATCAGATCATACTTTGGGGAGGGTGTATAATATTTTTATTTTATTGATTCGGCAAAGAATTATTTATAAATTTGACAAAATTGTTAAAATTATCACGTAGTATAATATGGATGGTGATAAAAACTTTGCGTTTCTAATACATTAACCAGACTATTTAAAAACAAATTCGGCGCCACTGATAGGATGGTTAGGTTAGGTTAGATTAGGTTCGGCCTAACCCCACCTAACTTAATCGAATCTAACCATATGCTACGTTTCTGACTGACGCTCGGGAAAAATGTTAATGTCGTTAAATATTTTTTTTATGGTAACGCAATGAACTGTATACGATATTATTATAATACCATTAGTATATATACGACACAACCATGAAAATTAAAGTAAATTATTATTCGCACAAAGTGCAATTAATTTTACTAATAAATAAAAAGTGAAAATAAAAATGCATATTCATTTCTGGTAATAAAATAATATATTGTGTAAGATGGTGACATTGATATTATTTTGTTATTGTTCTTATGAGGTCTACATAACGTAACCTATATAGGTATGGTAGACACATCGTTCGAGCATAATATTCGACCGACAGAAACGTGTGTCGCCATGGAAACGCAACGTCGGTAACTACGTTTATGTACTCGTCACCACTAGATAGCAGTACATAATGTAATTCCAGATAATAATATTGCTCGTTGTAACGGTGACCGTAAATGTCCAGATTTATTATTTATTATTATTCATTTTATTCGTATTGTTATTTTACTTTTAATTTCCATAACTCGAAGTTTTTTGTTTTTTTTTTTGTTTTGATTTTAATTGGCATCGTGATTAATTATGAAACGGAAACAAATTTGTTTTTTTTTTTAAATTTTTTTATTTAGAATTCTATCGATGGGAAATATTCAAACATCTGTGATCGATTAATATTAATATTGTTTAAAAGAAATAAACACAACAAAAAAAAACGGTTATCTATTATGGATATACCTACTAATTAAATGTAGATACTGAATTGTGTTTAGGGTAAAGGGAAGGACATTAAATATTCTCCGCGAACGGTTATTTCATTGGAAATGACATTTACCTCAAATATATTTTTATTTTTAATAAATAATTTTAACTTTGAATAAACTAGTCAATATAGCAATATATAATTATAAAAATAAATAATTAGTTTCATAAAACTCACGTAGAAGAGCTACCTCGTCACACCATAACCATCCTAAATTAAGCACTGCTAGTTTGCTACTATAGATGTACCTAATTGAATCTAAAATTTTAAAATAACTAAGTAGGTATTTTGAATTTATATTTAATAATAATTAATATAATTAATTATGAATTACCTATAGGGTTATAGACTTATATAGGCAGGACTTACTATAAATATAGTTTTATTAGTTTATTAGATATATTGATGATATTACACATGATGGATATAACTAATTATTAGTTAATAATTATAAATTAATTTAATTAATTAAATACTCAACTGCACATTTTGTTTGATATTGTTCATTTGTTAATTATTTACATTTAGCATTTAGATTTCGTCCCTGCGGTCTTCGGAGAATTTAGTTGTGGAATGTTATTGTGTTATATAATAATTATTAAGATTTGAATACAATAATAATGCATTCGAAAAAACCATTCAGATATACAATATACTGATAATATTTATTATTCTAAACTTTCTTTATTTATAAAATAATATAGATTCCTAGATGTATTAATGGATTTTCCTATTTCATTAGAAAAATATCGAGAATTTCAAAAAATGACCTAAATTAAGTATCTACTAGATAAGATTCTCTACCGAAAGCATATACTATTTATGGTAATCAGATCATTATTACTGCCCAAAAAAGTGTCTCCAAACTTTTAAAAGCACTAATATTAAACGAAAATCAATGTGAAATCTTAAAATTTAATAATAAATAGGATCATAAATTTTTAAAATTGCTTATATAGTTATATACACATACAATAACAGTATGTCACACATATCGTTTTTGGCCTTGTGTACTTCTAATTAAAATATTTAAACACAATATTTAAATATATAAACATTTACTACATATAGTTAAAATCATATCATATTGCTAGAATTATAATTGTATATAAAATATTAAAACTACATTTTTTTTTACATACCAAGATACTCAAAAAATAATATATATGATACAAGTTTATACCCATAATATGGCTAAGCCTCCGTTAGCCTCCGATCACTATACCAATACTGGGAGTCCTCATTTAGAACTTGAGGGTGCTAAGCACCCCTCTATGTGCGCCTATAATTAAAAATATTATACTTCTTCGATTTCGCTTAAAATTCCAATGTCAAATGTTTAATAAAAAAATTGGGACTACCGATTTACGAAATATTAACTGGGTTTAGATTATATATATATTCTGCATATATTAAAGTTTAAAAATAAAAATATTAAAATCTATTTTTTTTCAAATTTTATTGAATACGATATAATTTTAATGTTTGTTAAATTACTTAAAATTTATATAATTTTGGAATAAATAATTTAATTTTAGTTTTTAATTTTTAACTTAATTTTTTTAATTGTTCAAACTAATAAAATATAAAATATAAGATCAATACAACATCGTACAAGGATCTAGGTTTATATGATAAATTAGAAATATTGAAAGGTAAACCTATTAATCTAATATTTTATCATGTATTGACAAATAATATATCAATATATTTATATATACCTAAATCGTCAAAGAAATTACTCAATTGAATCAATAATATAAACGACACATGAGTATATTTACTTAATTGTATATGTCAATTAATATGATTAAATATATATTTAAATTTTTTATACTAGTATTTATTAGTATTTTTTTTTACGCGTTGTTTTGAACTCAACATATAGAATAATGCATATTGATAACATGTTTCCTGTAAAATGATTGATACAAATTTGAACATATTTACTATATTGTGTTCTTTAATATAAATATTAAAATATAATGTTAATAATGATATATTATGATAATAGAAGTAAAATATTAATGGATGTAAAGTCTAAATTATTATTTTATGTTTATGTACCTAACATTAAATTGACATGATAAATAACAAAAAATAATTTAAGATATACTAAAGAACATAATTTAACGATATACATTTATAAAGAGTCAACTCGGAAAACACGAATCGATTGAAACAATATTTAAATGCAATGTAATACATTAAGATTTAATTGAAAATCGAATAATCACATAAGACGATTAATAATATAATGAGTAAATTTAAGCAACGAATGTATAATGCAAATTATATTTGAAACCACTATCCAATCATTTATGACTGATTCACATGGGCTTATTGCTTTCCTTTACGTTATCGTGTGAAAAATAAATTTATCAATCAACAAAATATTATATGTATACAATGTACATTCATTTTATGTTTATTAATTATATTTATTTGTCTTTGAAAATATATAGATGAGCTTAGGCTCAATATTTATATATCTACGTATTTTTTGCCTGTCATTTTTTACAGTTATAACCGTTTGTAGAAAACATTGCTAGAGTCGAGACTAAATAATATTTAACAGATTGATGGTAACCCTTGTTAGATTGTATGCATTTTGAGTATTTTTAGTCTTATATTTTTGGATGTAGTATAAAATATTATTATACTGAGCAACTGGATTCCAACACGTGACAACTGTTTTCTGATATACTCGGAACGCCGCATCACACCGACATCTGTTTGGTCTTAAGGAAAAAAAATATAATAATATTTCTTACTGAGGCCACGTCTTATCGTTGTATTGTAGGAAAAAAGATAATGCAAGGAGAATGTGATGAATAGAATACTTTGGTGTTCGGAAACCAGTTTTTCGCCAATATTTATAATAATATTATTATTATTATGAAATACCGATTTTTCAATTTTTGCACCAAAATAACCGATTAACTATTATTAACGATAACCGTTTTATCCTGCACTGACTACTCCATTTAGTGGCTCATAAATTTAATAAGTAAAAGGAGTAGATTATACTTAATTTTATTTCACTCTTTGATTTTACAAAACTTATATATTGCTAAAATTACATTTTAATAAATATTAAATATATGCATTGTAAAATTTGCTATACAAACTAATAGTATTAGAACAATAGGTAGTTAGGTATTTTTGGCAATTACCTGTTGCAATATAAAATGCATTTTGATGATTTTGTTAAGGTTTACTCTATTTTCAAAACGACGTTTTTATTATAATAATAATATTAGGAAAATAGAAACTGTATTATATCATTCGAGTTATTTTTTTTAGCTCTAAAATGAAACGATTTGACAACACTTCCTCTCGTTGGCTACGGTTGAAATAAGTTTTTATATTTCAGAAGATCATATGGACACCAAATGTTTGTAAATAATTTACTCCTATGCGTACGTATTTAGGAACCGACGCTCGAGTGTATCCCAAATGTGCATATCTCGAGGGTGAACTCTATACAATTAATATTTGAATTAATACCATTCCGATATTTATATAAAACGTCCGACCGACGATCCGTTGTTATGGATTTTCTGTCGAAAAACCGGAAAACGGAAACGTGGTGTATTAATTTTATACGATACGCGCGTAGGAGTATTATAATATTTATAATATTGAATACGAGTGAATACGAGATAAAAAAAAACAATTAATACGCCGCGCATAGGAGGATGATAAATGACGGAGGAGTGGCCATCGGGTTTAGGGACCACTGGCCGTCGGCGGCGACCATGCCGCGACATGTGTTCCGACGTGATCGCCGGGCTTGCGAGGGATGAGCGCGGCGCGCGTATTATTATTATTATCACTGTACCGGTCGGTGCAGCATCACCGTGAGCATAATACTGCCGCAACAGCAACGACTAGTACTAGTACTGCTATGATGTTACAATACGGCCGCTGCCGTCCGATTACGCATTGCTAGTAACCGTAACCGTCCACCGCGTATCCGTCCACTTCGTCGACGTTCCCGTTCACGTCATTGTTCCCGTGGGCCTACGCGTACAGTTCGGCCGCCGACACCGTAGTCCCGCGATGAACGCGACCCGTCGGGCCCCGTGGCCGCCACTGCTGTTGCTGCTGCTCTTGGCCACCGATCGGGTCCGGCCGGAGGTGCTCACGCCGCCGTACTTCAACTTGGCCGAAGGCCGTCGGATCGTGGCCACCGCGACGTGCGGCGAGGGCCTGCAGGGTCCCGAGCTCTACTGCAAGTTGGTCGGAGCTAACTCCGAGCGTAACGTCGACTACGAGGGAAATCTCGTCATACAAGGACAAGTATGTGACATCTTATGAGAAAAATTATTTTAATTTATTCCAAGTTCGAATAATAAACGTTTCGTTTGTAAACGATTTAAATATTATATAATAACACGTATGTACTGTACATATTTATTAGTTATCGAAATATCGATAACAGTTAATGATTTTTTAGGTAAGTATAATATAAATCATTCGAATATTTTTACTCGCAGAAATATAGTTAATTCTATATTTAACTTAATCTCCCTATTTCAATTTCTACGATATTATTTGAATTGATATTAAGTATTGATGTCGATGCGACTCGTGAGTACCTACTATCAGTGGCGGCGCGAATAATTTTAGACTATGAGGCAACTATAAATATTTTGCTACAACCACCACCACTCGAGTAGTAAATGGGTAGTAAATGGGTAGTAAAAGTAGTAAATATGTAGTAAATATGTAGCCAAAGGGTACCACCACCCAAGTGGTTATGAGGCCACGGCCTCGTAAAACACCGTATCGCACCACCACTTCCTACAATGATTGTAACTTATATATCTGTAACTCGTGTATATAATATGATTTACCTAATACTTGGAATAATGTGTATACCTGTTCAGTTTATGTGAAATTAAGTTCTAGAGTCAAGATCACAATGAAATTAGAAAGATTTTTTTTATTAGATTACTTACCTACTAATATAAATGTAATATTTTTTACTAACTTAGTACTGATAAATTGAAGATTTTAATTTTAATTTTCTGCCAAAAAGCCTAAATTAGTCTACGTAGAATCATATTTTGTATTCTTGTAGTAATATATATATAAATATAAGTTTACGAAACTTATAATTTTAAATAATGTAGCTGTGTACCTTGCAATTTTTATGTAATCATTTATGAGATAAATAAGTGTCTGTTTTACGCGTTTTATATAGTTACTTAAACCCAATTTTACTTAAAAACTTTGAACAGTCTGCTAATTTTTGTTAATCAAATTAATAATTAATTCTCGGAATGTCAAGTTTTTCCCAACTCCAATGTACTACGCATTTACACTTTTTAGGTGTTAAAGTGTTGCTTTTAAATAAATATCTGATTATATATTTTTAACTACTTGTAAATGTATTATAATTTATAAGTCTTATAATTTTTTATTCAATAAATCACTAACAACTAATAACATAAAACTAAGTAGATATATTCAAATATGAAATTACAATGTATACACAATTATTTAGGTATAAAATTATTTTTAATGACTTATCCTTAAATAATATAAATAATTCTTAAAAAACTGTTGATTAGACTAGAAGTGTTAATTATTGTTTTAATTTAGAACTATAGTAATTTAACCTATTAACATGAAAAGTATATACCTATTAACAAACAATAGAAAAAGCTTTTTGGAAAACTTAGATTTCCAAACTTTGTATAACCATTTTTTTGACTAATTTGAAATGTTTTAATAAAAATAATTCTAAGTTCTACGCACGACAATGACTATTAAAGTATAATAATGTTTATGATTAAAATGTATATGAAAAAAAAATTATTGATAGTTAGTGTATGATTATTACCTATGCATAAACAAGTTTATATTTAAAATCAAAATGTTTATATATTATGCATTATTCTTTAGGTATAAATTATTGATATTTATGAAAGTATGTTGCTCTTTAATTATGAAATTATATTCTTTGTAGAGCACATTAGTCAATATTATAAATTGTACCTATTCCTATTTACTTTTGATGTAAAAAACACGGTTTTTAATTTATTAATGTAGAAAGTTTATTTAAGGAACGCTGAAAAAGACACTAACTATAAGTTAATTTTTAATCGTCAATAAACATAATGTATTTGTTAATTCGTTTTCCAAAATAGCGTGACTAGACAAAAAAAGAACCTACCTACCTACCTATTATAATTTATTAATGCTGTGTAATTTAATTACAGTTATTAATTATTATGAAACATAATTTTATAACCAATCTAATTTTGACGTGAATACAATACCCTTTTTACTAAAACACGTGCTTACCCTTGATGAATACTATAACCTGTATTTAGGATCAATATTTATAAAAATACTCGTTCGACCCATATAAAAAATATATTATACTGCTACTCTTAACTATAGATTAAACGAACATAATTTGAATACGTAAATATAATACCATTTATAAATCAATTTGGTTACAAAAAATAAATATTTATTTAAGTGTATTTATATAATTAGTTATTGGTAATTATTTTATAAATTTTATGTTTCAATATAATACGAGAAAAAATATATATTTTACAATATTGTTGAGATTACATTTTTGTTAACAATAAAATATTGATATGAAACAAGATATGTTAAATTTTATTTAAAAATGTAATGTAATTTTGTTATACACTTTGTTATTAGTTCATACCTTTGTTGTACATTTGTCATTTCATCTCATATTAACCGCGTGAAAGTTGAATATTTTGCATTGCGTTTGTGAAATGGAAGTAAACAATATATCCAGTGCATTGTAATACAAAATAACGCAGTTCTACAATTACAAACTTAATTCAATTAAAAAGGCTTTCTGACGTTTATTAAACTCGATATGTTGTATACTTACGCTGGAAGAATAACATGAAACCGTACAACCCGGGTTCGTTCTTACTAGTTAAACAATTTAAATAATATAAAGTCGAATATGTATTAAAAATTATATTGATTAATGAATTATAATTCTGTATTATATATTAACTACGAACAAATTAGAATTGTAGTATTGGTTATTAGTTATGACTATTTTTTAACACTAGAAATAGTTTGGATTATAATACATAATATAAAATATAATAACAATAGTGATAATATTTGTATATACAAATTCACTACATATTATCAGAAAAAAATTGTTTAAAAAAATAATAATGTGTACAATACATTTGTTTTATAATTGATATTTCTTTAATATATTGATGTATTCAATATACTACTACAATGATACGTTTAATAATAACTTAATTTTAACTCGTGTGTCATAAACTGTAAAATTATTTATTTCAATTAACTTACGTAAAAATATTATTTGTGTTGTTTTAATAAAATAAAATTTATAATTTCGAATATTGTTAACATAAATAAACAATATGAAATAAATTATATGCAATACAAGATTTGTCAAATGCCCATATTGATAAATGATAAGATGTATAGAACTTAATAAGTACTATTTAACTATACCTAAATAAATAAACACATTTTTTTTAATTCACTTGCTCTATTGTAAATATGTCATAGTTTATTTTTTTTTTCTTAAAAATATTCAACCCTAAATTTTGTATAGAATAAAAATAAATGTATAACAAATGTTACTAAAATTATAAATAAATATTCACAAATTTTGATTTTTTTTCAAAGTTTTGAATTATGTTTATATTTTAATTAAAATATCTTAAACAATAGTAATACATCGAATATATTTATATTATAATATTTTAACATTTTAGTTAATTAATAGTTAAAATACAGAGTTATTAATGCAGTACCGTCTATTATGATGACCTATTTTGTTTTTTAAATGATTAGTTATGATACTAATTAATTCGCGTTTTTTCTTAATAATATTATATTATATATCTTTATTTGGGTTATTATTTATATTAAAATACGTTTTATTTATTTATGATTGATCATTTTTAAATATATTTGTTAAGCTTTATACATTTTTAACTCTTAAGTAATTTACGCATTATAATACGCTATTAATAATTAATGCTGTTAAATTATATAATCAATTAGATTAATGATTTTTATAAAAATAAAAATTTTAATTCTATGTTCTTTAGTATTAAATAATTGTTGTATGAGTTATTATATCATTTTAAACATACGTATTTAACTCGATTTTTTTTTTTTTTTTTGTTATAAAAATATTTCGAAATGAATTTTAAATTATATAAACTATTTAAATAATTTTAGTAATATAATGAATATATATATAAAGAAATTTATTATATAAAGAATCAAAATACAATTTAATGAAAGAATGAAACAAATATTTTTAATATAAATGTTTAATCTATACGTGTTGGATTGTGACTCGTGCTTAACAAATGAGTAGCTCATTAATTATTATCCAAACTTGTATTGTATAATACAAGATAAATTTTATAAATTATATAATGTACTTAATAATTTTTGTTAATTTATATTTTATGAGGGTGCCTAACTACTAAACATTAACGGAATGTGGATCAAACAGATTATAGAATATATTAATATTGAATTATGAAAATTCTATGTCATACATATATGATACACATATAACAATTAAATAATTAATAGCACATTTTTTTTTTTTTAATGTACTTATCTAGTTATGATTTATTAACAAAAATGAATATATTATTTTAATTATTGCTTAAATTTTTATTTTGTTTGAATAATTATTAATCTTAATTTATATTTAGGTGTGTGATCATTGTGACACAAGTCGTCCAGATAAGGCCCATCCACCAGAATATGCAGTCGATGGACAAGAAACTTGGTGGCAAAGTCCACCTTTATCAAGAGGAATGAAATATAATGAGATTAATTTGACAATTGATTTAGGACAGGTATTTTTAATGAAAAATATTATATATCATATTATATTATATTAGCTTTAATTTTATTTTATTTGAGTTAGACATTTTTAAATGCAAGTATACATGTATTATTGATTGTCATACAGGCAATACATATATATTTGTATAGGGTCTGGCGCAGTGCAAATGTAGGTAATTAAAAATTTACGATACATAACAGTCAACCGTTTCGGGACAAATATTTCATAATAATACACATTACATATTTAATTATTATTAAATCATTAATCATATTTTATTTTGCTGACTATGATATAAATTATTTACGAACATTTTGTGTAGGTTTACTTAATATACGGTATACGGTATTATTTAACTTATGAACATTAATTGTAATTAATTCGATACCTACATACTGACGAGTCGTTACATGTGAATTCAGATGTGATAAATTTGCATAGTTTACATAATTTCAGATTTTATACAGAGATTGTTCGATGGTTTCTTAGGAAGTAGATAAGGTTGCCGTAATATTAATAATATATCTAAATAAAATATAAGGTCGTGAATATTTTCTAATATGCCCGAGATTAAAATGTAGAGCCTTCAAATGTCCAGGTATACCACGAGGAAGCATAAAAGGTCACTAATGGTTATCACACTTACCACGCTCGTGCGGTTCAATATCCCAGAAACCAGATAAGATAAACTGTCGGCCTACATGACCGACAAATTAATTTCCTTCAATACTCAATTAATATAGTTTGGGAAAACGACAACGTTCTTATAATATATAGTTTAATTTATATATTCAAAATAATATCAAATAAAAATGTAAAACAATATCATTTACAAAATTGTTTAAAAAAAAAAAAAAAAGTCACTTTCTAATTACAATGCTGTTATTTATTACGAGTTTTATTGTATTTAGACATATATTATTTATAATACCACGAATTTTCGTTACATGATATCACACACTCATGATATACGTTTTATTATCAGGATCACTTCCGCCGGTTGCCGGACGATTAATCTACTGGCGAATAGATAAAATTTTTTTTATGAATGCAAACTATATTTAAGCTCATTGAACAACAACTAAAAAATATCATTGTATTAATGAACTAAAAAAAAATAATAATTTTATACACATTAAGATGATATACACTATACAGAGTGTTTAATATATATTATATTATAAATATATATTTTTAATACAATAATTATCACATTAACTAAGAAACTATAATAGTTATGAATTCAAATTTAAATGTTCATGTATTAATATTTGTTAATTTTAAATTAGTATTTAATACTATTAATGAGGAGAGTCAAAGTCAGAGTCAGTGTCAGTTCAGAGTCAGTGAGAGTTGTTATGAAAATAAATGTAAATAGTAGAAGGGGAGTGGAAGACCAATGAAGTGGTGGATAGATGGAAGCGAGAGTGATATGAAGAGAGATGGTGTGAAATGTAGGTGGTCGAAATTTATGGAGGTGTAGGACTATAGGGTGGTCGATCCCATATAGTTGGGAGGTAAGGCGCAGAAGAAGAAGATTTAATACTATTAATATTTTTAAATATCTATACAAATTTAATACCTATTCAATATATTATGCTGTGTATAATATATTTATAAATATATATTATTTTGTATTTTGTAAAATAATACTTAATTTTTGTAGGAATTTCATGTTGCTTATGTTGTTGTTAAAATGGGCAATTCCCCACGGCCGGGTGTTTGGGTTCTTGAAAGATCGGCAGATCACGGACAGACATACCTTCCGTGGCAATATTTTGCTGACACTGTTGCGTAAGTAACAATGTTATTAAAGGAAAATAAATTTTTAATCGGTATATTTATATTAAATAGTGATTGTGAATCATATTTTGGTAAGGAGAGTATAAAACCCATATCGTCCGACGATTCCGTAATATGCGACACATCATTTTCAAAAATTGTTCCACTAGAAAACGGTGAAGTAAGCATATTATATTTAATGAAAGTAATCAAGTTGAAGTTACATTTCTAAATATTAATAAATATAAATAAATTTGAGAGATTAAGAAGTTGTAATTTTATTCTGTTATATTATCTCATATAGTAGTACGTTTTTATTGATGTAATATTATAGTATTATAATGGTGAATTTATGAATTATTTATAGATTTTTGTGAAACTTTTGGCTAATAGACCTTCAGCAAATAACTTTTTTAACTCGTTTGCGTTACAAGAGTTTACTAGAGCTACTAACGTACGATTTAGATTAATTAGAGTAAAAAATCTTCTGGGTCACCTTATGCCCGTCGCTAGACAAGATCCTACAACCACTAGACGAGTAAATAATTTATTTCACATACAAACATTTCTTATATTTTTAATATATTTGTAAGAAATTTTAAACATTTTTAATTCCTAGTACTTTTACTCGATAAAAGATGTCAGCATTGGTGGTAGATGTCGTTGCAACGGTCACGCAGATCTTTGTGACATAACTGATCCTACAGATTCGTATAAACTTATATGTCGTTGTCAACATAATACTTGTGGTCATAATTGTGAAAGATGTTGTCCAGGTTTTGAGCAAAAAGCTTGGAGTCAATCTAAATACGATAAATTGTTTGAGTGTGAACGTAAGATTAATATTCAATGCATATTTAACAATCATTATATATATGTTTACATTCTATAAAATATTTTTGTTAGCCTGCAATTGTTTTGGTCATTCTGAAACTTGTGTCTATGACAATGCAACGGACGCATCGCATTCATCGATCGATATTCATGGCAAATATGAAGGAGGTGGTGTGTGTCAAAACTGTCGAGATCACACGACTGGTGTTAACTGTGATAAATGTGATTACGGTTATTACAGACCTGCTGGGAAATTATTGAATGAAACAGATGTTTGTCAACGTGAGACTTTTATATTTTAAATTAATTTAAACAATTTTTTTTTTTATAATGGTTTCAACTTTATACACATTTTTAGCTTGTAATTGTAATAATTTCTACTCGACTGGAAATTGTTCCGAAGGCTTTGGTAAGTGTGAATGCAAAGAAGCATTTGCGTCACCAGATTGTGAACGTTGTAGTGAGGGATACTACGGATATCCGGATTGTAAACCTTGTGAATGTTTCTTGAATGGAACTAGAGGAAGACAATGCGAGAATACTGGTGGACAGTGTCCTTGTAAACAAAATTTTGGTGGAAAATTTTGTTATCAATGTGCTGATGGTTTCTATAACTTTCCAGAATGCAAACGTAAATATATTTTACATTGTAAAAAATAATCTTGAAACACACATTTTACATTTAATTATTTTTACAGCATGCGAGTGCAATGAAGTTGGTTCTAGAAATTTGATATGTGATCAAAAAACAGGACAGTGCTCATGTCATAGCAGCTATGGAAATCTTTCATGCGATCAATGTAATCACGGATACCACGGGTTTCCGGTTTGCAATTGTAATTATTCTGATATTATATTTAATTATGAAATATTATTATAGAAAATTGAAATAATTACGATTTTGTTTCTATAGATTGTAATTGTGACTCAATTGGTTCATTACCCGAAGTATGCAATAAAACGAATGGACAATGTTTATGTAGAGAAGGATATGCTAGTCCCAGGTGTGATAAATGTTTACCTGGATATAATGGATACCCAGACTGTAAACCATGTGGTTGTTCAGAACAAGGAAGTGCATCTTCCATTTGTGACGCATCAGGAAAATGTCCCTGTTTACCTAGTTTTGCTGGAAGAACATGTGAACAATGTAGTCCAGGATATTATCAATATCCCGAGTGCAAATGTTAGTTAAATAGTATTTTTTAAATTTTGTTATATGTATTTTAATATATCTATCAAATTTTAGTCTGTGATTGTAGTAGTCAAGGATCGATTGGAGTATCGTGTGATAATGATGGAAAATGTAAGTGCAAACCGAACTTTGCAGGTACAAGATGTAATAAATGTAAAGAAGGTTTATACAATTTTCCAATATGTGAAGGTAAAAAAATATTATTATTAAATTATATTTAGCCATTTAATTTGTTTATTTAATTTTGTATTATATTTATTTCACAGAATGTAATTGTAATCCTTCTGGTGTTTTATCGACGTTTGCTGGGTGTGGATCATTACCATTGGGCGAGTTATGCCAATGTAAACCGAGAGTGCATGGTAGAATATGTGATGAATGTCGAGAACTTTATTGGAACTTACAACCTACAAATCCAGATGGCTGCCAAGGTACTTTTAATTAAATAAATAAATTATCATTTATATTATTAAATACAAGTGTGTTATATACGTGTAGTACCATTATATATTATATGTTTTAATGGTATATACTTCTATATTTTCAGATTGTGATTGTTTCATGCCTGGTGTACTTAGTGGCGTCGGTGTTTGTAATCCAAAATCTGGTCAATGTGTTTGTAAACCATCAGCCACATCTAGAAGATGTGATGAATGTACCGAAGGATTTTATAGTTTAAATGAAAATAGTTTATTTGGATGTACAGGTATATGTTATTAAATAATTTATAAAATAGGTACATAATATATATATATATATAATGCGAGATGTATAAATTATTTCACATATGAATTCCATTAAAATCAATAAAAATGTTTACAGAATGTGCTTGTAATGTCGGAGGTTCAGTAAATGAGAAATGTAATAAGAATTCTGGACAATGTTTATGTCAACCTAGAGTCGTAGGGAGATCGTGTGCTGAACCCATGCAAGCTCATTATTTCCCAACATTACATCAATTTTCATATGAAGCAGAAGATGGTAGAACTCCAGCATATACACCAGTCAGATATGGTTTTGATGAACAATTCTTCCCAGAATATTCCTGGAAAGGTTATGCTGTTTTTTCTCAGCTTCAAGTAATAATAATAATAATAATAATTCAAAAAGCAATACTGTTTTTGTGTACAAATTTTTTAAAAATGTTTTTTCGAAACAGAGTGAAATTGTTCATGAATTGAATATTGAAAAACCATCAATTTATCGAATTGTGTTAAGATACGTTAATCTGAACAATGAAACAATAGTGGGATTAGTTTTGATTACACCGGAAACACCTAATAATATCAACGTTGAACAAAAGTTTATGGTAATAGAATATACAAATGTATTTAGATAGCAACAGTTATAATGCAAGTAATTTTTTTTAGGTACAACTTAAACCTACAAAAGTTCCGTCCTTTATAACAGTATCTGGAGCTACAGGAAGTATTCCATCACCATTTGTAATGAACCCTGGACGATGGGCCGTTACTATAAAAATCGAACAGAATTTGTTTGTGGTTAGTTTCAAATCGTATACATTAAATTTAAGTCAATTATAAATGAGTAATTTATACATAGGATTACTTTGTAATTTTACCTGCTGAATACTACGAAGGAAATATTCTCGTGGATAAAGTATTAAATCCTTGTGTTATTGATAACATTGAAGTTGGTTTATGCAGACATTTTGATTATCCGAGTATTTCGAGGTTTGACCAAATAAAAAGTACTACTGCATTGACGTATGATGGTGAAGAACCAATTGATTTCTTTGAAGATTTAAAAGTAAATATAATATAATGTATACATTACATTGAAAAATTGTACGTAATATATAATGTTTAGAAAACTAAAACTAATATTTTTTTTTTCAGCATTTAGATAGATTAGGTGTTCCTAAATTGCCCGTCATTAGTGAAGCACAACCACAACTAAAACTAGAACTGTCAATCTCTAAATATGGGCCATACGTGATCTTGATTAATTACATGACACCGTCATCTATACAAACAAAGGCTGTAATTGAAATTGAAGTCGACGAAAAGATGAATTCTGGGAAAGCAATACTGTATGCTTGTCATCATACTACACTATGTAGACAAGCCGCAGTTGATGCAACTGGGAAAGTTGCTATATTTGATATAAACAAACCCGTTACCAAAGTTATATTAAAAGGAGGGAAAGATCATTCGAGAGTTGGAATAGAGTCAATAGCGGCTTTACCATTGGATAAATGGTCATTAGACTACATCAATCCAAATCCGGCATGTGTGAGAAAAGACGGCAAGTGTATTCAGTCATTCTATCCCAACCCACCTGATACCAAGAAAGTAGAATTCAAAACAGGTAATGAGGCTCGACTTGCTAAGACGACACCTAAAGATATATATGACAATACTACAGCGTTAATAATACTTGACCACGAAGACAGTATTGTAGATTTGTCGGGAAAAGTACCAGGACCAGGGTCTTATGTGTTCATTGTTCATTTTTATCAACCAGATTTTCCAGGTATTTTACATGTTATATATATATAAATATTTTTAATTGAAAATTTTTAAAATATTCTTATTTTGTGAATGGTATTTCATTGTTTAGCTTTTGAAATGAATGCATTAATACATAATGGTCAGACATATGAAGCAGTTTTACCAGTAAAACACTGTCCGTCAAACTCAGGATGTCGTGCGGTAATAAAGCAAGCTAATGGAAATACACAGTTTCAGCTGACAGAAAACTTTTTACTCTCTTTAAAGGTATTTTTTTTTTTTTTAATAAAAGTGTTATAAAAATTCGTAATGGTTTATAAAAAAATAATTGATTACATTAATATTTCAAAATTTACTATACTATAAGTTTTTATTATTAATTATAAGTATTATTTGCAATATATATTTAAGTCTATACGACTTAATTTTCTTTTTACTTCTTTTACATAATTCTAAATTATGTAAACATATAATTAGGAAATAATATTTTATTATTTAGTAAAATATTGTTATTAAACATCATACTTACAATGTAGTAATCAAATTATAAATGGGTAAAGTTAATATAAAATATATGTTGAGAAAACTATAAACCCTAAATTAATACTGTTATATTCTGTATACATAGTTATTTGATTTTTCTCTATGTAAATTACGTTTCATAAATCTTCTGTTAATTGTATATTTTTATTAATTTATACAGTAATATTTAAGATAATTAATTTTCATATTCACCACATTTTTTAGGAACCAAATCATAAAAGTGTTTGGTTAGAATACGTGTTAGTCGTACCTGCTTCAGAATACAGTGATTCTATAACGAAAGAACAGCCATTTGACTACACGGGTCTATTCATATCAAAATGTGGAAATAATCATTTTTATATCAATACTTCAACTACAGGTAATTAAATATTAAGTTAAACATAAAATACAATTTTTTTTATACTTAATATGACCTTAAATTTTCTTGGATACAATGTTTAGCTTATAATTTTACGTAAATCATATATATTATATAATATTAATTATTTATCGATTATTAAATATTTGATTGTTTTTATCGGAATAATGTTTTATAATATAATCGTATATAAAATATATTCACTATAAGAATTTTATATTATAAATAGTATATTTTATTTCTAATTTGTTAATTTGTTTGATATAGTACTTATTATGATGAATTTATAATTTAGGTTTTTGTAAAGAAGCTACATTTTCATTGACGACTGCGTATAATAGTGGTGCTCTACCCTGTTCTTGTGATTCTGATGGTTCGTTAAGTTTCGTATGCGATCCCTATGGTGGACAATGCCAGTGTAGACCTAATATAATTGGTCGGCGGTGTGATGCTTGTAAGACTGGATACTTTGGATTTCCTGATTGTAAATCATGCAACTGTCCATCAGTTGCTACTTGCGAGACTACAACAGGAGAATGTATATGTCCACCACGTGTTACTGGCAAAAACTGTGATCAGTGCGAACCAATGACATATGGTTTCGACCCAATTATTGGTTGTGAAGAGTGCAAGTGCAATTACTTTGGTGTAGACAATGGAAATCTCCAATGCGATTTATTCAATGGATCTTGCCAGTAAGTAGTATACATTATTCTTATACATTAGAACTGTTAGTGATTAGTGTTTACTGATTATTTAAAGTATAAATGTTGTTTATCCTAATTTGTATAATTTAGGTGTAAGCAAAATATTGTTGGTCGTTCATGTGATCATTGCCGTTCTGGGCATTGGTCTTTCCCTCGTTGTTTTTTGTGTAACTGTGATTACAGGGGAACAACATCTGATATTTGTAATCAAGTTCGTTCAATAATTTATAAAACTTACATTTAACGATTATAGAGTTATTCAGTTAACATCTAATTTATTTATTTTTCTGTAGAATACTTCTGAATGTTTCTGTAAATCTAACGTTTACGATCAAGCGTGTGATTTATGTAAAGAGGGAACATTTAATATACAAGAAAAAAATGAAGAAGGTTGTTCAAAATGTTTTTGTTTCGGTAAAACTACCAGATGTCAAAGCTCTAACCTTTACAGAACTGAGGTATGCATAATAAAGTTAAAAGTGTTTATTTAAAATCATTTAAAAATCTTTTACCACTATTTTCTTTTAGATTACTGAAATGGAAAATTGGTCATTAAAAACCATCAATTTAACTACAAAACCAATAGCAATTGATGATGTAGACTTACCATTAGAAATAATAGATCAAGGATTACTCGGTGTTGATTTAACACTAAAAATACTTGAACAAAAAATTACATATTTCTATGCACCCAAACAATATTTGGGAAATCAAATCAAATCGTATGGAGGGTTCTTAAACTATTCTATTCGTTACACATCAAATCTTTTTGGAAGTGCTATTAGTGGTCCCGATGTAATTTTATATGGGCACGACACTTATTTATTTTATTTTTCGTTGGAACAACCAGCATCCGACACGTTATTTCCAAGTGTTGTTGAAATTACAGAGCAAAATTTTATATTGAGTAATGGATTACAGGCCACTAGAGAACAATTAATGCAAGTCTTAAATAACTTAAGTGGAATATATATCAGAGCAACTTACTGGGAACCAACTGTAACTACAAGGTAAATTATAGTTTTTATTTTAATTATAAGTTATAGTTAAATATTAAAACAGGTATTTTTTACCAGTTTAGAATAAAATAAATAACTATGAATCAATTCATATTTACAAGTATCCAAGTTTTTAATTATAGTTTTTGTCATATTGACGTATGAATTAATTTAATAAACAATACTAGTATAGGTTGTAAAAAATATGTTACAGAGTGTCAAATATATCATTAGAAACAGCACAAGAAGAATATATTCCTTTGAAAGAAATCGCTTTATCCGTTGAACAATGTCAGTGTCCCGCTAATTATGTTGGATTATCGTGTGAAGAATGTGCTGATGGATTCTACAGAGCACAAACAGGACCTTATGGAGGTTTTTGTGTTCCATGTCAATGTAATTCTCACTCAAATACATGTGACAAAATTACCGGGATATGCGATGTAATAATTTTTTTAAAAATGATCAATACTCATTCTTATATAAAATAATATTTAATTTTAAGGTATAAAATAAGAACAAAAATAGTGTTCCAATAATTTTATCATATGGTAGGTGTACTTGTTATGTTTAAACATTGCATAATTCGAGTATTCCGTGTAAAGCTCCCTTTAATTTACTGTCCGTCATACATTTCGTTAAATCTTAAACTTATTTTCATTAACTATTTATAAAATACAAATATTAAATATCAAATACCTTAAGTTTATATTAAAATTATGTCTAATGTTTTGGTTTTATTTTTAGAACTGCAAACATAATACAACAGGTGATCATTGCGAAAAATGTATCGTAGGTTATCACGGGAATGCCACTATTGGAACACCTTATGACTGTCTCATTTGTGCTTGCCCGTTACCAATAGCTTCTAATAAGTAAGAATAATTGTAATTTTAATACAAATTTAAAAAAATATTTATAAAATTTAAATTTATTATAGATTAACTAATTAAAAAATATATATGTTTAGTTTTGCAACGGGTTGTGAAGTTAGCTCGGATGGAAATAAAATAAGCTGTGACTGCATTCCTGGTTATTTCGGAGCAAGATGTGAATCATGTAACGCTGGATTTTATGGAAATCCAGAGACACAAGGTATTTATATTAACTTGTATAGTTTTAATAGTTATCTAATAATATATATATATATATAACTATGTTCGCTGTACTTTAATAAATACTATAGCACAATTGGTTAACGTTAGCTAGAAAATATAATTATATTTACATATAATTGTTAATATCTTTCATTAGTTTTTATCCATTTAATAGGCGAAATTTATAAAATACATTTATACAATAACTTTATAAATAATGTAATTATTTCAAGTTTATTAATAAATAATTTTTCTAGTTTAATTAATTAATAATTATTAATAGGAGAAGTATGTAAGGAATGTCAATGTTCTGGTAACATAAACAAAGAAGATCCAGGATCATGTGACTCTATTACTGGAAAATGTACACGATGCTTAAATAACACGTTCGGTGAATCTTGTCGATATTGTAAGCCAGGATTTTTCGGTGATGCTGTGAACTTAAAAGATTGTCAAGCATGTGACTGTGATAAATGTGGAATGGATAAATGTGATAACTATAATGGTCAGTGTATTTGTCAGCCAAACGTAGAAGGTGAAAAATGTGATAGATGTGCTATAAATCATTATGGTTTTGGAACTTGTAAGGTAAGATTCTAAATCAATTATTTTGAAAATAATACTACATCAATTGACCATACTGTAATAGTTAACATTCTCAACAAAAAATTATTTCCAAATAATGTTAATAATATTTATTAATACAAAATTTTTTTATTTATCAATAACAAAAAAATATAATATTTCATTTCATTATTTAAATTTAAAATGTATATAATATTATAATGATAATGGTGAAACATTTTGGGAAACTTCTAATATTCAAAAGTTATCATAATTGGGACTCGAATTTTTGCGCCAGAATCTAATAAGTTACCACCCATAAACTCAAACAAATGATGATTAGGTTTAGTTATACATATTATTTAATATGGTAGGTATTACTAGGTAATAACTAAATTATAATAACCTATATTATCAAAATATTTAATCATAAGATATAACATGGTTATCAAACAGAGAAAAATGTATCAAAACGAATGTTTAATTGAGAGACCAAGATATCCTGATATTAATCTACGTATAATATTTTGTATAAGAAATATGCTTATAGAATACGTAAATGTTACGATAGCACCAATATTTATTAATAAAATTCAGATTTTGTCCACATTCTCTAAATAATATTAACAATAATTAGGTCAGACCAAAATAAGTAAATATTTTAAATTGACAAGACGAATTATTTATTAATTATTATTAACAACATGCATAAAAAAGCATTTAAAATATGTTTAAACCCATCAATAATTTAATCATCAGGATTGAATAGACACATATTGTTATTATTTAACAAATTAAATATGTTACATTATTGGGAACAAATATTATAATATAATTTGTTTTTTTAAAAACTCGGTACCAATATGATAAACGAGGAAACATTAGTAACTATTGAAACTTTGTTGGTAGCTTTTACTGCCGTGTACAATATTATGAGCATTATTCGGTGATGTAGTAATACACAAATTACATTTATACGTGTTTGTTATTTAGCTGTGTCTCCGGTCCCGGATTATCCGGGATTTTTGATAAATTTTTATCAGTCCCTGATTATTTTGTTTTCAATGAGCTTGCATCAAATATTGTATTTTAGATTTTGAGTGAAGCGAGGAATGTATTAGTTTTACAATGATGTTTTTTTTTTATGTCTGAAGATACTTTTTCGGGTGGAATTAATGGTCTGATTACCACGAATAGAATATTTTTTCGATAGAAAGTTGTATCTAGTTGGTTAATTAATTAAAATTAATATTATCTTGATTCTGTAATGCTGAAATTATAGAAAAGGCCATGAACAAAAATGATAAAATAAGTATAAATGATATAGCCCTCTTGGGTGTTAAATAAATAAAATAAATATAGGTAGCTAAAACTGTACCAGACACAGTTAAAGATGAAATAATAGTTTATAGAAATTCCCATTATATGCAATAAAAATTAATAAATAACAAAATAGGTTGTTATTATTGTTTAATATGATATCACACAGAATGTATGTCCTTAAAAAGTATTCTAATGCCTAATCGGTTCTATAAATACTATAATTTGGTAGGTAATTATTTGCTATTGAGTAATAGTTATTAATAAGTAAAACAAAACTATTTTTATAAGTATATTTGTCGTGTATTTGCTCATCATATCCTAACCTAATTGATTATTGTTTAATATAGTAATAACAGTAGTATAATATCAGTATAGAAATTAGCACAGATTATAAGTACAGGTCCGAATGTTCGACAGCCTATTCCGTGATCTCGGTGGCACGGTAATTTATTGTACAGATAGTTTAAGAAAAAAATTTCGACGCACGTACATTTCCAATAAAATAATCCGGGACTGATAAAATTTTAATAAAAATCACGGACAATCGGAGACACAGAATCAGGGAAATAGAGATACAGCCTTGTTAATTTATCTATGTTTTCCCTATATTGATTCTTAAAATTAAGTTAGCCTCCACAAAATAAGAGAGTAATATAATATACTAGGTACTCACCTAAAACATATGCGTCAGCGAATGTCATAAATGCCTAGATTAGTATCTAGACGGTAACATATAGATTATAGAAAATAGTTATATAAACAGGTCGATTATATTTTGATAAAATGACAGTTAGTGTTTATTGTAATATAGGTGGTAGACAGACGACTTAAATTTAAGATATTGAACATTATAAGACACATTAAATATTTTATTTTATATAGGGTTGTAAACCATGTGAATGTGCTTTGGCCAGTGATAGTTCTCAGTGTGATGAGAATACGGGAATGTGTAGGTGTAAACCTGGCGTTGCCGGTAGAACATGTGATAGATGCAAGCCCGGATATTGGAATTATACCAAAGAAGGATGCATATGTAATTAAATTATATTTTTATTTAAGTTTGATGTTTTATTAAAACATTGAATATATTTACAGCATGTGGTTGTAACTCCGAATACAGCGTAGGCGTTAGTTGTAATCCTCAAACAGGTCGATGTGAATGTTTGCCAGGAGTAATTGGAGATAAATGTGACCATTGTCCTCATCGTTGGGTATTAATACAACCAGAACCCAACATAGATCAAACTACTGGAGTTGGTTGCTTTGAATGTGACATATGTACACATTCACTTTTAGACGTAACAGATAGTTTATTTGCTAAATTATATCCGATATCCAAAGAATTCGAGGTAAGAGATGAACAATAAATAACAATAATTATTTTATGTTAAACATATAACTATATGATTTTTTAGACTGTGGCACGTGGGTACTTTACAGCTCAGCGTATTTTATACATAAATGAAACAGTATCAAAATTACGACCAAATTTAACTAATCTTATATCTAGCAGTACCGAAGCACTTCCATTAAACAAAAATTTAACAGATTTCCAAAAGGACATTGTAAATCTAAATAGAAAGGTATTTTTGATATATATTTGTATATGTTACAGCGTTTAGCGTAAAAGAAAAATAAGTATTTTAAATTTGTAACTTTGATCAATTTAATAATAATAAATTAAAGTTGAATTTCATTAGGTACAAATGTATAAATAAATTTACATCAATCTCGAAATATATTTCATAAATATTTAAAAAATTATATATCATTTTTTTATGTATTGCTTCATATAATTATTGATTGGTGAAAATATGTACCTAATTTAACAATATTTAATTTACAAAACTACAAATTTAAAATGTTCATTTTTCCGTAGCATACATAATTATATGTAGTAATATTAATTAATTAATATTTAAAAATATACTTTTTAGTCAAAATCAGCTTTATCAGATGCATTAGTACTGACATCAAAGGGCGATATAACATTACAAAATGCACTAGACGTAGGCTTATCAATGGACGACTCCGTGTCTCAAACTAGGAAAGCTGTCACTGAAGTAACACATTTAGCACTAAGTCTTCAAGAAGGTGCAGGGCCACAAATAGATTTAGCATTAAATGAAGCACAAAATTTGTTAGATGATATCAAGCAATCGCTTCCTAGCATGATAGAAAAATACGAAGAGTCAAAAAATGCACTTGATAAGGCTAATGAACTTCATAATAAAATGGCATTAATTGCATTACCTTTAGATAGTCCGTCTAAATCATTAAAATCATTAAAAAATAAAGTGAAAACATTAAAAGACAATATAGCAGATATTAAAAACTATATAGATATTGCTAAAGAGAAAACAGCAGAAACTGCAAATACTAATAACGCAAACAGGTTTATTAAAAATATTATTTAAAAAAAAATTAAAGTTCGTATAAAAATACAATTTTTTTATTTTCAGAGATTCATTAATGAAACAAAATGACCGAATGAATTCTTTAACGAAACTAAAAGATTCAGCAAATGATGCTATAGAAAATTTAATGAAATTGGTAAAAGAAGCTTTTAATGATTTAAATAAATCCAGAGAAGCATTCACTAAACTTGGTACCGAAAATGAATCAATGAAAGCCACTAAATCTAAAGTTGACTCTACAATTGAAAGAGAAACAAAAGTACTTGAAGAAATACAAAGAGGTATAAATAAAGCGAAAGAACATTCTGATAAACTTAAGCAACAGGTTCGTTATTTTACTAATAATTTATAGTAATAATAATTTTTTGAGAAAATACTCATTAAACCATAAGCAACTAATAGTATCATCATAGTTTTAATATAAATATAAATTTGTTTACATGTCAAAAGGCTGATCTAATGGAGTCATTAATAAAAAATTCAACATCAGCATCTGAAACAGCAATTGTAGCAGCAAATTCATATAAAAATATAGTAGCAGAAATTGAAAAATCATTAAATGCTGCTAAACATGCAAGTACAGCGGCTGAAGATACTATTAATAAGGTAATTTATTTATACTCAGGTTATTTGTAGATCAGAATTATTGTTTATATTATTTAAATAACTTATATTTATATAAAAAATAAATATAGTCAAAGGGGTTAGATGAAAGAGTTGCTATTGCCGAACAAAATTCAACAAAATTATTCCAAGATGTTAGAAAATCTTTAGAACAAGTGCAAGGAAATTTAGAAGATTCATTAAAGAATGCAAAACAAGAGTTGTCCACAATTTCGAATTCAAAAAGTCAAATAGATGATAGACAAAACGAGATATTAAAGTAAATATTAAATTATTAGCTTTAACATTAATTAAATTTAACAATTTTTAATTTATGAATTTGAACAGACAATTAGAACAAATATCATCAGAAACACCAATTTTAAAATCAGACAACAACGTGGCAATGGTTTTAGCTGATGATGAAAAGTCTCGACAATTAGTCAGTAGTCTTAATAACACAGTTAATTCCTTACCAAATCAACTAATTGCATCCCAACAGCTTAATAAAGACACTGAGACGTCAATTAAAGATATAAATCAATCAAATAATCAATGTAAGATATATTAAAATAATAATATGATATAAAATGATGTAGTATTTAATTTAATATATTTGTAATTTAGTGGATATTGTTTTATCGCTTATACCAAATGCTACTGATTCTGTTAATCGTCTGAAAGATAAACCAGAAACTCTTCAAAAGAAAGGACAACAAGTGAAATCTAATATTGAATCACTTCAGAAAAAGATTAATATATGCAGAGATATGATTAATAGGTAATTTTAAACTTCACAAATAGGTTTAATATAAATATATTACGGTAATTATTTATGTTTACAGAATTAAAGTAGGTGTAAGTTTATCAAGAAATTCAACTCTTGAACTTCGTAATCCTGAAAATCTAGCTCAGCAGGGTATAAGTACGCTTGCATCAATATATTTTAAAACAGATCAACCTAATGGTCTTATTTTGTATCTTGGAAATGAAGTCGGTACTAGTCGAAGAATGAGAAGAGCTAAAACTGTAATAATATAACTCTTAATTTAAATATAATTAAATTAACAAATATATTCTTCAAAGGATGATTTCATGGCGTTGCAAGTTCAAAATGGTGGTTTGGTATTGTTAATGGATATTGGTTCAGGTATTTCAACCGTAATAAGTACTAAAAATGTATCAGATAACAAATGGTATAAAGCAACAGTCGAAAGGTAAAATGAATGTATAATTAAATAATAATGTTATTACGTTTATTCATAATATGTTTAAATATCGATGTTAATTACTTCCTTAAAAGTACACTATTGTGTTTTTGTTAAATAAACATTAGAATATGGAACTGTAGTATGAGATACTATTCATATATTTTCTCACTCATTTCTGCTTGATAGGTTCAACGTAAATGTTTAAAGTTTACCAGCCATACATTAAAAATTCAGTATCTTCCTCATGGTTATTTACGTGTTCTCCAAAAACATTGCCTTGAATCATTGTAGGTACACCGCTAACATAAATTTTATTCAAATGATTTGGTTTGTACAAGTTTACCATCATTATCTTCTTTCTTAGGTTTATTTTAAAGACTCATATCAACCATCTAGAAGTGTCCTCCCATCATTACGAAATATGACTAATAAATCAATGTGCCACTATATGTCTCTCTATAACTTTGGCCCTTTATCTTTGATTAAATATTATTATTTTTTTTTTACACAATTTATATTTTTAGTATTCTAATAAATAATATTTGGTGAAAGCCTATTTGTAATTTTAATTAAATAAATTGTTATCTTTTTTTTTTATCAAAGAACTGGTAAAACAGTGAAGTTAGTTGTACATGAAGATATAGGAAAAGCCCCGAATTCTAAAGAGATAACTCATGTCACTGAACAAATTCTTTCCGGAAACTCTTCCATTTTAAATTTGGATAAAGATCATTCAAAGTTATATGTGGGAGGTTTACCTGCTACATTCCATGCTCAACCAGGCATTGTTGAATTATCGTTAGAAGGCCGAATTGAAGATCTAATGCTTGGAAATACATTTATTGGACTTTGGAATTTCGTAGATTCTTCAGGTGAAAATAATGGATCGATTGAAAGGTAATTTATATGTAAAAATATGCTTATATACTCATGTACACATTTACGATTTATGGAATATAAATTATCCAATGTTTTATTTATATATAGAAATAAATTAACGAACACATCTAGTATTTCCGGATTCCGAATGAATGGTGAAGGATTTGTTGTTTTAGAATCTCGTTTTTATCATATGAAATCTAAATCTTCTATAGTATTGAGTATAAAAACTATATCTACAGATGGATTAATATTCTTAGCGTTTAAGAATAATACATTTATGTCTATTGAATTGGAAGGAGGAAGTATTGTTTATAGAGTTAGTATTAAGATGGATGTAATATAGATTATAAATATCTAATTCTTAAAATTTTTAATTAAAACAGCTAAATTTGGGTGAGGGTACGTTGACATTTATTTCTCCAACTATGTACAATGACGATAAATGGCATACTATAGAAGCAACTAGAATAGGTAAAGAATCTTTACTAAAAGTGGATGGAGAACAAATAAGTACAGGAATATGCAATGGATCTACAAGCGATCTGCAGGTATACATTACAATTTATTATTCTGTAATTATACATATAAGTTACTTATTACTTATATTAAAGTAATTTTATACAACCAGTCAATATAATATATATTTTTGGTAATTATTTTTCATACATAATGAAATAGATTACATTAATATTATGATTAAATATTTATTAATGTGCAAATTATTTGGTAAATTTAGCATAATACCAAAAAAAAAAAATGTTTGCATTAAATGTATAGATATATCTAGCTAGATAGAATCAAGATTATATTTCATTTTCTTATTTTATTTAGGTTTCCGAACACTTGTACATTGGCGGTTATCCAGGATATCATGAAATCCAAGATGTAACAAAGTTTAATTTTGATGGATGTTTAGATATGGTACAAATTGATTCAATACAAGTAAATCTTAACAAGAATGTTAATGCGTATGGTATTATTTCTGGATGTCCGGAAAAGGTAAAATAATTACATTAAACATGTACTCATAAACTTAAAACATATTATAATATTGAATGTATTTACAGGTAGCAAGTCTTGTATCATTTCAATCTGGTAGCAGAGGTTACGTCAAATGGCTAAAAGAAACCATGTCAGATAATATGATTGATATAATATTGCGATTTAAAACCAGTCAACCCGATGGTTTATTAGTATTTAGTGTAGATGGGCAATACGTTTTTTCATTGCGAATGGAACATGGAATTTTGACATTTAAAAGCGGAGGTGTTCAAGTTTCTTCCACACAATCTACACGATATGATGATGACCAATGGCATGTAGTATTTATAGCTCACACAGATAAACATCTTCAACTACTAGTCGACGATTTTGATAGTTTCCAGTATGTAATAATTTTTATTTAACATAACAACCTATACTG
Organism: Eriosoma lanigerum; assembly: GCA_013282895.1. Lineage (NCBI taxonomy): Eukaryota > Metazoa > Arthropoda > Insecta > Hemiptera > Aphididae > Eriosoma > Eriosoma lanigerum. Next base: position 35,612,544 of record CM023358.1, read on the forward strand.
TTAAAACTAAAAATTGTTTAGATCTGAACGCCCTCCAAATCCGGTGAGGTTCCTGTACTCAGACTTTTTCTTTGGTGGTGTATCATCGGAAGTTGATGCAGCTGCTTCAATATCTCCATTCTTTGTTGGTTGTATTGGCGATGTAACATTCAATGGAAAAATAATTAATTTTGCTCAGCTTACTGAAATACCAGGAGCTACTATTGGTAGATGCACTGGACCACCATTATCTGGATTTAGACCACCGAAGCGTAATAATACAAGTAATAAAAATCGTAATATTTATATATAATGAAAATTATAACATTTTCATGAAATGTAATTGTCATTTATAATTAATTAATAGTTAAGTCAAAACCGCCACCTCTATGGGAAGATCTAGAAACAACCGTTCCACCTATTGTACAAACTACTCTTAAAGTTCCTCCAATATTTAATCCAGTTGAAATAACCACTATAAGTGCGCCCCCAATAAGTTTATGTGCACTTCCAGTAAATCCTGAGGAGGATACTGATTTAAATAAAGATAGTGGATTTAGATTTGGTATGTTAAATTAATATTTAGTCTTCAGTAATAAGTTGAAATTTTACCAATAATACATTTTTATTTCAAGGAAACATGTTGGGAAGTAGATTAGAATACGATTCATTACCAATAAAAAGTAAAAGTAATGAAAATGAAATGTCAGTAGACGTAAAGACTACTAGTGCAGATGGTATAATATTTTATACGCAACAACACGACGGCAATGATGTTATGGCTGTTTATTTAAAAGAAGGAAAAGTAATATAAATCTACATAACAAAATATACGGTCTAATCAAATTGAAACATTTATTTTTTTTTAGGTTTACTATCAATTTAGTTGTAATTCTATACCAATAAATATCGTAGCTCAAATGCCAATTCATGATGGGGAATGGCATTCTGTCAAATGGACTAGATCTAATTCTAATGCTCAACTAATTGTAGATGATACAACAGTTGGATCCAGCGATGTGGTAGATTGTAAGTTTAATACGTCTCCGCCATACTATTATGGAGGCACTAATCCATCAAATCACGGAAAAGTTATTGAATCTATAGTAAGGATAAAATACATAAATTAAAATTAATTTTTTAATAATTTCTATTAATTCCACAACTATTCATTATATCATAGCAGATTTAATTATAAACACATTTTTTTATAAATATTTATATCGTCCATAATTTATCGTTATAATAATAAATTATAACAATACATCAAATTTTAGGGAATGAATGAAACATTTATAGGATGTCTTCGCAAAATTAAAGTAAATCTCAAAGATTTAGAACAGCCTGATCGTAAACCTGGAGTATCCAGATGTTCAGAAAAAGTTGAAGAAGGGGCATTCTTTTACGGAAATGGTGGTTACATTAGATTGTGTAAGTTAAAACTAATAATTTTCAATTAATATTGTTTTATTATTATTACCATTATAAAATTTATATTTCAGTGGACAAATTTGTTATTGGCAAAGAAATGGAGATTAAAATGGAAATAAAACCAAGGAGTGTTGACGGAGTTTTGATGTCGGTGCAAACAAATAAGAAAAACATCTTAATGTTGGAAATGAAAAATGGTACAATATCGTTTACTGTGGATGTTGGTAGAGGTCCAATTTCTGCTTCAAATACACCACCATACTACTTGTGTGATGGCCAATGGCATGAGATTAAAGGTGAGTAAAAATGAATTTAATATTTGTTATATGATTGAATATCTCCTCACAATTAAATATATTCAATGATCAAATTATCTTTACTGCGTTTAATTTCATAACTTTTTAACTTTGTAACTACGAAAAATTGATTTAAATTTGAACACATGTGTGTATGTAAAAATTACAATGATGTTTAAATACTTATTCGTGTTTTTCACAATTATTTTTCAGCTGAAAAAAGAAAAAATATCGCTCAGGTAAGTATAGACAACGCTAGTATATTTTCGATACCAACTGAATATGGTAAAGTCGGATCAACAAACAGTGCTACAGCCAAACCATTGTTCATTGGTGGAAACCCGCGTAATAACTCAGACAAAAAATACTTAGGATGTATACGAAATGTTGAGGTTTCTAATCATTTGACTGAAAAGCTCATATTTAAGAAGTTTCCGACCCAGCTGGTACATGGAAATGTTACATTAAGCTTTTGTCCAACAATTTAAAGTTACTATCCAATATCCTGTATAGACGATTAAATAACAACTAATATAATAATATAGTTACACTATTTTTAAATTTATATTATAATATTTTTGTAAATAATATTTTTATTTCATGATTAATTAATATATCGCTTGGTAATTTTTAGATTATGTAATATTTAAGTAGAACCGATTGAGTAGTATAATATTGTACAAAATAGTAATACGTTTATAACCGGTAAGACACTATTCCATAATATTATAATACATCATAAGAAAAATGAAAACTTAAAACAAATGTGACTTTGTAAAAACTATAAAATATATATTATATTACACTAATATGCTTATATAAATCTGTAATATAGTACAAAAGTATATTATATCAAATACAAATTTAATGTATAATACAAATTGTACAGACGTGTTTTTCTTATCATATTTTATACTCGTTCAAGCTTGTTTACAACAGTAAAAAATGTTAATATATTATTATGTACACAAAAAATAGTTTGTTATGGGAGAAAATATTAAGACTCTAGAAATTAGACTTTAGATGAGGCCCATCAGACCCAATTCAGGTTTGTAAATCTATTTTGTAAAAATATATACTTGACAATATTGTGGGAAAACATACTATCGTCCAATAAAAGAACAATTGTATCGTATTCGTACACAATTTTGATTATTGAGAATATGACAAGTATTAAAAGGTATCAAAAACACGTTATTTGTTTTGGTCGTCAAACGATTAATGTTCATGGCTTTTGGCCGTGCGAAATTCGAGCTCTGGCTGCGCGGAGGGGCGTTTGTTTTGCAACGAAACTGGCCAGTTTGATTTTATTGGCAACGCGTCAACGGACGGGCGGACGTCGTCGAAGGACGCGTAAGGGTACCCCCTACGCGTAACTCAGTGCCATTTCGTCCATCAAATCTGCTGTAGAAAACGTTTGGTAGTAATCGTAAAACACATTATATAAGTATTGTTATAATTTACTTGCATTAAGTATAAATTATATTCATACTAACCGACATTCTGTTCACGTCCAGTCGTTAATTCCGAACTCATTTTCAGCTCAGGTAAGTGCATAAAAAATATAATATATATTTTTGTTTTTTTCCCTATACCACAAAATGACGATTGATAGATTAACGAAATGATAATTTTGACGTTTTCCTCGAAAAATAATAAACGTTCGCAGCATTCCAACGTCGTTTCAGCACTGCCTTGAATATTTGCTTTTGAACTCTTCAGATTCGAACCAACCTTGCGTTTCAATTTAAACAGAAATAATACAAAAATTGTGGTAAATGACTTCTAATGAAGACTTTATCAAACTATTAAGTGATGAGTGAGCAAACTAATTTCTCTTCGTGTATAGCAACATTTTATGGATAGGCCAAAGTTATACTTTTTACTATTTTTTATTTTATAATGTATATTTTAGGTATTTCATAAAATATATCCTAAAGCTGGATCCATGACAAATAACCCACCACTTCTTAGACTACTTCAACTTTAGCTTTCACTGATAAAATATAATGTATATATATATGACTTACCTTGAACTATTATCTTAAACAAAAGTTTCTTTTCAAGATATACCTGCCTATACATTACCTATCTTCTTATATTATATGCCATATTATATAATGATTTTATGAATACTTAAGTCTTAACCTTAACTTTTTACGGGGTTAAAAGTACAAATAAACAAAAAATTACATATATTTTCGCACCGAATTGCGCGATTTCCATTACAAGACGCAGAGGAGCGGACAACAACCGCAGGGTAATGGATTTTTTACGCCTTACGTTTATAAATAGCCTTTTGGATAGTCATACATACTACTACCAACTATAAATTCAGACTCGCGCTCGTATTTGGCAAACTTTCCGGGTCAAGCCCGTCGTTCGGTCGTCCAACCTCATTTTTGTATATACCGAAACGATTAGATTCAATTCCATATAAGAATATTATATATACACTATATCTATACTCATTAAAATATATTAATTAATATTTTTACGATTTATTAAAAAATGTCATTAATTATTGACATAAATTCAATACAATTAATTGAATAATACATTGATTACATCATATTTGATTGATTTATAATATATGAAATAACAATATTCTTCAGAACGCAGAAGTTAATCAAACCATTCTAACCTATATTATATTATATACTGATATCTATAATATAAATGATAGAATTTTAGTAGGTACTTATTAGTAATAGACAACAATGGTTGTACAACACTTGTACAATCTGTTTTTAAATTGACAATTATAATATTTAATCAACTTATTTTCCTTTTTTCTCAAAATTATATTCATGGGGGTTCAAGTCGTCAAATTCAAATTTTAAAGTTACTTTTTATTTGCTGTTTTTATTGTTGTTGTGTGTTATTGCATTCTGGAAATTATTATTTCGTTGTGATTGTGTTTGTGATTTTATTAAAAATCATAATACTATATTATTTTAGAAAGTTAAAGTTATAGTCTTATAGATTTTACGGTGAACGTTCTAAATACACTGTTGCTTATAGCTTTCAATATTAATGATAAAATAACATCTTATCATATTATTAAAAAATAGTAAAAGCTATTTAAATAATATCAATAACTTGTAGTTTTACTTTAAAATTTGGATTAAGAATGTAATTTAATCTTCATTCTTTGTAGACTATAACTTTCCGATTTACAAAACATATACCTAATATCTAAATGTAAAGTTTAATATTTTCAGTCAAACTAATGAATTGTATAATTTAATATACCAAAATTATGTATATTTAATACATATATTTATAGTGTTTTAAATATAAAATAATATAATTAATTTATATTTATTGTAGAACTATTTTTAATTAATATATTATTAATAATTTAAAAATACCAATCCCAAAAAATAATAATTCTATTTTGTACAAGAATAAATGTCAATTATTAAAATAAAAATTATCTAGGTATATGATTTTAAATGTCAACATCAAATTATCATCGTTTCAATACACAACAGTAATTAAATTTATAAAATGAAAACTTGACCAAATAACTATCATAATAATTAATAAGTATATTTTTTTTAATCGTGAATCAACAAAAGTGTTCTATAAAATATAACAAATAAATACAAAATGTTAAATATATATATATACGTAATTATATATTATGCTAATTACAATTAATTGTATAAAAAATGTGCATATTTTTATTATTATTAAATGTTCCAGATTCCTGTGAACATCAATGTATAATAAAACATTTCGCTATAATAGAAATAAAAAATTGTTTGAATAATTATAAAAATTAGCATTTATAAATAATAATTTGTATAATTAATATTATTTCGATTTCATATCATATGTATTCTGTAGAATAATTTAACATTCATTAATTTTTAAGTAATAAAAATCAATTCTCGTTAAACTTTTAAAATTAAATAAACTTTTATGCTCTTAGTGTCATTATTATTTTACATTTATGTAATTAAATAATAAATACAAATAATAATTTATATAACTTTGTATAAATATAACTAAATTTCTTCTTGGGCCAAAAAACAGAATATTTTAGTTTGAAATGTTTTAACGGATATATATTTCCTTTTTATATTGCATAATTAAGTAATAGTACTCTTACTATAATGAACAAAATAGATAATTACCATATGCAGGTTAAGTTACACATATTTTATAACAGAATATGGTATATTATTAATCCACACTTTTGTATAATATATCTAGCCATAATTACTCATGAGTCTTAGTGCTCTTATACTAGAAATTAAAAACTAAAATTGAAAATAATTATCAATATTGTTATTTTCCAGTATTTTTACCTAATTTGTAATATCATACAGACATTTTTAAAAAAAATATTTTTTCAACTAACTACTTGAATAAATAAATAAAAATTAAGCTAATTTAAGTTAGCTTTTTAAAATATAACTTGATCTAAAATTTTAGATAGTAAAAACTAAAAATACGATTTGAATTGTTCTTGGTGCAGTTAGTTTAACAAAATGATTTTATTTGGAAACAAAATTAGGTAAAAAAAATATTATAATGCTAATAAAATTGATAAAAACTATACAAATATAGGTACATAATGTATCAAATAAGATTTTTATGCGGAAGGTTAATTTTGGACGTTCCTCCTTCTCTCCTTATTTCGGTCCACGGAGAAATTAGTGGTTTATTAAGAATTGAATGCAATGATATTGCATTCATGTATTCGAAAATACAATTCTGAGCAAAACTCAATATAACACAATATATTATACTCATAATCCGTTCCAAAAATTTACAACATGTGTAATCTACTTATGAGAATGTTTCTATAAAATGTTCAAACCATTATGCTTAAAAAAATTTCTGGTCTCTACGTTCAAAACTTAATTAGTTACAAAAATATATCACGAAATATATAAAATCAAAATAACGAAAACAATAATTTTACCTATTTTCTGCCATTTTTTGGTAACTTTTCTTCTCCCAAAGAAAAACTTTTAGGAAATTTGAAAAATGATATAAATTAAGTACCAAATTGATGCAATTTTCTTCTGAAAACATATCCTATTCGTGATAATTTGACCATTATTGTTAGCAAAAAAAGTGTCCTCAGACATAAAAAAAATATATCATTGTAAAACCAATAATTTCTTCGCTTCATTCAGAATCTAAATTGATTATTAAAAACATGTACCTAATTAGTTTCATTAAGAAAAAAGGTGTCTTAGTTTTATGTATGAAAAATATCTTAAAGTAATTTTGTTTTTTATCTAAAAAACATATTATAAGAAAATTTTTTTTCTATATTTCAGTATTGTATTAATTGTTTAAAAGAAATATAATAGGCATGAATTTCCTAGTTTCTTAAACTCGTGAATATGGAACTCCTATTTGAATTTTGTCTAAAATATATACATACCTAAAATCACAAACCTAACTAATTATAAGCTTAACGCTTATAGCATAGTTAATAATATACTATATAGGGGTTTTTGGTATAATCATATTATAATCCGTCAATCTTTATACGTTTGTATGAAAAAAAAAAAAAAAAAACGATTATGATCGAAAAAAGGATTTAAATAGATCGGAATACAAATTGTATGAGATAAAAAAAAGGTTCATTCTTAAAACACTGTGTTTATACAAATATAATTTTGATATTTAAAATATTTCAGGTGCCTGTTTATAATATTATATTCGCGTAATACACGAGTATGTCAGAAAGACGGACGTTATTGAGCCGTCCCCGGACTCGGGTGTACGATTGCAACTACAACATCGGTGAGGGTTACTACAAGCCCATGATGGACCACCTTGACCGCAAGTATTATGGCACGTCGGCCGCAAAACCTTTGACAACTGGATCGTTCTTCGAAACTCCCAAAAGCAGCCTGTTTGGCACGTCGACCTTCGATGATTACAGGTCGTCGTCGCCTATACGGTCGCGGCGCAGCGGGTCCGACTCCCGGCTGTCGCTGGCCGACGACGAATTTGAACAAGAGGTAAGCCATTAGCGATTTAATCATATATTATTTATAATCAGATGAGTCTATAATATGTATAGATTATTTTACACTTTTGTCTGATTAATCAATCTCAAACTCAAAAATATAGAGGCACCGATAACTTATTGCATTTTATATAGTAGACAATTCTTCGGGTCGAGCTTGGCCGAGTGGTCTAAACTCATGTTTCGGCGCACGAGGATCCAGGTTCGACTCTTGGGTATCCACGGGTTTTTTGTGTGTGTGGTGGCGGCGTCTGGACTCTGGAGCAAGCCCGGCCACACAATTCCTCGAAAAAGAGCCCAGTCATGTTCTAATTAACCGAGAACAACAACCATCTTCTTCGATCCTCCTCTTGACAATATGATTGATTATATAATAAATTATTATAACTCCTTATAATTTTATTTTTTAGTACTACTATAAAAAAAGTAATAATAATAAAGTGCTCAAGAAATTTGAAACAATACGTCATTCGGTGGAGGACTGATGTTTTAATATGTAATAAATATTTAAATATATTATTTTCTTCTGAAAGTTCTTTTATATATTATATTTTTAGTTTATATTAACATTAATTGTTGGTACCTATTCTTATACATAATTATTAATATTATTATTATTATTAAACCTTAATTTTTTGAAGATAAAATACTAGGCATTAACAATTAACATATTTAAAATATAGTATTAAAGTTTATTACTTTTATAATTACCTACTACCAGTTAATACCAAAGTTAATACTTAATGCCTATGTAGTAAACTAGTAAACTTATTTTCTAAGTAAGTTTAGTATAATTACATATTTAATTAGCTCAGTGTTATTTCATAATGTTTAATTGATGAATAATTATGACCATCAATATCGCAGTATTATTATGATACGTAGTTTAAAATGATTAAATGATTAAAATAAAATTATACTTATCATTTAGATAAAGACAAAATTATTAAATCCTATTTGATTTTACATTTAATGATTAAAATTATATTAAGTAGGTAGACATTATGTAATAATAATGGTTAATATATACCTAATAATGTTTTGAATACGAAAAATTAGGTAACAATAAATTTGATTTATATTATTTTAATACCCATGTATCGTTTTTTTAGCAAACATACTCATATAAGATATAACTCATAATCATATATATTATATACAAACATACGATCAATGTGTATAATAATATATTATATTTTATATTTTACATATACCCAAACGGTCAAACATCTTTCAAAGAATTTCATTTAATAGAAATAAGATATAAGAGGTAGGTATGAAATTTGAATATATTATATTATTATTAAAATAATATGTATTGTTTCGTTTTTTATCCAATGTACCATTACAATGCAGTGATACCATTTTTGATGGATGTTATTTATAACTGAATTGCTAATGTAATTCTATATAAATTCATTAATCATTTTTTAGCATATTATTTTCATTCTTAAATATTTACAAAGCAGCACAAACTTTAGTTTTTAGTGTTTATTCAAATGTAATTTCATTCAATCGTATATTAATTTTCTTGAATGTGATTAGTATATTATAAAATTATAAAGTTATCCCTTAGTAATATATTTTTGTATTATTCAACGATTCATATTTACTGACTCGTTACTATTATGTCTCTCATAATCTTATTTTTAACACATTTTACAATACTAACATTTTTCATTCATTACATTCTGTCAAATAGGTAATTTGTTAAATTTATAGGCACATCTTATTTTTAATAAAATAAAAAAGAATGGTTCCTAAAATCAAATTAAGGAACGTAGATGTAGTACCTACATTTTATTCAGTAGATACCTACTGAATTACCAAATTCCTACCGGGAAACAGTTAAACAATTCAATTAAATATATTTGGATATTCTTTATTTCCCATTTGCATCTTTTTTCTTAACCTATCAATAATAAATGCAATAAATATGTGTTATTTTACTAGGTTAGACTCATTATTAGAAAATGTGTAATATCGCGTATAAGTAAGAACTTCTGTAAACAAATGGTGAATTCGTTAAAAGTTAAAAGTTAAGACCTTGATCTGTAAGTAAACCGTAAACTGTAGATAGTAATAAGAATTAAGAAGGTTAGATAATTAGATCACAGAAAAACGTGTAATTTACACCTTGGAATATACCCAAAATAAAAGGATGTCATTGTGTATGAAAGTCTCATATATATTATATAAATACCTATTTTTAACATCTATTTTTGGCATTGTATTTTTCAAAACATTTTTACAAGAGTAAAAATAATCAACGAATGGTTTACATTATATATATTACATAATATATATATATTATTATGTACTATGTAGCCACACGTATCCAGGTATAAAATAAAATAGTATAGGTTTAAAAAAGTGTCACGCGTTTGGAAATTATGAGATATTCTTATATCTATAACTTTACTAGAAGTCTTATTAATAGCAAAATGTATAGAATTTTTTCTATTAAAGCATGTAAAATAAATTTAACTTGATTATAAATCCTCATATCTGTATCAGCTTTATATTATGGTGTCATAATATTGATATATTAAGTACATTAATAAATGGCATATGTCATTTACCCTGTATAAATAATGTACCTACTTCATACTTGTATATCTTTGTGTGGCTTTATTTTCAAAGTTATCAGATCTATTATTTATTTATTTATTATTGATAAATGCTAAATGGAAATTACAGAAAAATTAATACTAGAAATATACAATAAGTAAGATGTAAAGTAAGAACAAAACATAACAAAAATATAGTTATAGATAAAAGAAAAGAAAAGTGGTCGAAGTAAATTAATTAACTATACTGAGCATAAAAATGGAATGAAAGTGACTATAGTAAGTGTAATACATAGAGGAGGAAAAATAAGGAACGAAGCTACCTTATATGTTATAAAACAGAATTTAAAGAATGTATCATTAATGACTGTTCGTTGTTTTCTTTTAAATAAATTGTTAGGAGTAGGTTTAGGTGTATATGTAAGTGTAAAATATCTCGCATTAAATATTCATTTTGAAATATTACATAATTACAAGTTACATTTTATAATCTTAAAAAATATAACAATTTTGTTTCTATTTTAATTAAAATTTCATTAGTTTTATTTTAAATTTCTATGAAGTGTTTTTTTAATCATTAATAATCAAAATTTAAAGAAAATGTATATTCTATTAGGTATAATTTCAAAACGTATTATAAACATAATATTACGTAATAACCTGTTAGCAAGACGTTTTTCTTCATAATTTATTTATTTTATTTAACCATATAATTCTGGACTGTATTATTATTTTTTCAATTAAATTTTAGAATTTTTAGAAAAAATCATAAATATATAAATTGACTATCTCAAAATTTTAATTATTATGAAAACAACATTTTTCTTTTATAATAATAATCATATTTCTCGACTTATTTATACGTAAATAGATTGTAAAAATAAGCTTTTAAAAGTATGTAGTATATCAAAAATGATTGACAAGGACAAACACTGCTGGACATCCTGTATAATATTTAATTTTTATTGGTAACCAAATTATTGATATTAATAAATATTTATATTTCTGTAAGTATTAGACATTTGATTTATTATCTACCATTCACAAACCGTAAATTATTTTTATATTATTTTAAATATATGATACTGCTTTGTAAACATTTTTTTATAAAAATCGACGATTATTCATGATTCGCTTTTTAAGTTAATTTATAGAAATATTACTTATTAAAACCATCTCAACACGAACACCCCGAAATGAAACATTTAGTTATAAATTCTAATTAGGTGGATTCATATTTTAACTATATATATAGAAATCAGTAGTTTTATTTTTATTCAATTTAAATATTATTTTCACATTTTTTACCAAAATGAAATATCAAATAAAAATTGTTAATCCTATAAATAATTTATGTTATAATCTCAGAAAAAAAACGTGACCTTCAGGGTACCTATTACCGTTATATGCCAAAATGTGTGGTTTTTATATATCCGAAAAACATTAAACTTCAATATTTAGATTTTTTTTTTTAATATTTAACCGCATATTTGACTATTAATAATTATTAATATGTATTAAGTATCTTACTAGTTATCGTTCTATAGTATAATGTAAAAAAAAATGATCAAAAACTTGTATAAAGTGTTTTATTGTATACACTTAAAATAATAAAACTGTAATGTCATTATAAAATAAGAATAAATTATTTCAATTTTAAAAGTGAATAAAATCTGTAAGTACATTGAATGGTATTCATATTATCTATTTATAATCCAAAATAACTAAAAACGAATTATAAAATTCACTGTTTAATATAGGCAGTAACTATGTAGTAGGCAGTATCAATGTAACCATTGATTATAGAATGGAATATATACCTTACTAATACCATTGATTAGGTATAGATATAATATCTATAATATTTATCTACAATAAATGCTAATACTAAAATAAACATATTTATATTTTTTATGATATTTCATTAACAAACAAAAAAACATATAATAAATATAATATACTTTCAATTCCCCAGTCTATTTATGTAATTTTTAAACCAAATAATAATAACCAAATATTGATGTTATGCTTTTGTTAAATCTTAATTAATCAAACATGATGTGTTTTATTTTCGAACTAACATTACCATTACATCAAAGTAATATTTAAAAATAAAACGGGTAAACTATAGCATATGCATACGAACGAAAATAATACAATAGAACAGTAGAAACTAGAAAGTTCAATTATTTTAATATAATGAATCGAAACCAAAGAATGTTTCCAGTATTGTTATTATTTTTATAAAATCAATAATGGTAATAAATACTGTGTGAACCATGGTAACGAAAGTCGCGACAGATGCAATAAAAATAAACATGCAATGTACTAAGTACCTTATGTACTATTATTTTATAGTAATAACTAAATTAGTTATTAATCCTATTGCTTAATAATATGAAAACCTAAAATCTAAAAAACCAGGGCAGTCGATTCCGAACATTTCTCCATCGTCCCATCAGTTCTCGCATAGGTTGGTGGTGGAATGTTATTATGAAATTATATTATACATAAGATTTGAATGCAATGATATTTCATTCGTAAAAATGATTTTGAGCTAAACTCATAGGCGCAATTAAGTGAGAGCTAGAACTTAGCACCACCAAAATTTTTTTTAGCACCCCCAAAATTTGAAATCTAGTTGCACCTATGACTGAGCTCGTCAGTTATATAATATACTGATAAAATTTATTTTTCCAAACTTTCTATAGTTATCAAATAAAGTACTACAGACAAATTAATTATCATAAAATAATGAAATTTGAGTTTGTATAAAATGTAGACTCCGCGAATGTTGCAGTCTTTCAACCATTTTTCGATAGTTTTTCTTTCAACAAAAATAAACTTTTGAGAAATTCGAAAAATTAGTCGAATAAAGTAGGTACCAACTAGACAAAATTATCTAACAGAAAACATAATAAGCGACAACCATTTTGGCAATTGTGACTTAGGCGTGTTTATACTTAGTTAATTTAAGACAATTATTATTTATTAATGGTAATATTATTGATTATCAATCAAATGAATGTGACATGTGTTACCAACATATAATTTAAATGGTAAAAAATAATGATTATTACAATAATCATACAAATAAGAACAATCTTCGACATACTATATGTTGTTAGAAGGGAAAAAAACGATTTAAAATTGATGTTTTTTAAATTAAAATATTTAAAACAAATCAATTCTATGGTGTCCCTTATTTGCAAAAAAAAAATCGTCACGTTATAATAAATGATTAAATAAGCGATTTAATAAAATTTAATATGATTATGTACCTATAATAAAATATATTATGTTTATACGATAATAGGTGAGTGCATTGCGCAAGGCTCGGGCGGCCCAGGCGGCAGCTGCGAGGACAGCTTCGCTGGAGAAAGAATTCGAGTCGGCGTTTAACGGGTTCGCGTCTGACGGCAAACCGAGGGCGCGGCTCAACTACGCGGAGAAGATATTGGATACGGTAGGCCTGAACAGCAAGTCGCAAGAGGCGTTGGAGGACGAGATATTTAAAAAGCGCACCAAATCGTTTTACCGTGACGCGGACGACGCGGCAGCCTTGGCGGAACAGCAGGCCAACAGCCGGTGGTCGGCCGCATTTAAGGCTCAGTTGCAGGACGCTGCGGACGAGAAGTCTGCGGGAGAACTGGCGGCCGCGGCCCGGGCCCGCAAATCTAAGGCTCGTTTGTTGGACATACAAAACGAGTTGGACGGTATCGCCGAACGGGACGCGGCTCGCCAGAAGCGTTCGGCCAACCTTAAGGCGTTGTTCGCCGACAACGAAGCGCTCACCGAGTCAGTTAGCACGTTCAAGAAGAAATCGTCGAAAAAAGTGTCATTTTAAATGAACCGTTAAAGCACGCCGTCATTTTTAAAAATAATATCACTCAAATCTCTGTCGCTCTGTTTTTACATTACAAAGACATATATTATAATTTGTCAAAGACATGTTATACTTATACCTACTTACATAGTTACGTTTACATCAAGTTATAATTATAATTTGTTGTACTATCGTACTTAGCAGGTAATAATAATAATAATAATAATAATATTTTATCCGGTTTTGTTTTGTTTTATTTGTTTTAATTTTTTATTTATTATCAATTTTGGTCGTCGAGTATAGTATGAACGGAGTGAAATAAAATAAAATACTCATTTCAATATAAACTTACATCACGCTCAAACTTTGTTCATTTTGTTTTCTTTCTTTTTTTTTTTTTGCATTTGTGTGTATTTCTAAGAGTAAACGACTATTAATGAGTTATAATAAATAGCCATCAAGGCAACATTACAACCACATGTTATATTATAATAATAATAGTTATATAATAATGTCTAAATCACAACTATATAGGTTTATAGGTACTATATTATGTTAAATGTTTTGTAAATACCTATAATGTTTTTAGACAATGTTTTGTTTAATTGTGACAAAAATGCCACGAAATAAAAATTATAACGAGTTGTATTGAATAGTCGAAATATATTGAATAGTCGAGAAATGTTTTTATTGAATTGCATCACGTTATTTCGGTTACCGACTACTACCATTACTACCACTACTACCACTATACTCACTAGTTACTACTGTAGCCTATATATTGCAATATTTTAATATGTAATGCGTACTGTGACGACTTTGAACGAATCAAAAATATCGAATTGACATTATTGGCATTTGGCACTGTTGTTGTTTAAACAATACCATCAGAAGCAAAAACAACCGTATAATATTTACTACTATTGTAATATTTATCAAAACTCTTCGAACATTGAGTAACACGTAAGCTATACAGTTTGAGTTTTGTTTACTAATAGATACAATAACAGTACCTATAAGTGTAAGTAAATATAATAACAAGTTTATACACTTATCACAAACATGGGTGTACAGTTAGATACACACAAAAGTCGAATACAAATTTAGTTTAATTTGATTAACTAAGTAATAAGTTATAATTTATAAATATATATTACCCAATAGTATGTCCGATGTCGTGTTTCTTGTTTGGTATATAGAAAATTGAACAATTAGTATTTTAGTAACCACTTTGTGATTATCAAAAATATAAGATTTTCTCAATAATCAATATGGAATTATGTATAGGTTATATACCTATATATTATATAAACTTCTTTTATAGCGACAATAGATTAAAAAGTCTTAAATATGCGAGAAGATCGATATAATTAATTATGTATACATTAGATAAAATAAAAAATACTCATTCGGTTGATTTCTCAATATGAAAATAAATACGTATGATCTATTTTTTAATATAATGGTTTGTAGATTTATTTATACAAATAATAATACCAATTAATATTATTTATAAGGTAAAAATAATATGTGGATATTTTATGAAATATAAATGATGTAGAGTTCAATTTTGTTGGTTGATAGTTCTATGTGTATTATAGTAGATTTTGATTTTTGATTTTAAGCTAAGTCGTCTGCTTTCAAAATTATAAAATTAGTTATTTTGAGCATGTAATCGGTCTTTAATGGTCGGCCGCGGTACATCCAGTACATTAGGATTACGTCCTAATGTTGACAATGTGACCCTGAAATAAAAAAACAAAATTAGATTAATGGATTAAATTGAACTCGATTTTATAATTAAATGTACAAATTGTTATTTTAGGTACATATTAGGTATTTATATGATAGAAAAACACCGATCTACAATCAGATAGGTACTCAGATCTATAAATATATAGTTAAACATTACGAATATTTATTGTTGTTTATTAAAAGTATTGCTTATGATTTAATAGTAAGTAATCTAATTTAGAATGCTCATTTATTTCTATATATAAGTCTTTATTGTAATAGAACTACCATTTATTTTACTAAAATATATTATTCTGCAATTATATAGTTATTCATATATTAAAAATTAATTTGAATAATAATTGGTATGGAAAAATTATTGTTTATTAAAAATAAAATGTAAATATATAAATTTATTTTCGTGGACATTTTTTTTAATTTCGGTGCGCTAATTTAAAAACTTTATCTGAGAGACGTCGTAATTTTGATGTGTCATTTATTTTTAACTTATTGAATGGTAAATCGACTCTCCTGATCTGTTAGAAAAATTACCATTTGCTGTTCATTCCTTTAATTCAAGATATACGATTTTATTTTATAATAATTTTCATGGAACTAATTATAGTAACACGTCTTATTTCGATGGGATTTTGGCACATTAAATAATTTGCCCAATATTGATATTTTTTACGATCTTTTATTTTATTTTTTAGGTAAGTTATAATGTTGATATTAATTTATGTTCCTTTTTAATATTTTCGTATTATTTTTCTGTAAATATATTAAAATTAGTTTTATTGTACTCTATATCCTTTGGGTGTTGAAATTCAAATAAATAAATAATTTAATATTTTTAAATCGACGCATTAGCTAAAAACTATATGATTGAAGAAAGTCGTTTTATTGCGACTTTACGAGTTTAACAACGAGTTTGTTTATATTCTTCACTTAAACCTAAAAAACGGGATATCTCGTGAAATCTTAAAACCTTTTAATTGTGAATGATAATAATATTTAGTTATCATAGTATATTTTATACCATGGTGTTCCGATGAGTTGGTCGTAGTACTGTCTGTAATAGTAGTGCTTGTCGTGGTCGGCACGGCAAATGGACGGTATGATCTTGTAATCGTTGAGCTTGGACTTGATCAGAGGGAAGTCTGATGACGAAAGACGGCGACCGTCTTTGGTGCACGTCCTGAGCACGCGTTCCTCCCACGTCTGCGGCATCGGCACTGGGTCGTAAAGTCCCCGTTGTCGTCTGTCCATGTACCTAATGTATTCGTCGTAGTAGTTGTGCTGATAATCGTACAATATATTGTACTGTAACCTGATCGGTCGGGCCCAGTGTCTGAAGATCCTGCGCCTGTCCTTTTCTTCGATCTGCATCACCGTCAAAACCGACAAACGGATTACAAAATTAACAACATTATTATACAATTGAAATTCATCATAGTACCTCTCCAGTAATAGAAAATATTAGATTTTTTTTTTTTTTTTAAATTTATTAAAAACAAATTGGCAGCACTAAAGTCCCTTTTGGTTCAGATGAACACGCAACTAACTTAACCTATCTCAGACAAAAATGTTTTGAAATATATACAAATAGAAATGTTATATGATCATAATATCATGTATACAGTACATACATACTATAGGAAGTTAAAAGTTTCGACTAATACAATGATGTTATTATCACGGAAAATTTAACGGTATTCAATTTGAATGCGATGATGGTACCTTAAATTGTTTTTGCTTAAGATATTATAAAGTGAAATAATTCTTTGAACATAATAATAATAAGTATTATGTTACAATTATTGATGCCCTTTAAAAATTGTCAATCTAAGCATAATATATAAATGCGTCTCTGAGTATATCCATTATTGTTAAGTTCAATTATATAAGACGTTTAGTTATATTATATAATTACATTTCAATCACAATTTTTTCTTAATCAACTCGTATAATAGGTACCTACATTAATGACTAATGAGAATGATGGGCAAAGTGAATAAATTGCATATTTTTAAATTCATTTTTACTTACCGCCAGTTTGTATGTTTTCCGCCATTCGGCTGGTGGTTTGGGCGCTTCGACCGGTTTTTCCTCTACTTCAGATTCCTGTGACTCTCCGACGACTTCTTCGCCGCCTGCAGCATCTGTAAAGTCCGGGATATCATCATCCAACATCCATGCTGGTGCATCAGGATCAGCCATTATTTATACGTAAAAAATCGTCGAGGGACTGGACTAAAATATATAATATATCGTAATAATATTTTTTGTTTATATAGAATACAAATAAAATTAAAATAAATATGTACCGTCTGAAATTAAAGACAAACACACGAACTTTAACTGAATTCCAATCCAATAAAGTACCGACTGAATACTTAAATGAATCGATCACCCCTTTGGCCCACACAACTTATAATTCACTTATGGCCATGAGTATGGCTCATGCCCAATATTTCAGGGATCACAAAATGTGCAATTGAAATCTTGCATAAAGCGCCCCCGAATACGTTCGAAAGTGCGGTAACCACATAAATTTTGCATATAGATATTGGTCTTCGATCACAATATTTGGAACCATTGAGAATTCAGATCGGATACGTGTCTTTTTTGGCGCCGGTATACTTTTTATACATCGCATTGTGTCCTAATTGTCATTGTCAATGGTGAACAATGCCAATATTTTACGATGAAGAAACCTGTAACGGCTTTTGTTTCAAATTTGTCATAATTGTTTATTATTATTTAAAATTTTGAAATATCGATATAAAAATGTTTATAGATTTGCTATAGATTAGTATATAAATATATATATTATATATTATATATTTACATTTACTCTGTTTACTCTACTATGTGTTTAAACTCCAAAATTCCTCGGATATTGGGGATTTGTATAAAAAATAAAATAATTACGATGAATAAAAAATTAAAATTAAAAAAAATATAATGAAAAATTAATATTTATTCTTGGGAATCCATGAGATGTCAGTATGTCACAATGCTGCAATGTGTTAACTTAAAAAGGGAAATATTTGATAATTTTAGGGAAATGTATTATTATATTAATACATAATTGCATTTATATTTGGCTAAGCAATATGGTCTTGACCTCTTTATTTATTCATTGCCATCCTAACAACAAAAAATTGGCCTCGATGGTCAATCTTATCTCAAAATGTTTTAAAAATAAACTATTGACAACAAAATAATTGGAAAATTCAAAGCTCAAGTTTTTAGGTTTACTTTTTATGAATTAAAATATCTATTCAACCTGATATCCAAAGCGTTTACCTATACATAATTTATTTAACAATCATAATAATTATATTTTAAAATGTTTACATTATAATAAGATACCTATTGTGAATTATAATTTATGTATTTGAAAAATAAGTAATGACAATAAATAACTCTTTTTTTTTTTTTCTTAATATACCTAAATATATAAATATATTAGTGGAAATTACATAGGTATACGTTTTCAATATTACTTACCTACATTATTTGTGTAAGCCAGAATTCTGATCACTCTGTATTATTTATATAGGAATATTATGAAATGATCCAATTACGATTTATGAGACTGAAATATCTCTTTACAAATTTGTTTGTCCCCAAACAAATGGTCCGATAAATTATTTCTTTTTTAGTTTCAACATTAAATGTTAAATGAATTATGCATATACCTAATGTTTTCAATTTTTCATTTAAGTCTATAGTCTATACCTAAGAGTCTAAGACTATACATAATATATTATATAAGTATACAAATAATATTTATAACATAATTAAAACATTATAACTTATGTCTTATACAATATATATAACTATAACAAGACATACATCAGTACACATATAAGCATAGGTAAGTACATATATGATGACAGTTATATAATAATTTTAAGTGATTTACATTATAGTATAATTTTTATTTTAAATAAAAACCTCAATGTCTGATCACAAAATAAGTACAATGTTCTGTTTCTGAGTATAGGTAATATCTATAATCTATATCACTAATATCTATACTAAGACTAAGTACCTACATAATAAACATTTTTTTTTTTTTTTAATGGTGCCGATGATTTTAAAAATGTTTGGCCAGTTGCTTGTTCTAATAAAAAATTCTAGTTTCACTTCTGCATAAGTATAATAACATTTATTCAATAGTATTGAATATCCTTTATATTAAAAACGTATTCAAATTAAATGTATAAGCCACCGTACACCAGACACAATTCATATCTTATACAAAATTAAACGGGTGATGATTGCTAACAGTGTATAAAATATAATACCCCGGATATCAGTGGCTATTTTTGTGTGTACTATGACACACTTTGTGCACTACGAAAACACAAATATACAATACGAAAAATAAAAATGTGTACCTACCACACTACCTGTGTTTTTATAATGAGTAGGTACAATGTAATAAATAATAAGGTACATCCAGAAGCTACTAAGCAAACATAGTTTCAAAGTGTTTTTCGGTTTCCCTAATGCTTAGAAAGATGAAAACAATAAACTAAAACAATAAAACATGTATAAAAAATAAGATTTTTTTTTAATAATAAAATACATGGAAATTAATAAAAATATTTAAAAAATTTAATGGCGTACTAAGGCTTTTATTTTATGGGAGGAGTAAGAAATTTAATTTCTCCCTCTTTTATAATTTTGAACGCTTATCCACATAAATAATGCTCAATTCACACAATACAGTATACGAGCCATAGGTGGGGGGAATTCCCCCATCGTTACCACAATAAGTAAACCATGAAAAATATGCACTACGGAAAATCAGAAAAATAGTCACTATCGGATACGTTGATATTTCAGAAATTGACGTTATCTGGCAATAATGATAATAATTTCGACTGAACACTTCAACTTCTAGGCGTAATTGTTGTAACTTGTAAAGTGTATCATTCTTTTTAACATTGTGTTTTAGTCTTTTAAACAATTTTTAAAATACATCTTTGAAGTTAAATAATTTTTAATCGAATTGTTTTAACAGAGCGTACCAATAAGTATTGACCATTGGCTAAACTCCTATAGGCTTTAATCAATTTTAATTCTTTCAAATTTAAGATATAGGTAGTAGGTTGTAGATATATTCTATTTCTATTTTCTATATTATAGGTAAAATATAATTTATACAAATTTAATCCCTCTGACTCTCTGAACAATGAAACAAAAGACTAATATTTTGTTTAGGTGGTATGACAACAATTGACGAAGTATTGATTTAAGTATTTTTATTTAACTATTTTAGTAACATTTATATTGGATGCTACTATTAATTATTGCTTAAAACTTTCATAAGTTTTTCATATTATTATTTGTTTATTTGTTTATATTTTAAATATATAAAGTATAAAATAATACAACATTCTTTAATATTTGTTAATAATTTAATTGAATATTATATTACTCTAATAATATTTTTTATAAACATATTTTGAAAAATATATATAATTGTTTTATAATTTAAATTATTTTTCGGACTCTTAATTTCGTGCTCTCATAGTGTAATGGCGGCACCTTAGTTAGAAACCTAACCATAGGAACCTCTGCTATAGAGTAATAACAACATAACAGCTCACAAAAAATAACTATCTAATTTGTTATCACACAATTATTATTTAAGATTAATTTTCATTATGCTCAAAATATTATTTAATTATAAATTATATGATTTAAATAAGACAGCGAAAAATCCAGCATCAGAAACTCAAAATTCAGAAATAGCTGAAATCTGAAGTCATTGACACTAAATTGGAAGATTCGAGTAACAGTATTTCGGAAGATGTATACGTCATTTATTGCGTCACTGTAGGAGTGAAAACGAGCTATAGCTATTAAAATCAATAAAATTAATTAAAATATCTATATCATTATAGATTTATATATAAAATATCATTAGAAATTGATACTCGAACAGTTGAACTTAAATATATTTAACTATTTATTTAAGTCTTTAGAATGGAACGAGAAAAAAATGTATAATTGGTGCATTATTTTTTTTTTACATTTATTCAAATTATATTAATTTATAGAAAACATATTATTCAATAAAATGAATAACGTCTATTATAGGATACATGGTAATATGACTATAATATGATGCAATATATTATGTGCATAATGGTTATGGTTGCCTTCTGAAAATTAAAATTATTATAATATGATATCAATAACATAGGAATATATAGTCTGTGTTAATAGTATCAAAAAAAATAACAGAATTGAATGATGTGTTTCGCTCATAGATAGCGATAATAAAAACCTTTTATTCCATGAAGCGGTAATTGTAACGGTTTTAATTTTTTACCGGTTGTTTCCTTATTGGTAGATTCATATTATATCTCTATGTCTATGGGTAAATACTAAATACAAAATTCTATTTAGATTTTCCAATATAGTTTTTACTATAATTTTAATTGTCTAATTGTTAATTTGGTATTTTTCTGTTCAGATGTAGTTAATTAGTTAATATTTACCGCGTCTTGCCATTTTGTAGTTAGTACTTACAACTTAAAATTTATTAATTTTTATGTGCGCTTTAATTTAACATCTAATAATAAATATTTATTAAATATCGTGCAACGAACAACAAATACAGTACTTCTAACTGTTTATACAAATTAGTTAAAACATTTTTATAGTGAAAAAGTTACAATGGTAGTGCGTATAAAAACAACACATAGATGTTGATTTTTTTCTTTGTGTCTTAAGATATATATTTTTTAAAACTAGTTATATTTATCAAAAAAGTGTAACAAGATATTGGATATTGTACAGTTAGAATATTACAGGACAATGGAACCGGCAACTGATTCAATATCGGTGCGGTCTATGCGCCTTAATGAAGTGCTTAGTGGTCCAACCATTATGGCTAATTCAACCTTTAACAAAGAATTATTATTTGACGCAATTATTTTACTGTTTGATGAATGTAATAATGAATTTATGAAAAGCGATTCCCTCATTGACAATTTTGTAAACAAATGTAAGTGTTTCTTATGCATTAATAATCACATTTATCGATGTTACCTAATTATTTTTATTAGTAAAAAATTATATTCCTGTTTTCATTTTTATCTTAGTTAAAATGGCCATACCCGAGTTAAAATCTATCAGAGTCAATCGTTTCGATTTTGAATCTAAACAAGTAATTGGTAAAGGACATTTTGGAGATGTAGAGTTAGTTGTTGAAAAACATACTAAGGACATTTTTGCCATGAAAGTGTTAAAAAAGGATAATTTATTGAATCAAAGAGATGTAATTATTAATGATATTATTTTTTTTATATAAAAATCAAATGTCTAATATACAGTTTCATTATTATTTTAGATTGCTTTCTTTGAGTATGAAAGAGACATTATGGCATCATCAAGCTCTCCCTTTTTAACACAATTGCATTATGCTTTTCAAGACTTCCAAAATCTCTATCTTGTTATGGACTATCATCCTGGTGGCGATTTTGCAAACTTAATTGATAAATTTAATGGCACATTACCAGAAGAAACAGCAAAGTAATAATAATTTAGTACCTTGTAAAAAATTTAATATTTAATACTTTAACCTAATGAAACATGTTTTTCTGGTAGATTTTATATTGCTGAACTATTATTAGCAGTGCAACATTTACATACTATGGGATTTGCTCATCGTGATATTAAACCAGAAAATATGATGCTTGATCGAGTTGGTCATTTAAAATTGGTTGATTTTGGTTCTTCAGCAAAACTTAATCGTGATGGATTAATAAATGCTCGTATGCCTGTTGGTACATCTGAATATTTGGCACCTGAAATCTTACTAGTAAGTATTTTATTAATTTTTTTACCAAAAATATTGCTTTCAATTATTATATTTAGTAATCTAATTTTATCAGATTTATTATAAATATATAATATAATTAATAAGAAATTTTATTAATTTTTATTCGTTTAAATTTAAATTTTAGTTTATGCAGTCAAATTCAAGATCATTGGGTGGTTATGGACCTCAATGTGATTTGTGGTCTGTTGGTATTGTGGCCTATGAAATGGTAACTGGAGATACTCCATTTAACTCTGAACAACAAGCCGTTATTTACTCAAATATATTAAACTTTGATAATATAATGAAATATCCTACTTCTTTAAAAATATCATCATGTGAGTGTTATTAAATATTTTGTTTAGTTACTTATAAGTAATTATATGTAACTAGTGGCAATGCAAATTATATACACATACCAAAATTTAAAGCATATTTAAACTACATCCCGTCATTAATATTACTCAATTTCATCTATCCACCTTTTCATTGGTCTTCTTACTTTTTACATTCATTTTCATAACTCACCGCTTTTAAATTATAATTACAGGTATAAATGTTTAATAAATTAGAGTTTATGTATGGAGTAAACATACAAAACATGTCTTTGGGAAAACATTGTATATTATACACTATGACTATACTGTAACATAAAATGATTGTCTTACAAATTTAAATATTTATTATTTATATTATATAAAATGACATAATAATATTTCCTGTATAATAAAATTTTCAGCTTATAGACAGATGATTGAGTGTTTAGTATGTCATGTAGACAAAAGATTTACTGTTGACATGATGTTGGATTTGGGAATTTTTTCTAAAATTAATTTCAATACTTTACATGATCAAATTCCTCCATATATTCCATCACTTATGTCTGTTAATGATGTTTCTAATTTTCCAATACATGAAAGAATTAAACCAGCTCTAAATATTAATGATTTTAAAGTAAGATATACTCAATAGTTTTAAAAATGTTCAACTATAAAACTAATATTATATTTATGATATTAATTTGGTATTTTATAGAAACATAAACAGTTTTCTGGTAGAGATCTTCCATTTATTGGATTTACATATAGCATGCAAGTATCAAAACGAAATCAATCAAATTTTATGTCTAACCCTGAGTTAGAAACAACTATTAGAGTTAAACGTAAAGAATTAGAAGAAGCTCATGTTTTAATACAAGCATATGAAGACAAATTAACAGAATATGGTTCATTATTTGTTGAGAATGAGAAAAAAATTAAAAAAATGGAAGAAGAAAATGTGTTATTACATGCTGATGTGACATCCTTAAGTAGTGAATTAGGCAGATTAACTAAAATGAGTGAATCTAGTGATATTGTTGAAGATATTGGTATTACAGAAAAAAGACAAGCTGAAATGGTGAAGGTATGATTATTCAATTCAAGCGTTTTCTTGGGTTATATTTTATTATATGTTATAGAATGAAATTGATAAATGGGAAATCAAAACAATGAACGAGTTATATAATATAGAGGAGTTAAAAACATTAAATGAAGATTTGCAAGTACAGAACAATGAATTACAGTCACAGTATGATATTTTTTTAAAAATGTTAAAATACATTAATTAAATATTTAATTTCCATGTTTATAATTTTTAGATTATCTAAACATCAAGATGATATTAAAATTTATCAAACTAAAGAAGATGAGCTTAACAAAAAAATTATAAAACTTAAATCAAAACTAAAACACATGGTTAGGCGATCAAAACAATTAACAGAAGAAAACAGTATTGATAATCATATTGCTACATTAATGGATGAAATTAAAAAGAAAGAGGATGCATTTGGAGTTGAAAAAAATAATTTAAACACTGATAATCAATGTCTCAAAAAGAAAATTCTTGTCTTAGAAAAAGATTTAGATAATTTGAATTCAAAAGTTAGTGCAATATATATTAATTTCTTGACAATATTTTTTTTTTTTAATGTATTAATGTATTTTTAGATATCTCAGTATTTGAAAAAAGAAACTGCTATACAATCTGAACATACAACAATTTGTAAGAAAATGGCTTCTGATTTTGAATTAAAACTAAATTCTTTAATTCAAGAAAAAGATAATGAAATTGAAAAGTTACATTCTAAAATCACCCAATTGCAGCAACAGTTCAGTGAATCCCTAATTTCTTTTGAAAAAAACGAGAATGCAATTTCTGCTAAAGAATCTGAAAAAGAAGTAAATCATTCAGTAAATAAATTGCACATTTTTCTTTAAAAAGTATACAAAATTAGTGTTTATTTAATTAATTTTGAAAAATAAACTATTATATTTAACAAAATTATGTGTTACTTCCACATAGTTATATCATTAAGTGGAAACAACATATATACAGAATAAGTAAATAAAATTAATTTTTTTACTATGTTTAATAGCAAGACAAACGTACAATAAATAATACTCATAATATTATTAATTTATATTAAAGTAAATTTTTTAAAAAATATTTTTCAGTTTGAATCAGAGTTAAAAAATCGTGAACAAGAAATTCGTGATTTAAAATTAGACTTAAGAATACTGCAACGGAAATTAAGTACAAGTGAAGATACTATTACTGGTCTTAGGGTAAGAATAGTTTTTAATATATATATATATTTATTATTTTATATTTTACATTAAAAAACAAAACAATTGTAATTGGGATATTTTTATATAGGAGTATCATAAAGACTCAAGAAATAATTACAAGCAAGAAATCAATAAAATCCGAGAAGAACATAATTTACTAATTCAAAATAAAGAAGATGAATTGAAAACACTAAATGATCAGATTAAAAACCTTAATCAAAAGATGGAATCTTTACAATTAACACTTGATAAAGAAGTAGGTGAATGCCAAAGGTTAAGTGAAGAATTGTTGAAAATGAATAATAAATCTAAGGTTTGGACTAGTGAAAAATCTGCTCTTGAAAGACAAGTATGTTATTTAGTTATTAAAATTCAATAAATAATTGATTTTTTCATTATAAAACAAAATATTAATATTTTAAGGTTCTTGAATACAAAACTAAATTTAACAAGAGTGAATCAAATGTTAAGACATTACAAGATCTGGTAACTGTTCAAGATGAACAACTTGAAGGATTTGGAGAAGCTAATTTAACCTTAAAGAACAAAGAACAGAATTTATTAGAAGACATTAAAATTAAACAAGTATATTATATTATATATGAAATTGCTTTTAATCTTATGGGGGATATGGGTTGAAATAACTATGTTCGTAACTATGAAAAAGTAAAGAACAAAATAAATGATGTTATAAAAAAAAGGGAACAAAAACTACTTTTATTTTTAAAGATATACGCTAGATCGTGATAAAAAAAATTACTCTGTGTAACACATTCAGCATTATGAAATTATTAAATTATTAAATAATTTATTTTTTCGTCAGTGTTTCCTATAAATATTGTTCAATACACATGCAAATCAGTCTTATATACATATTTATAATTCACCGAATCTATTTGGGTTTAATTTTCTTCTCATTAATTTTAAATATGAATACTTATGTTATAGAGAACATGTGAATTAAGTATTATAAGAATATGATTTAGGTTAATAACAATAATATAAATAAACATAGGTATAACATATTATGTATGTCATTATAGACTGAAATTGAGAAAGTTCGAAATGAATTACGAGAAGCAAAAAAGATGTATAATGAAGAAAAATCTATGCGTATATTAGCTGAAAGTAGAGGAAAATCTATGGAAAGTGTGCAAGATAATGTTAAAGCAGAATTAAAATTATTGAATGATCGAATTTATGAAAAAAATGTAGAAATTGATACAATGAAAAAGCAGGTAGTTATAAACTTATTAATTATGTGTTTTTGTGTATTTTGTTTTATTTGTGTTATTATTTTATAGTTAGATGAAGTGAACTCTGAATTAAGAAATAAAAGTACCATGTTCCACACATTACAAACTGAATCAAAAAATGTTACTGATGAGTTAAATAGACTTAAGGTAGAAATATCTGAAACAATAAGCCAAAAACATCTTTTAAAAGAAGCCAATGTTCGATTGACTGTTCAATTAAAAGCTATGGTTGAAGATTCAAATGTAAGTATTGGTATTTAACAATTTAATGTAGGTATATTTAATAACTAGATTAACTTAGATCATTCCTATCGTGTACTTGGATTAAATTTTTTTTTTTTTTATCATTGTACCAATTTGTATTGTACATTTCATAATTTGTACCGAAAAATATAAATTTAACTAATAGGCACCTCTGGCACCATGTAATGGTAATTACCAGAGTAATCCAATTATCATTTTTATAAAATCTAACATTTTTAAATTTATATATCAGGTTATGCAGAATGCCATATCAAAATTTAAGAGTCAATTGATGGAACAAAAAGAATATTATGGTGAACGTTTAATTAAAGCAGAAGCCACTAACCTCCAGCAAACAAAACTTATTGATTTCTTACAAACAAAATTGGATGAAGTTACAAAAAAGAAAAGAACACTGGGTGATATGTTGTTTAGTGGTAAAAACAAAGAAAATATCGATCAAAAGGTAAAATTTTATATTGATTTTATGCTTTAAATATTAAAAAGTAAAACTATTATTAAATGTATAAAGGAAATTGAAACATTATTGAATTCTGAAAGAAGTAAATCAAAAGACTTAGCAAATAAACTATACAAAACTCAAGCGGAGTTAAATATGATAAGGACACAAGGACCATTGGTTTTAGCTCCAACTCGTCTTAATTTTGAAGCAACTTCTCCTAATAACAATAAAACTACTTCCAAAATATCTCAACCTACATCATTTCATAGGTTAAATCAATTATTTAAATATCAATGTCAATATTTAAATATCAATTGTATTTTAGATTTGATGTAAAAATATGTATGCGTGGTGGATTACAATGTACATACTGTAAAACAGAAATTACAAATGGTCAACAAATCAGTCAATGTTTAGAGTGTAGAGTGTCTACACATGTCACATGTTCATATGAATTACTACCAGATTGCACTGCCTCAAAAGAAGAAAAGGTAACGACGCCTATTAATAGTGACTGTAACAGTGAACAAAGTTCTGGAATTGAATCATGGGTAACTATTTGGGAGTAAGTATTATTTGTTATATAGATACCAAACTAAATATCCCCACATTTTTGTACATTTATTTTCTTATAATCTGACACATACGTTGTTTTTTTTTTTTAATTCTGTCCATAATATAATTTTAATTAATATTTTGATATAATAACTATCTTTAAATAATATCATATTTTAGTAAATCAAAACAAATTTGGGATCGAAAGTATGCAAAATTTGAACATGGAATATTAAAAATTCTCAATGATAAACGTGATACTCAACCATTTTATACTCTTCCATTAATAATGTCATCAAATATTGTTAAAGTTGTTGATGTAGCACAATCAAATGATTCAACGTTTGATAAAAACACTAATGAAGATTATGAACAAATGTTAAAAATAGAAGTGTATAACTTAAATACAGGGTGGATGACCTTATTTTTATACATAATTTTATCAAGTGTGGCTGAAAAACTGAATTGGTTAAATGTAATTAAAGAGTTCTTGGAAAAGAGTGAATGCACTACACAATCACAACAGAATCACGATTACAAAGATATTATTTACACCATTCCAAAAAAAAAACATATAAATGTTAATTGTGTTCATCAAATATCACAAAGTGTATGTCAGAAATATACAATAACAGTAACAATTTAAATATTTATTGCTTAATATTTTTAAACTCTACAGGTATTTTTACTGGGTGCTGTAGAAGGATTATTTTCAGTCCAAATAACAACAAATATACATGATCACATAAAATACAATCTTGTCCCTATAATTGGACCAAAATTAGTCAAAAACTTTGTATTTTTGCCTAAACTTCAATTAGTTTTAATGGTTGCTGGTATGTTTTTAAAAAAAAAGGATTTATTATTTTTTCATGTTTTTTAAAAATTTTAATAGGTACTACTAGGGAACTTTTAAAATGTAACATGAGAACTGTTGTTCTCAATTCAGAATTAAGTCATTTGTCAAAACCAACGATTGAAGTTATTCGTATCATTGATGAAATACGTTACAATTTACCATCGAAAAGTGGTTTGACAATGTCTGAACTTAAAGAAATTAACTGCATTGTAGCTTCACGTTGTAATGAAATAGTAGCTGTGGGATCTGAACATAATATTACGTAAATATAGATAATAAAAGCAATAATTATTGAAAAAATATGCTAATTAAATAAACTGTTTTTTAATTTCCGTAGAATTTTAAAATGGCAAGACACACAATTTTTTGCTTATAAAATTTTAAAAACCAATGTCCCAACACAATGTATATTATTTATGCCTACTGGAATTATATTTACAACTAACAGCTTTTACAAGATAGAAACAGAAAATTTCAGTTGTAAAAGTATGCTATTTTATTTTGTTTATTTATATAACAGATTACTAAGTTAATTTTTTAGGATTTTATACGGATTCTATTGCTAAGACACATGATTATCGACCCATGTTTTTGTGCGAATTAACTAGAAACAAGGAGTACCTCTTATGTTACAATGTGTATGGTATATTTGTTGACGCAGATGGAAAGAAAACTCGTAGTGGTGAAATGAAATGGCCATACTCTCCAACCAGTTTTGGTATATTACTAAATAATTGTCTATAAATTTATATAATTATTGTATATTAATTTGTTATAAATTTAGCTTTCAAAAGACCATTTTTAGTTATTGTATCTGAATCTGAAATTTCTATTATAAAAATTACCCAGTCATGTTGTGTAGATGAAGACACATGGAGTATTACATCAACTAAACAACCTAAAGACCAAGTTGTTTTGAACATAAATCACCCTACACTTTTAAGTGAGTGACGTTTACAAGTTTATTAATATATATGAAATAATAATTGATAAAAAAAAAAAAAAAAAACATAAGAGTCCTAAAAAGACAACACCATTAAATATGTAATTAATTTTGTTTTTAGGTAGTAATGATATAATTTGTTTAAAAAACACAAATGATTATCAAGGCACATGCAGTATTTTTCAATTAGATCCATCTAAAATTATTAGAACCTCATCGGCTTCAATTGATACTTTGGATACACAAGATACTTGGTAAGTGTTTACGGAAATAATAATTTTGTTTTAGTAAATTATTTGATATTTTAATTTTATAAATTCTTGAAATAAAATAAATTATTTAAATTACAGTGATACTGAATCAGAGTTCAGTTTTACATCTTCTATGTTGGAAAATTTAGACGAGGAACATTCTGGTGAAAATCAAAAAAAAGTATGTTTTAATCCTAATATACAATTTAACAATAATTAATAATTTATAATTTCATTATTATCATTATTAATATTATTTATTGACGTAAAATTAGTAAAATTATTTGTACATTTTTTTATTTTTAATATTTATAAAAAAAATTGTTACTTTAATAATAATTAAGAAGTTTTGTATTTTATCTTTGTATAAGTTATTTTTCACAAAAAACCGTGAATTTTTTGTTTCTTTTTATAATTTTTAGTTGTATACATTCATATTTTAAAGGTAATCAATTTTATTTTAATAAAACATTTTTTAAATCTCAGTTATAAATTATTTTTTCATATTTATGATTACTTAAACATGACATATCCTTAATACTTTATATAAATATTACTACTTAAACCTTTTTAAATTAATGATTTTATATAAAATATAACTTAATTTTGATTCTCAAAACCATGTATTTTGTGATTTTTTTTTTTTACTTTTGGATACTTGTCTTTTAGTGGGAATGGTTTTTATAAATACATCGTTTAACAATAGATAAAATCCTCAAATTATTATACAGAAGTTACATACCTAGTATACTAAAAAAAAATTAAATTTTTCATCAGCAATTTTATAAATAAGAAAAATTTCAATGAGTTGTATTACAAGTATTACATGAAATATTTATTACAGAGATTTCAATTTTTTACATAAAAATTAATACTAAATCGGTAAATGTACATTTGAGAACTTAAATGTGTATAATAATTAATAATAATTGTTTTATTATAAAAATATGAATTCAAATATATTTTAAAAAAGCATCAAGGTTTATCTTTCAAACATATCAGTTCATCAATTTAAAAATTAAATCCATTTTATATAAATTAAAATTTTTATCATTGGT
Organism: Eriosoma lanigerum; assembly: GCA_013282895.1. NCBI lineage: Eukaryota > Metazoa > Arthropoda > Insecta > Hemiptera > Aphididae > Eriosoma > Eriosoma lanigerum. The sequence goes on from CM023358.1 coordinate 35,644,473, forward strand.
AACTTTGAATACAATATATTTTAAATATACACTACTACCACACAAATAGGAGTTTGTGTCTTCTGTTGAGTTTTTTTCAGTCATTTTTTTTTTTTCAATTTTTCTCCAAACTTCCACTAAAATGCATTAAAACATATCTAATAAGGAAAATAATATAGTTATAATAATTTCATTAATAAACATTAGATCTACATCACTCGCATAAAATTACACACTTATTAAGAAATAAAGATAAACCTGATTATTTTCTAAATGAAAAAATGTTAGCATTTTTATTAATAAAAAAATTATTATTTTTTTTTTTATAAAGATTTAGATTAATTAAATTTATAATTTTTTAATAAATGAAATAAACCAAATTAATTTTATAAACGTATAATATTTTGGATAAAGTTTAAACTGTATATAACTTTCTATTCTATTGTGTTTTAGAAATTAAGTTTATATTTTAAAAATAAATGCTTAGTAAATAATTTGTCAGTACTTTACATAAGTCAACAAAACCATTATTTTTCTAAGATAAAATAAATGACTAAAACTATTTTTAAGTCTTATTGAAATAGGTTAAAGATCAAACAACATTAAATATAATAATTGTAGATAAGCTTATTAGTTGTCCCATCTGTTTTTTTTGGCTTTTCGTTCTTTTAATGGTCCTGTGTGCACCTTAACTGATTGATCTGAACCAACTGTTTGTTCCCAAGTATGATCTTCACTAGCTTTAAACTATAATTGCCAAAAGAAACGTTTAAAAAACATTACAAGCATAATAACATTTAATGTATCCTTACTTGATTTTGGTATTGCATTTTAAATGCTTCTTTCAGCGCCAACAACCGTCCTGATCCAGGCCCTGTTTTTGGTGGTGCTGCAGGTTTTGGACATTGATATGAACTTGACGCCTAAAATGTACAAGTTAAAATGGTGTCACAATTAAACTCATTTTACACTGGAATACTACTTACAGAATAATTATTGGCACCCGATGATTCTCTGTACCCCAATCCAGCGCCACCAGCATTTACTGATTTACCTTTGCCGCCCTTAAAACGACTTTTTCTAAACCAGGAGCTCTGGAAAATAAATTTATTTCAGTTTTGTTTCAAACAACTAAATACTAACTACTCAACCTGCAAAGCAAGATCTAAAAGTGGTTTGGGCACATCTTGCCCAACGCCTTCCAAACTTCTAACTAAGTGGCCGGCGAATTCATAATCTTTTGGTGTGACTAGAGTGAACGCTGTACCTTTTTCTCCAGCTCGACCTGATAGCATAATTAAAGTCCAATAAATAAATAAATCCCAATATGAAAAATACAAAATATATTTAACTACTATTGGTCACATCACTGTCTAAAAGACCGGGCATTTACATGATTTTACAAATTACTCATTGTAAATAATTTACATTATTTTTATTTAATACCTTTAATATATAAGTAAGCTACAATTTAATGTTATTTTGAACAATTATCTCTTGTTTGTTGAATGTATAGGGTTTTTAAAAGTCAGAAATCTGTCAAAAAGACCATGTGCAACTAAACTTTAAATTAATTTTGTTAGGTATTATTTTTAGATAAAAAAATTATTTATCTTTTTTTTCTGAACAATAATTATAGTCAGTATCAATTTTATCATTTGTTAATACCAATAATTTTATCAAAAAAACTCACACAAACTTTTTTAAATTTTATTTTGTAATGAAAATTTCATTGAATATTTAATAATAATTTGAATAATAAAAATAATAAATAATAATTTGTGTATATTTACAATAAATGAATTTGTATGTAGTACAAACACTCATATTTAAAATGAGTTATACATGAATAGTTAAAAAGATCATAATTGTTATGAATAGTGTGATCAACAGCTGGTTAAATACCTTACCAGTTCTTCCAATACGATGTGTATGAGTGTCAATATCTCTTGCTATGTCATAATTCACAACTGTTCTGATGTGGGCTATATCTAATCCTCGCGCTAAATGCATATTATTTAGATATTAATCATTAAAATGTATAATATTCATCCAATATACATACACATATTACTAAAAATATAGATAATCAATGGCGCCAAAAAATACTCCAAGTAGTTCAATTGAAGTGCCTTAAAAAAAGGGGTGGGTGGGTCTCTAGAAAAATACCGCATTCAAATTTGACAATACTGTTCAGATACTTGATGCTAGTATAGATAATAAGTAAGAATAGAGTGGGAGGGTATCAAATAAAACAATTGACATGCTCGTTTTAAAATGTGTTGGCACCTTTGCATATGATTAACACAGTTTTGAACTTACCAGCTACATCAGTGGCTACCATAATGTTGACTTCTTGTTTTTTAAATTTTGTTATTACTTTGTTCCTTTCAGCTTGATCCATATCACCATGTAACAACAATATTTCATACTCTTTTAATGCTAGCATACTAGCTAGTTGTTCTGCATCTAACTAAACAACAACATATACTTTTAAGTTTTGAACCTAAATATGTACCAATATGGATGAGCTAAGGGAAGTATTTACTGCGGTGAAGTTAAGTGAATATAAGTAAAAATTATGTAGTTAAAAAAAGAGGAGATACGTAGCATATATATTAAATATGTGGTAAATAAATGCCCCTACTCCTTGAAAGATATATGCAGATGTAATGTAAGATTTTTTTTTGTTATTTGTTACATCAAAATCTTGCTTACTTTTTTAGTAACAAATATGAGAATAGAACCGGTTGATGTAAATTGAACTATGTTATCCAATAACCATTGACACTTGTCACTTTGTGGCATCACCAACATGATTTGTGTCACATCAGTGTTCGCTTCACCAATATCTCCTTGAACAATTCTTATAGGATCAGAAAGTATATCACGTGCCAATTTTTCTATTTTCTTTTTAAATGTAGCTGAAAATAGTAATGTTTGACGATCTGGTCTCACATGGTCACAAATAGAACGTACTTGAGGTTCTGAAAATAAACATATTTGATTTCATAAAATTGTCCATAGTTTTTTTCAACAAAATAGCTAAATATAACCCTTACCAAAACCCATATTGAACATTCTATCAGCTTCATCGAGTACAAGGAACGTTACTCTAGTCAAGTTAGTTGCAGACATTTTCACTAAATCGATTACTCTACCTGGAGTACCCACTATAATTTCAGCCCCTCCTTCAAGAGCTTTAGATTGCTCCCACTTTGAACCTCCACCATAACAACAGACTACTCTTAGGTTATAGATTTTTCCAAACTTTTTTGCTTCAGCATAAATCTAAATAACAAATATCACATATTCACATTATAAATAAAACAGAATTTTATTTATTTATAAAATTATGTACTTGTTGTGATAATTCTCTTGTGGGAGCAAGTATCAATCCAATTGGTCCATCACCATCATTCAATTCTGGTTGATCGATTATGTGAATTAACATTGGCCATATAAAAGCTAACGTTTTACCACTACCAGTTTTAGCAATACCTGTAAATAATCATATAATATAAAATAAAATAAAAATGTTTTTATTTAATAAATTACTTAATTACCAATTATATCACGCCCTGCAAGTGCAGCAGGAACTGCTTGACTTTGAATTGGTGTTGGTTGAGTGTAATCAGACTTGCGAATACATTTCATAAGGGCATCGTCAAAATTAAAATGAGCAAATGAAGTAACTGGATAAGGTAAATCTGCTCCATTAACTCGGAGACCCAGAGTCTTACGTAATTGAATTACTTTATCAACAGCTAAGGATGATATTTCACTGTGTGGAGTGTAAAAGTTTTTTTCAAATTTATTATATTTGATTAAAGAATGATCAATGGAAGGTAGTGGATCTATTTCCTAAAATAAAAAAATACAAATTAATTATTCATATTAAAATATAAAATAAAAGTAAACATAAATTGTATATTTTATAATTTAAATACAAAAATATAAAACATTCTTTAATCTGTATTGTGAAATGATATATATATAATAAAATGTAAATATTTTAATACCCAATAGAAATTATTTTTAAAAGTAGATATAGTTTTACAAATAACTTAAGAATTAATGATGTACATTAATAGAAAAGGATAAACATATAGTAATCATAATACTAACTTTCTTCTTTGGTGGTGCTATAGGGTTACCATCTTCATCATAATCAATTTCTATGTCTGAAGTTTCATCAATGAGACCAGCTGTTGGATTTTCTTCCATATATCTAACGGAGTAAATTTAATATAGTCTTAAACCATATACAATGGATATATACCAGTTTTATATGTGGCCATTACTAGACACAAACACTTCACATTTATAGTAAGTACATGTGTAGCTCGGCACACACAATGATAACAATATTTTATCTTTATGCACAGAACCATATATTAGGTATATCTAATATATTAGGTATATCTCATATATTAGGTAGGACTTCTCTTTGATAATTATGACTGTAGGAGCATAATTAAGGGAGTGATGAGGAGAATAAACCCAGGTCCAGAAAGTTAGCAAGAAAATCTCGGTGAGCTTATAAACAAATTCATAGGAAGTGTTAAAAATAAATAAAATTAAAAATATTAATGTTATTCACCAATTATATTTCAAAATAAAATTTGCTAGAAAAATTAAAAACAATTTAAGTGCCTTAAAAAATTAAAATAGAAAAAAGATGGGTCAGTAAATTATTAAAGTCTTGGTAGGCCAAATTTATCCAACCTAGCCCTGAATAAATCCTCTCCCACAGAGCCTTTACAACATTATATTAATGGCTTGTGGTATAACATGCTAAAAGGTAGATTTAAATAAACATCTATAATAATTTATGTATGTGCATACTAGTTTATTTATTACCAAGAAAATTAGATTTTAACTTTTTAATATTTATTTAAAATTATTATATTCTGTTATTTGTTTTATATAATTTATTATAATAATTAACCTATAATTGTATATTAATATAAACATTTAATAACTTATTATTTAAATTATATTAATATTGGATTTAAGATTTATTAATAAAGTAGTATTTCTACTTATTTGAGATTATAATGAACATTTGGTATGTATAAATAAATGTCTATCATTCAGATGAAATTTCTAATTACGTCACTGAATGACCGAAAATATATACAATTTAATATAGATAGATATCTATTATACATATCTAGAAATAAAGTCATAATTTATGTATTTTGAAAATACAAAAACTGTAAATAAAATAAGAAGATGTAAACACCTATAGTATGATTCTTCTACATCTTCTTCTTCAATATCTTGTCTAATCCCTTTTTCTTCTTCTTTTTTTTCATTTTTACCAGATGTTTTTTCTTTTTTTACCTAAGAAAATGTTTATTTTTCTTAATTAAAAAAAAAAAAATTATAATTATAAATAGAAGCATGCAAATATTACTTTAACGATCTGATAATCTACATCTGTAGTCTAAAGGATGAAATGAATAATTTATTTAATTATTACATAAAAAGTAAACTAATTTATGTATTTATAGATAGCAAACAGTGAGAATCAATTTTTATCTACCAACATCAATTATATAAAACAACACATTATAAGTGGGTTGTAGTTATGTTTTACTTGTTTTTCCAAACCCTCCATGAATGCATCTAATGGATCTTCAGACGAATCAGAATCACAGTCGGACTTTTTATTTGAAGGACTATCAGGTGCAGGAATGTACTCAAGTTGGGAATGTTGTTGTTCATCTTCATCTTCGAAGTATCTTTGAAAAAGCATAGTTAAATTATGTTTTTACAATATTGTTGCGAGGTGGATCACAGTTAAATAATCGTGAACACTCACTCTTCTTCGGTTTTTGCTCGTTTCTTAGGTACACCCCATGTGGTAGTAATCGCCGAGTGATTTATAGCGTTCAACGTGGAGTAGCCTTGCTTACTCAGTCCACTATTTGCCGGAGGAGGAATAGCCACAGATCGCGGCGCCGGAGATGATCGGCCACCGAAGTTAAACGAAAACGATATTTTATCATTTGGATTGTTGTTATGCATGGTCAAATGGTTGCGTCTGACGAAGTTACTATTTTAGTTGACCATAACGAGATTCGAGAAATTAATCTATTAATACAAGTATTTATTTTTTATAGAGCTACAATAAAATAAATATGAATGAAATACACGTACCGGAAAAACAGTTACTATACGTTCTGTTGTCACTTTGTCACTAGTTGTCAGAAAGACAATCGTTATCACGATATGAACACAACAACAACAAAATAAAAAATATTACGAATATCAAATAATTAAATAAAAACTGAAAATAATATAAATGAAACCGGACCAAAATATTTAAGTGATTTTAAATTTTTGAATAACGAGTTCTCGTTCCTTAACAGAAAATAGTCCGAACTTAGTTGAGATACAGATTATGAGTTTGAGACTTTAGTGTTAGATAATAGGTTTGCATTTACCGTGCGATTTTAATTTTCTATATCATTTTATTTTTGTTATCATTTAGTCACACAGTTAACAGCTGTAAAAATCATGTTTTTTTTTTATATTTTAAAATTTTTTATTTTGTAAAATTATTAATCTGTAATATGGCATAGGCATTAAATAAACATAAATGTATGTTTAATCAATGACCTAAGTAAATTTCGCCTAGAATAGTTTTTTTCGAACACATATCATTGCTTTCAAATCTTAATAATAATATAACATCATATCCTTCCATTAAATTAAAATTTGTAAATATTTAATTTTTTAACAACCTAAGACAAAAAAAGTATTGTGGAGAATTTAAATATGTTTTTAAAATTCATATCTAATCACTAAGTCCATCGTTACGTTGGAAATGCTTTTTCATACATTTTTGAAACAATTTTTTAATAATTCAATTTCCTGCGCGTGCGAGCACTGCCCGTATGTCGTGACCAGGGTTCGGAAGTTATAGCATTAATAAAGTACATTTCTAGCGCTATAATATGCATTTAAAAACAACACAAATAGCTATGAACGCTATAAATAGCACTAAAAATTGGAAAATATGCAAATTAAAATAATGAGTTCATGACACTGTAGTACTGTACGTCGTGTACGACTGATTATAAACGCATTTACTCACACAAATACACTGCGTAATGAAGAAAATGATATTATTGCCTATACACGACTCCTTAATAAATAGACGTACGACGGACGAACGTCCAAAATCGACCTTCTCGATTTTTTTATCTTAGGATACAAGATGTGACTATAAATTATTGTTATATATATCACCGTTGGTTATTTATAGTTTAGGTAATTTTATCATAGAGTAGTAAGATTTCGTTATTGTGTAAGTTGTATGATTATTTATTACTTCGACGCATCTAAAATGAAGTACCGCTACCTTAAACCTGATTTTTGAGTAGAACCCTAACTTATTTAAACTTAAAGGGAAAATATATGTATTAATTTTAATTTTAATCGTAATAAAATAAATGTAAAAATCAATAAGTAAATGTTCATTTTAAATGTTTAATTAATATTAACAAACATAAACATAAAATACTCATAAATTGGAAATTTAAAACACAAATACATTTAATATTCCACGACACATCGAGAGTATCATTTGTTAATTATTTGAAAACATTTTATAAATCGAGAATGCCATCCGCCACTTCCACAAGCAAAGTCCGTGGTTGATTATAATAACAGTGTCATAAAAAAAAAAAAAACACAAAGATTTACACACATTGGTACGTAAAGTAAATTGAAACGTATTTAATAATAATAACTTTACCGGAAGCCCTCCTGGGCTTCTGCCTGGTCGGATACGCTCCAAATGGATGGAACTCGTAAATCTTTTTGATATTTTTCACTGGATGTATCGCTTAAGAGATAAATCTCTGCAGACTGACTGATTACCATAGAAATTGAACAACTGGAACAATAAACAAATACAAAAAGCACACCGATTTACAATAAAGATACAACTTAAATATAATCAATAGCGTATTTTAAAAAAATTTCTAAGGTGGAAGAGAGTCCAAAATTGTATTAGAATATAATAATTTAAAATACAAATATTTTATTAATATTATATACCATAAAAAAATGAAATAAACTATATTGTTATATTAATTTCATAATAATAATAATAAAAACCATTCACAAAATTAATTTGATGTACAAAAATAAGGAACGATTGTTGGTCTGAGGGTGGGGGGGGGTCCAGTACCCCTGGATAGTATTAATCATAAATATGCCACTATATACACAACATACAGATATTGAGATTGGATGGGAGCTTACATCCGAAATCGGGTCTACAAACGATTAGCGTGGGGGAGCGGTGTCTATTCGCTTCTGAAGAGATGAAATTCACGAGTGTCTCTTCGTTTCTGATTGGTGGTCCACCGCTAACTTTGTTCGGTGCGATCGATATGAACCGGATGGG
>CM023358.1:35667879-35690382 GCA_013282895.1 Eriosoma lanigerum
TTTTTTTTAACGTGGTATTCCCAGTAGGTGTAATCCACTCTTAGATAATATAATATTATAAAATAATATTATATTTTCTAAGATTATTATTAAAAAAACTTACCTTAACAATGGTTATTAACACAAATATTTTCCATAGCCTCTTCGTCTTAAGCTGCAGTTATATAATTCTTTATAGAAATTAAATTGTTTACAAAACACAAAAATAATATATTATGTTTTTATATGCTTTTTAATATATTATATAATATAATATAGATACCTCAGCGTGGCCAGAACTATGATTACATTCTGCTAATGAAATAGGTACTTCGCATTGTAACGATATGCTTGTCTATAGTATGAACATAGGCGAAATTTGGGGGTAACTTAGTGGATTTTAGAATACAACAGTGAAATTAAAATAGATTATTTGAAGCAAAAAAAGACTATTTACTATGAACAAATTCCTGATCTAAATATTATGAACAAAAATCAAAAGTTGTAATTACATAATTTATTCAATTACCGTTAAAGTTGTCTTCTGAATTAAAAAGGATTTATTAAAATAATGTTTTATTTGTTATTATTATTGTAATTCATATATTTTTTTTTTAGATATATTCAGTGCTGAAATTGGAAAAATTAAAAAGGAGGACTATGAGATTTATTTTTAAAAACATTTAAATTTCAGAAACCGTAATTTTGCCGATTCTCCGCCATTTTTTGGTAGTTTTTCTTCTCCCAAGGAAATGCTTTTGAGAAATTCGAAAAATGAGTCAAATAAAGTACCAACTTGATGTAATTTTCTATCGAATGCATTCTATCGTGGTATTTAAGGTAATTGAGATCTTAGAAATGAGTCGTAATTAGAAACAACTGATTTATCGCCTTTTTTAAAATAGGTGTAAGAAATGAAAATTTTTATTTTTCAGGAATAAAACTTATCATTTAGAAGTTGTTAATTAAGTAAATTAAAATAGAAGATAAAACAAAAGAACATTCTTTTAATAGTCTTACAGAAATACCATCTGGACCAGATGATCATTATTCAGTAGATAAAAAATAAATTTAATATTACATTATACATATTTGAATGTTTGATTTTATTTCGTTTCAATGTGTTTTGTGTATTAATCAACTTTTTATTTTGAATTTAAATTCTTTTTTTCAAGTTATTTATTTTGCATTTTTAAATATTATTTATATTTAATTGTTTATTTAATCTCGTGTAGATCATTTCTTTTAAATCTAAATACACATGTTTTTAAATAACGAATTGTTCAAATAAAATTATATAAATTAGGTATAATTTATAGGTATATACTATATACTAAGATATATTATTACTTACGATAAGCAATAAGTAGGGCTATGAATTTAATGTACTAAAAAACTATGAAATATGCATGTATTTATGCTATAAAAATGTTAAAGTATGCATTAAAATCATAGATAATATAAAATATGATCTTCTAAAAATAATACAATTTTCATTTAAAACTTAAATATTGCATAAACGATAAATTTACATAAATATACTTTATATTCTATTATAGGTGCGATAGGTACACGTTAAATAAAAACACTAACGCCACGCACACCTGTTAAATAGACGGCATTCGACTATTCGATATTTTAATTTTTAATAATTCGCAAATTATTGTTACGAACAGTGCTTGAATTGGAAAAGTAAAATAAAGAATACATAATTTATATGATTAAAAATATTAGTGGGAATTATTCAACAAAGAACTTTTTATGCCATTCATTTTATCTGTCATGCCTTCTATAACCAATTGAGCGACATTATGAGGATTTACGCATTTGAGTACAAAGATGCTAAAAACTTGCCAATATGTATATCTGTTTAACGATAATCGTTAAAAAATCATCTGTATTTGAAAGATATGGTTTTTCAATAATAGTATAAAATGAATTACTTTCACTAGTTATAGTTGATATACCCATAGATAATGAGTAGGGAAATTGTTTATAAAATAGCATGTTTTTTTATAATTATCTAATTTAATGCTAACCTTGATAATTATTTGATTCCTGTTCTATTATAGAAAATTATATAAATTATGTTTAGTATATAAATGCATATTTTGAGATTTATAAATATTAAATGCATAAATGTAAATTTTTAATATTTATGTTCATATTTTGTTATATTTTCCATTTTTAAGACTTTATTAAACATCAAAAGTGTGTATGCTATCAGTAGCGTATTTTGGATTTTGTCAAGAAGGGGAAATGGGATGTCCATATTACATTGACCAATATGAAGCTCCCCATTCTCTCACCATCGTAAACAATTCGTATTAAGTTAGCAATTTAGATATTCTGACAAATATATTAAAAATATCACTATAAAAAATAGGTTAAGGGAGGGGATCTATCCCCGTATCCCACAACCCTTAAATACGCCACTGTGCCAAGTAATACATTGATTGAAGACTGTTGACAATATTGTTGATCTATTGTCAATCTATTTTTACAACTGAGATTTACAAACCATGGGTGTTTAGAGTGTATTGGCAAATTACTTGTGATCATACCTAGAATATGAATGTTGATCAACACTAGTCATTAAATCTTGAAGATATGATGGTATTAACAATGTTAGCATGAGCGGATGGTGAGCCTACACCAACAATTGGCAATGTAGTGAACCTACAAGTAACACATTCTACGTTAAGCGACAAAGTCAGTGACACTGTAAGATGTTGTAATTTACTTCGAGGTTGTATAGAATAAACTTTAAGACTTTTTTTAAAATTAATTAGTTAAACTCTTTAATAATATAAAAATCACACACCAAAATTATAAGTAAAATTTGATGATGAATACTTATTGTATCTACCTGAGATTTAAGTAACATGGACAGACGTCTTGACATTAAGAATATAGTTTAAATCTAAATCTATGTTAGTTCTATCTAGTATTTATATTAGTAGACCAAGGGAGTAGAAAGGATGTTTACTACTACCAAATCTCCTTATTGGACCTTCTTTGGATAGCAGTACCTACAATGTTGTTTTCGTACTTTGTTCCAAAATGATGTCACTCCTTTTATGGTCTGGTTAAATTGCGTAAACAACTTATTATTGTAAATCTCCAAACTTTTATATTGTCTAAGAGAATAGTTTTTTAAACCCAGGGATATTAATTCGCCCACTAGTAGGGTCAATATCGGATTTAACAACAGCGCCGCTGTAAGCATTAACAAGTTGCCGCCTTTATATATATACATAATTTGTTTAAAATTATTATTAAAATGATAAAAAAATGACTTAAAGTTATAGATAATTATTTTATATAAAAATTCTTTAAATAATTATAATTTGTATTCTTAAAGTGTATACTAGTCAAAAAAGTTTAAATAAATCAATATACAATTGGTTTTCTTCATGATTTTTGAGTAGCAAAATCATTTACAATATCCTCAAAGTCCATGTTATTAACAAGTTCCGATTCAATTGCTAATAAACTTAATGCATTTAACTTGTTAAATTCAAAACTTTTTTTTTTCTTCCAAACTTGCTCTCAAATAATTTTTTATTCGTTTTAAGGTAGAAAAAGATTGTTCGGCAGAACAGTTTGTTATTGCCATGCATAAAAACATTCGTAGAGCAATATCAATATTTGGAAATATTCTTTATAAATTTTTTTGACAAAGAAGTATCGATAAATCATCAACTTTAAGATTATTTTCATTATTTTTAATAATACCTTGAAGATATGATCGAAAATGAAGACATTTCAAATTATATTTTATAAACATATTATAGACTTTAGTAATAATAATAAATAATAACCCGTATACTCGTATTAATATATTTTATCGCTTGATGTTTCATGCTAGATGTCATTATAAATTTATAATATTATTCTTATAACTTATTTTTATTAATTTTTGCATTGACAATAATTTAATTTTGTTTTTTATTTTCAATAGATTTAAATGATACTTAAAACAAAATCACAAATAAAATTTAATTTATACATGAAGTAAATATTAAAAAATTGCCGCTCTAAGCACGTGCTTATAGTGTTTACTGAGAAATACGGCACTGAGTAGGGTGCGCTCTGTGTTGATAACAACAGCAGTTGTTATTATTTTAGAAACATATAATCGTTATATTATATTATATATATATATATATATATAATTGATTAATAATTATTAGTAAACCGCTTGGGTTTACTACGTTCCTCCCTTAAAAGATGAAAAATTATTTGATTAGTATGGAGAAAATTATTTTTCATTAAAATTGATTCTTTAACCGCGGGTTAAATATCTTGGCTAGATACACTCTTGGCCATTTTACTTGACTCTGGCTGTTCTTGTACTTCCAATAAGTGTGCCATCCGTGTGTTGCCGTTCTTGTTATTTGCTTATGTAATGCAGTTGTTTCGAGTTCATTATCAAAATATACCAAAACACATGGTTACATAGCTGATCTTTTTATTTTAAAATAATTTATCGTGTTATTTAATATGTGCACTAGAAACATTACTACTGCACAACCCACAATTGAAAATGTTACATATAATAAATAGTTGTGGTTAGTTTGATTTTTCTCAATCTCCATTGATCTCCTGTGTCTGTTTTGTTTTATAAAATCTTCAATTTCTTTACTTGAAATCGCTATACTATTTTGATCACTCATTATATTATTTTGTACGTGTTTGTCCTTCATAATATTTAATCCAATTCTTTGTGTTAAATTTTCTATAACAGATTTCGAAATGAAATCTTGATAAATAGTGGTATCTGATACTTTTCCTGGTATTAATATATCCCACGACGCATATGCCTTATATGTATTGTTAAGTTGGAGTATTCCGACTCCTTTCAAGAAGTGTCTAATTGATTCCCTTTCCGTGTCACAAGATACAAAAATGGTTTATCCTTTTGTTGCATACATTCAATCGTTTTTATATTACAATTTGTGTAAAATTGAAGTTGATAATTTCATGTACATAATTTTGCAATTTGCTGGGACTTCTTTTGATTATTGTAGCAATTAAACTTCACAAATCGGTCGACTACTTCTAGGATGTAAAAGATTTCTTTCTGGACATAAAAGGAATTCATGTGTATGTTTACAAAAATTTTTGTCAAAGGTCTTATAAGTGGAATACAGTTCCTTTGATCTACTTACTGCAAGAAATTGGTGGTTAGATTTAATATACATACAATTTTCATTAAAACATACAGGTCTAGGTATTAAATGATACAATAAACTGCTACGCTCGATGGTCTAAGATTTCATAACTGTTTACAAATTCAATATCTATTGGAAAATCTGTGCCCATGGGAAGAGAAATCTTAATATCTTTAAATTATGCCATTAATTCTTGTTGATCTATTAAACTTGGATGTATTTGTCCTATTTTTGCAAATTGAATTATTTCTAACAAAGTATTAATTTCAAAAAGCTGATTAGTTAATTCTAGATTTCGATATATTAAGGATTCCCCCATAAGATTGGATGAATTTTGAAACATAACTTAATTTTTTTGTTTTTTTTTTAATTGTTTTTCCTGTTGTAGTTTAATTCTTTTTAATTGTTCACTTATATTTTTAATTTGATCTACATTACTAGTATATACTTGCCCAATATGAAAATCAAACTTTCTAATGCAGTCTAGGTTACACAATCCATAAATTAATTGTGCTCCTTTTACTATAGTATTTATTATATTTCTTTTTCCTCTATACCTATGTCCTATTGATTTAAGCATAAGTTCCTTTTTTTTTTATTTATTTCTCTCGTTATTGATTCTACCTTTCCATTATACGTGCTACATTTATGATCGGTGGTATTTTCATATATTAACATGTCATATTTTTCTATTATTTCCCATTGTTCATTATAACTCGTTAAATTTATGTAAGTGGTTAGATCCCATTTTGTGGTGACAATTTTAATGGGTCCTTGATTTTTAAAATATATACCGGATTCTTGTTTTAATTTTTCACCATTAAATCGTAAAAATTCACCCTTGTGAAATAATAGTACACCTGCAATTATTATGAATCTGAAAAAAAAATAATAATAACAAAATGACTATTATTCCACTTATTAACTGATATTAGGGGGATGAAAAAAATACTGTCTAACATTTTCCCAGCCCCATTTTTCACATAGATAATTTAATATACACTTCGTTAGTATTACATCCGTGTATGGTTCGTGAGCATGTATTATTTTATGATCATCCCCACAAATTTCGTTATGGGTCTCTACTAAATTCAATAGTCTTCCTTTTTTTTCCACCCGACCAATTTCAACTGAAAAAATTATGTTTTTCTGGTCGAACTTATTAAGTTTTAACCAAAAAATTCCATTATTGTTTTCATCATAAGCACTCAAGTTAAAATACATAAATTTATTATCATTTATTAGTCTCTGCATTATTGTTCTATCCATGTGACCGTTCCATAAAATTATGTTCGGTCGTTCGCTTAATTTATTAATATAGTTTGTAATAATTTTATAGTCTAACGTCTTCTTTTTTGAATTTTTGCTTAACGTGATTTGTTCCAAGGTCCATGTAAGTTGTTCTGTCTTATCCTTAAATATCTTATGTAAATTCTTAATAGCTTTGTTTGTTTCATAATTTGTTAAAATTCGTACTTGTTCATTTTGTTTTAGTAATAATAAGGGTCCTTCTAATTTTAAAACTTCGTTATTTTTTTTATGCGAAGACATTGCCCCTGATATTAAGACAATATCTCCTTTGTTAATATTTGTAAATTCAAAGTCACAGATGATGAAATTTTCAATTTCTTGTCTAAATAATAACAAAAAAAAAAAAAAATGAATAATAAATAATGTAAAGTTAGTAAAAATAAAGATATATATTATATACTTAATTAAAAATAAATTTTAGTTTATTATTCAAAAAAATTTTTAACGTTATTTTTATGGATCCTATAGTTTTTTCTTCCTTTTTTTATAGTTTTATTTTCATTGTTATGTACCATGGTAATTTCATATGGCCCCAACCAATTAAGACTTAAGGAACTCTTTTTATTTTGTTCTTTTATCAATACATTATCTCCCACAGGTTAACTCTAACTCATTTACACTTTTATCATAATATGTTTTATTTGTTTCTTTCTTTATTATCAAATTTTCTATGCTAATTTATGGGTCTCTTGCATAATACGCTTAAGATCAAAAATGTAGTTATCATAATTATATTGAAGTTCTGTATTTTTAGTTAGTGTTGCTGGGATATTAGATTTTTGCCCGAAAATTAATTCATAAGAAGTAAAACCCATAGAAGTATGTACTGTAGTGTTATAACAAAACATTGCATAACACAATAACATACCCCAGTTTCTATCTTTATCTAAGAAACTTCTTAAGTATGTTTTGAGTGTCCTAAGTGAACGCTCCAGATAGCTGTTTGTTTGTGGATTCCAAGGAGTTGTTTTATTTTTTTAAAATCTAAAAGTTTATACATTTGTTTAAAAACATCGGACAAAAGATTTGTCCCACAATTAGTGAGAATGGAATTTGGTATTCCGAAAATACATATGAAACACTTAACGAAATCTTGCGCAACTGTTTCAGCGTCTATAGATGACAAGGCCATTGCGGATGCGTGATGAGTTAATTCGTCATGATTAGGCAAAATGTACATATTTCCCAAAGATGTTTGTAGCAAGGGTCCCACAATGTCCATACAAATTCATCTGAAAGGTAAATTAGCTGTAGTGGTTATTATCATAGGTTGTTTAGTTTTTAAAAGTGTTTTTGTTTTCTGACAAATTTCACAATTTTTTATATATAAAGTTTAACATCTTTTATTAAATTTTTCCATTGAAAACTTAATTGTATATGTTTAACCGAATGAGAACTGAATGTTCTTCTAAAGGTGTATTGAGATATTCGTCAATTATTTTTTCTTATCTTCATCAGTAAGAATTTGTTCATTATAAATTTTGATTTTTATATCTACTGGTTTAAAAATAAATCAAAACATTGTGCGAATTCTTTGGTAACTGGTTAATGTCGTAAAACCTTCTATTCTAATTGTTGAACACTCATTAATGTTATTTTTCTCCAAATAGTTTTTAATATTTAATAATACCATGTATTATTAAATAAACCTTTTGCCGTTAAATCTGTCAAAAATGTATAACATATTTTGTAAAATATTATTTTCCGTTGTGTATTCTGTTTGTAATAGAATAATTACAAAAAGAAAAGACAGTCGTTAAAATTAATATTTTTAGCATCAATTTTATTTATGATTTCTCGGATAGCTGAATTTGTAATTACCTTGTCCCCTGAAATAGGTAACAACAAGTTTTCATTAATCCCTGCTGTTTTAATGTTACTATCTACTTTCGAAATTTTAGAATTAAATATTAGATTCTTTTCTCCTTCAAGAAATTGTTCATAAGTGAATTGATAATTTTTTTTATTATCCTGTATACTATGTGAATTCTTGATAAACAATCAACATTCAAATGTTCGGGATCTGCTCTATAAATTATATTGTAGTCATATTCGGATAATTGTAATCTATATCTCATCAATAGTGACGAAACGTCTTTTATCTCGAACAGGTACATAAGTGGTCTATGTTCCGTCATTTTATTAAATTTACGCAAATACAAATATGGTCGATAGTGTTTTACTCCCCATACAATAGCTAATAGTTCTTTTGAATAACACTATAATTACATTTTGCTTTATTTAAAAGCTAGCATAAGCAATTGGTCTGTTCTCGGGTACTTGTCCTTGTGAAAGTATCGCACCTATAGCATACTGACTCGTGTCAGTCATTAAATTAAAATTCCCTTTCTCCCAGTCTGGATATACTAAGAGAGGCGGACTCATGAGTTTCTCTTTTCATTCAGTGAAGGCGTGTTCACATTTCTCTGACCAATCAAAAGGTACTCCTTTTTTTTAATAGATACGTTTGTGGTTTTGCAATTTTAGCAAAATTATCTACGAAATGCCTATAATTTAATAATCCCAAAAATGATTTTATATCTTTTGTGTTTCGTGGTCTAGGATAATTTTGTATACATTTAATTTTATTTGGGTCGGGTGATATCCCCATTTCATTAATTACGTGTCCTAAATAAAGTATTTCCTTATGTAAAAATGCACATTTATCCGGTTGTAGTTTTAAATTATGGGTTCGCAATCGGTCAAATACTCGTTTGAGTTTTTGTTGATAATCTCGTAAACTTGAACCGTGGACAACTATATCATCCAAATATGCAGTACAAAGTTCCTTTAATCTAATTAAAATAGATTTTATTGCTCGAGTAAATGTTGCCGGTGCAGAACTTAATCCGAATGGCATTCTTAAAAATTCATAATCCATGATTATATCCAGATTTACTGGAAAAGGCTGTTTTATGAATATCTGATGCATTTATTTTAATTTGGTGATAACCACTTGCTAAATCTAAAGTAGAAAAATATTTAGATGCTCCTAAGGAATCCAAAATTTCCACTAGATTTGGGCATAGTTTTTAGCAATAGGCTTCATTTTCAGTTGTCTCATTTAATTTTCGAAAATCTACACAAATTCGTAATTTAGGTTTGCCATTTTCATCTAAATTTTTCTTTTTCACAAACACTAAGGGAAAATTGAAGGGAGAGACTGAGTCACGAATAATGTTACTGCCTTTCATTTCTTTAATTTGTTTTTCAATTTCTTCCTAATAAGCCCACGGTAACCTATAAGGCCTAATATTTATTGGTTTTACCAAACGTGGAGTATTAATGGAATGTGTTACTATATCAATTGCAGTTAAATAATCCCTTTCTAAAAAAAATAAATCTGCGTAGGTAGTACAAAGTTCTAATAAACTGTTACACTCCTTGCTATTTAAATGTTTCCTTTTTTCTTTCATTAGTTCGCGTTAAAAAAATATGTTCCTTATACAGTTCCCATTGTAAATTACAAGTTGTTAATTAATCAATGACAAACGGTTGTTCTGAAATATTTATAATATTACTAATTATTTATTATGTATTGTATTATGTTTTGATTATCGATAAAAGTTGTTTGTTTTGGGAATAACAAATAATTCTTGAATAAGGTCAAGAACTATACGATTATCTTTCAAAAAAATCATGCCCAATTATACCTGCCTCCGGAACTGGAAAGATGTCGTATACAACATCAAATTTTGTATTAAAATCAGCTCCGCCTATACTCATAGTAACCATTATTGTTCTGTAAGTAAATACTGGTACTAAATTGATTTCTTTTATTTCACGTTTATTATGTTCGTTTACTATTACTTTTCTATTCACCGATGACAATTTTACAACACACATATCAGCTCTACTATCTACTAAAAATTTAATTGTGGTTGGTTCGAATTTGTGTGAAAAACAAGTGACGTGTTCTTTCTCAATATTTTATGTAATTATTCTAACATTATCTTTTAAATCATTTATGGTTTGATTCAATTGTGTTCCTGAACTCTCTCTGTTTGTTCTTTTTCTTTTGCACATTAAGTTTTCGTTTTCTACATTCACTAATAACATGATTTTGTCTCTTACAATAATGACAATACTTTATACTTCCACTAGAATATTCTTTTTTAAAATCTGGTTTAAATTCACGATTTGAATTACGAAAATTAGGATTTTTGTTTACAATTGATCGGCATTCATTACTATAATGTCCGATTTTTCCACAATTATGACATTTAACATTGCCCTTAAAATTATTATTATTCTCCCATTCCTTTTTTTCAAATGATTTTTCCTCTTCTATGGCGATAAGTACAACTTCTTCAAAAGAGTTCACATTTCGTGCTTTTAAAATTACGCGTATAGAAAAATTAATGCCTGCGATAAATACACTTAACGCGTGTGCTTGGACAGTGCCAGCAATTATAGATGTCTCATTTCTTATTTTATTAAACGTTAATGCGTGTGTTAACTCATGATAAGTTTGTTCAAGCGTGTAGAAAATTGAACAGATTCGTCGTAATTTTGTTTAATTGAACTTAATTGCATTTGTAAATAAAAAATAGAATGTGATGTGTCAAAAATTTTTCTAAAATACATTTTAAGTTTGTTCCAAGACGTAATTTCTCGATATTTCATAGCTTCATCTGCCTTGCCCGACAATTGTGCTATTATAGCCTTTATAATTACTGGTTTAAAAATTTCCATTACATTTTCTAACACAACATTATATCTTGTTTCAAAAGTATGTAACTCCGCTTCAGTTCCCCCAGTAAACGATGATACCAAAGTGATAGCACTTTTAAAGTCTAAAGAAAATTCTGTAGCCATTTTATTTAAGATATCTGTTGCAATATTATTTACTCTTAAAGTTTGATTAAGGTCTATTAGGTTACTTGTATTAGTTAAGTCTGTTGTGCCTACAGTAGTACTTAAATTTAAATCTTTGACAGATTCTTCGTCAGAAGTTATTTTTCCTTCCTCTTTCTTTTTACTCCTAGAAAACATTTATTTTATCTTAAACTATTAGACGTACTATAAAAATAACTTACAAAAAATTCATGTTCTCCTATATGTGAGGTCTGTCAAGTCTGGTTTGAAATGGACACTTGAAAATTTACTCTGCTTGGCTCAGGATAACTGTACACCGTAAAAGCTGGAATGTAAGTCGACCTTTGACTGGAGTTAACTGATTGAAAATCATACTCGTCTGACTGCTATGGAATCTTGACGCGTAGACCAATTTTCCTCTTTCGAAGTTGAGAATAGTGGTTTCGTCAGTGGGTCTCAAACTATTTTTTGGATTAATTTCGTAATGAAACGTTGCCAAAATTTTCGTTTGATGTAGAACAACCTCACACCCGACATTAAAAATTACATTTAGTGAACCTACAAGTAACATGTTCTATGTTAAACGACAAAATCAGTGACACTGTAAGATGTTGTAATTTACTTCGAGGTTGTATAGAATAAACTTTATGACTTTTTTTTAATTAATTAATTAAACTCTTTAATAACATAAAAATCACACACCAAAATTATAAGTAAAATTTGAAGATAGATTATTATATCTACCTGAGATTTAAGTAACGTACACAGACGTCTTGACATTTAGAATATAGTTTAAATCTAAATCTATGTTAGTTTACATCTAGTATTTATATCTAGTAAAAAGCATGTTTACTACTACCAAATCTCCTTATTAGACCTTCTTTGGATAGCAATACCTACAAATGTTGTTTTCGTACTTTGTTCCAAAATGATGTCGCTACTTTTATGGTCTGGTTAAACTGCATAAACAACTTGTTATTGTAAATTTCCAAACTTTGATATTATCTAAGAGAATAGTTTTTTAAACCGGAAGATATTAATTCACCCACTAGTAGGGTGCGCTCTGTGTTGAATAACAACAGCAGTTGTTATTATTTTAGAAACATATAATCGTTATTTTATATTATATATGTTATTAAATAATAATTATTAGTAAATCACCTGGGTTTACTACAGCAAGAAACCTTTCATAGGCCTTGATTTTAATTTGTTTGCTAAATTACGTGTTATTAGACACACATGAAAATCAGAATCTAAAAGAGTACAACATTGGATAGGTTGACCCATTGAATTTGGTATCATTATAACAGCAGTGGTGAGCATAACTTGCTTCTATGATCTGCATCTTACAATTGGCAGCGTGCCTCGTAAAACTTATGCAACATTTGAGGATTCATTAATTAACGGTAGGCTGGAAACGGTAGAGGTAGACACTGTAGTTGATTTTGCAAACAAATCATCATGAAGTCTAGTGTTGTGCCGTTTACCACGCTTATAACAATTATTGGAGCGGCAATTTCATAATCACTGAATTTAGGAAATTTTCTTGAAGTTTGTATTAATTGTGAACTGCCATTCACCAACCTTTATTGAGTTTAGTCTAGAACATACTAATGTTACTAGCCAGAGATCCCAAGTATCAACAGAAAGATTCATAGTCCTTAATGCACGTTCATGTGAAACAGTGCGATGGTGTAAATTTCTTAAAGCAGATGCTGATGACCTTTGAACAGAAGATGTTTCCATTAGTGAATGTATATGTGATTTAATAATTAGTGAATTGTTCTTTCAACTAGTGCTTCATAAGCTGTATGGTAGTTGCTCTCAGTGGTTGGAATAATCTTTATTACATCAACACCAGAAAGACAAGACATTAAATAATGTAATCGCTGAACATCAGATTGACAGATTAATTATCATGGAACATTGCGTTAAATGTATTAAAGTATGATACCCTATTTTGTTAAAATGTTTAAGTAACACACAGAGGAAAAACAATCAAATACAATATCCTACAAAATAGACTTCCACAAGGGGTTATTCTTTCCCAGATGCTTGTTAATATATATATATATATATATATATATGTTACGGGCAAAGTGGAAAATGCAGCATTGTACACATTGCCCGAGGTATATTGGGCAATGTAAATTGTGAAATATTTATACAAAATATACTGCAAAATATATTATGTTTTTATAGCAAATTATTAATATTACATTATTATACATAATTAATAATCATCAAATGATAAATTAGCTTAAATTATACATTTATTTCAAATATTTTTTTTTTTTATGCAATGTAAATAATTGTTAAGTACAACTATTATAATAATCATTAAACAAAAATAAATGTTCATATATTTTTTTCTCATAAAGTATAGTTATATGCTATGTCTATCCTTTGGTTAAACACTATATAAAATTAAATGATATTATGTGAATTTACTTTATATCCCGATAAATCAATTCTCATATTTATCTCACATCTACTCATAATATCTTATCTCATATAATTTTGGTACGTACAGTTTTACTTTAGTTGTAGTATACAGTCACTCAGTTTAAATCGTGCAGTGCCTAAACAAACATTTAATTTTTTTTATTCGTGTAATTTATTTTTTAAATTTTTTAAAAATGGAAAAATTTAATGCGAAATTGAATATTGTGTTAAATGAAAAAAATGTGAATAATGTGTATTTAACTAAATTAAAATACAATGAATTAATTGAACTAATTATGTATAATAATGTAATATTAATAATTTTAATAAAAACATTATATATTATGCAGTATATTTTGTATCAATATTTCACAATTTACATTGACCAATATACCTCGGACATTGCACGAATTTTCCACTTTGGCTGTAACATATGTATAATGTATATACAGCAAATAAGACTGATAGTGTAGAGGAAATTTATATATGTGAACGACATAGTACTAATTATAAAAGTTACATCCTTTGAAGAAATCGTAAGAGCACTGAACAGAGAGCGGTATTGGTAAAAGTACATAAGTACTTCCAAAAATTGCACCTCAAATTGAATTCAAACAAGTCAGTTACAACCACATTCAACTTATAACTGGCAAACCAGTATTGATAAATATAGAAATAATGGCAAAAAAACAAAAATCGAAGAAGCACCTAAATATCTAAGAGTAAGGTTGGACAGAACTATTAGATAACTTTTGTAGTGAACCTACAAGTAACATGTTCTACGTTTAAGTAACGTAAACTTTCAGACAGCACCTTTAGAGCGTAAAAAACAAAATAAAGACACTCAACAACATTATTGCTAAGCTAGCAGGCAGAAGTTAGTGCTATCGTGAAAATGTACTTTGCATTTTCGTACTAGCCCTAGTGTACAATATGGCAGAATACTGTACAGTTGTGTGGATTGGAAGTGCACATTGCAAGAAAGTCTACATACAGCTGAATGAATGACACCATGACATAACAAGTACATGAAATCAAACACTAACATTCGAAACCACTCTCTTGTAAGCAACCCTAACAGCAGAGTCCCATGTTTCAAGCTAAATTGACCACAATGGGCGACCCTGAACCGATTAAGAATGACAGATTTAGTTATCTATTACACAAACGGGGCATGACCAATTTTTTATTTTGCGAGTGTTGTGTAATACAGAATACAAGATATATTGTCGAGGTATGTTAAAGAAGAAGGGTACAATAAAACAATATAAATCGTAAGTCTCAAAAAGGATAATCTTGGTGTATCTACTTTTTTAAACTAAAAAAGGTTTAATGTGCTTCCTTTCAAAATGCTCTAAAAAATCTAGTTTTTTCTTTATAAAACAAAATGACAATAGGGGAAGATAGATTATGTAATATTAAAGTCTTATTTACAAATACAAGTTTTGGTCAAAAGTTTATTAATTATCTGGGTCCTATTATTTTAAACTCTTTAACAATTGAAAATGTGATAAGAAGTATATATAATAAAATTAACATAAAAAAACATATAAATAATGTTTTATTTTGTGAACTAAATAAGTGTTTAATATAAATCTTATTTATATATAACCTCTTTATTACTATATATTATTATTATTTTTATTACTTTCATAATACAGTGTTTGTTTATTATTTGTTATTTTAGTAATTAAAAAATCACATAGGTGTACTGTTACTCCCTACACCACCACAAGCTTAGCTTAGAGGTGTAGATAATTTTTATTATTTATGTAGTACTTTCTTTTTTGTAATATGTTATTCAAATAATAAAAAATATTTTATAAAAAAAAAAAAAACAAGATTTGAAGGTGGATTAGCAGCTCTACGTGAATGCGAACCAACAGCGGTCAAATGACTCGAAGGAACTTGGTGTATGACTCTAATAATCAAATTTGAAAAACATACAATATCTTATTAATATTCCAGCATGTATATATTGTTTTATTCTACCCTATATTCTATATACCCACCTACTAGATTGTTTAATTTAAATTAAAATATGTTATTAGTACCCATGTCGAGTTGCAGTCTTCATCTTGTGTTTACCTACTTTACCAACTTCATTAACTGACACTAGACTGGCTAGAAATTTTTCTAAATCACTGAATTTACAAAGTTCTCTTGAAGTTTGTATTAACTGCTATCCACCAACCGTTGTTGAGTGTAGTCTGGAATGTACCAATGAACAATGAATATATAGTTATTAAATTATTGACGAATATATTTCATCGCCAAAATTTTTTGTTTCTTGAATGCATCAATTGAATATGAGGGTTCTCTTTCAGAATTTCAATAGTTAATATAATATCAACACATGTATGACAATACTTGTCTAATATGGTGCACCACTTACTTTTAACATGAATAATTAAATCCGTTTTAGTTGGCAGCCGGACAACAAAACTAGAAAGACAAACCACGTCGGACACGAACACAATAGGTATAAATGACTATCCTAAAGATGAGGAAAACAATATTAATGACAGGAAACAGAGTTACTCGAACGATAATTACCAATAATGTTGATTAAAAAATTTACATAAAAGAAAACGTAATTTGAACGCAATGGTTGCAACAACAAGAAGTCAGAAACCGTAACGAAGAACATGGACAGCACATCAGCAGAAACGACAAAAGACAACCAAATTACAAATATGGCGAACAACAAGAATTATTATCAGTCATTAGTCAAATTAAAAATCTAGAAACCAAATAATATTATTTATAGCCACTCACAAAGTCACGAATGATGAAACGGAACTAAGAAACTGATAAATCAGTGCCACCTGTAGTACAAATAAACATGAAAAAACACTAGAAAGAATAGGTTACACTGATGTTAAAATTTATAACCATTGATTATAGAATAATCTATTCTGTAATCAGTGATAATATAATATAAATAATATAATCATTTTTCATCTATTGTGTGACATTATTTTAGACTTAGACAAATTATAATTTTGAAACCATTATTGACTGACCTTTCACATGATACATAAATAAATAATACCTATCACAAGAAATACGTAAAATAAATTTTAAACGTTAAAATATGTCAAAAAAAAAAAGTTATGGGCCTGAAAACTTTCTTAAGTTTGTACATAAATGATTTATTCGATGTAACCAAATAGACCCAAGTAGTACATAATATAACATAATATTATGGTATGTACTGTTACAGACTCTGTATTATATTATTATCATTATTATTTATTTATTATTATCAATTTATTATATTATATTAATTACTATTTATATTATATTATATTGTATTAAATTTATATTATCATAACGGATGGGTAAACTGTGTAGCGAATTTCCCACAATTAGTTAATCTAAAAATTATTACGAATCACACGCATATTTAAATTAAATATATATATACTGTGACCTTAATAATACTTGGAAAGCACAATCTAGAAACGGAAAGAAGAAGATATGGCCATCCACAAACGACAATAACAGGAAGGATTGCCATTATAAAAAGGACAACTCATGGACCAGAAGGCAGACGACACCAGAGACGCTACTAAGTCACGTAATTGAGGAACCTCACGGACAAGTCAACATTTTTTTGAATATTATTAATGCGTGTGAATTGTGAATTGTGTTTAATTAATTATTAAATAAAAAATAGAAAACTATTAATTTTATAAAACACACCGACGAGAAGTTTCTGAAGTTGGCACGCAACAGTACATACATGTCCCAGACACAGGGACAAAGTTATATATTATGTATATATATATATACTGTGACCTCAATAATACTTGGAAAGCACAATCTAGAAACGAAAACAAGAAGATATGGCCATACAGATATACATAATATATATATAAATATGTTATAGTTGGTTCATAGTTGTACAACGGAAACGTGATACATTTATGGGTTATTTCACTCAACTTAATATGTGCGACTAATATGTATTATTTAAGGTTAGATTATGTATTATTCGGTATTCTGTACTTTTATAATGCGTGAAAATGTTATCAAAGTAA
Organism: Eriosoma lanigerum; assembly: GCA_013282895.1. Taxonomy (NCBI): domain Eukaryota; kingdom Metazoa; phylum Arthropoda; class Insecta; order Hemiptera; family Aphididae; genus Eriosoma; species Eriosoma lanigerum. The sequence continues at coordinate 35,685,656 of CM023358.1, forward strand.
ATAAACTAAATATTTATAAATTATAAAGTAAATGATTTTTTTAATACAAAATATTAATTATTAAAAATGTAAATATTTAACAATAATATTTATATATTATGACAAAAAAAACATTTTTCTTAATTATTATTTATAAACCAGACATAATTGTCAGAGTGGGTTAAATCATCAGTTATTATAAATTATTATTATAGGTCCACAAGAATTTATTTTAAAATAATAGGCATGTACCTATTAAATTAATTTAAATACATATTATGTTCACAAAAAGTACATAAGGTGACAAATACAAATTTCAAACGCATTTGATTAGTATAACTAACTATGAACTTTTGATACTTAGTTGAAAGTGAATACTTAAATAAAATTATGTAATTATAAACAAAATTCGATGGTGCTATGTGAAAAGGGTGTAAGCGCAAAATTATCTAAAAGCTCGTTTTTGGTAAAAAATTTTTAGAAAATTATGTAAGTACGTGTATTATATTTCTTATTATTTTTGAAATAATTTGTATTTGCACCTGTAAATACTAAGAAGCTAGACAAAATTACGTAAATATATATATATATATATATTTATATAATATAGCAACCTATAACACGGTGCACATTTACATTTTAATTGAGGGTGTTGTAAAAACAGCTTTACGTAAAAACCCCCTCGCAAATTTTTTTTCGAGTTTTTTTGAGGGCCTTCAAAATAAAATATAAACATTAATTATCTAACTTTCCATAATATTTCCATTCAATTTTTTTCATATTCATACACGAATATGATTTCGTAGATATGCTTAAAAAATTATACTTTTACATTTATATTGTATAATTTTTTTTTTTATACCTAAAATAGGTACTATTAAACATAACATATATATATATATTTACACAATTTTTGTAAATTAATTTTTTTTTCATATTTTAGTAACAAATAAATAAATACTATAAACATATTTCAAATGGAAAAATTAAAACAATAATTATAATTCACGCTCTTTTCTATTGCGACCGCAGCTGCATTCAATTTAATTACTCTGCAAAAGTAAAATTAAAATTAAAATTAAAAGTTACTTGGTTTTAAGTTTAGTAAACTTGAACTAGTCAAATCAAATTGACAGTAACTAAACATAGTTAAGAAATATAAAATTTATTTAAATATATTTATATTTAAAATAAATCTATTATATGATATAATTTAAAAGTAGGAACATATTTATTTTATAAAGACCTTGAATTTTATCATTTTATCTAGATTTTTTTTTAAAATACTTGTTAATTTATATTTTGACAAAATTAAAATTTTTATTATACAAAATTGTTAATGTTGCAAGTTAAATGCAATATATTTATTTTAATTTTTATTCAAGAATAATATTTAACTTTACTTTATAAAAAATAATTAACTAAAATATAAATTGGCATTTTAGAAATCAAATCAAATTATTAATTTTAAAGTACTACCAAAAAAAAATTACTCGTTACATAATCCAATCAAAATTACCTTTTCACTAGTTAATCCTAAGCAATTCTAATTAGTAGAATTGAAGAGTAGATACCGTGAATGTGATACAATTATTTCATACAATCATTTCATTAGAAAATAATAAATGTAGGAAAGTAGGTACAATAGTGGATAAGTAGTGTTTTTATTACAAGCAAATATTTTAAAAGGGCTACTAAAATAGAAAAAAAAAATGCTTAAATAAACCTTCCATATACTTAGTGATGTATTGCTAAATAATATGGAGAGTATTTACATTACATTTACATACATCTATAATTGATAAATTATGAAAAACAATTTTTTACGCAACTTTGAAATAGAATGAAATCAATAATAATACTTTATCTAAAACAATTTATTTATTATTACTACAAAAGTAAAAACACGTCACTATATTCAAACATATTAAACAAAAAAAAAAACAAACAATTAATTATGTACAAATAACTAACTGTTCAATAATAAATTAGAAAACCATAAATAAAATAACTTAACTATATTAAATTAAATAAATAACTCTATTTAATAATAGGTACCAGATAATAAGTATACCATGCATGAATAGGTAATATAGTGTATGCGGCGCTTATACATAGCTTATTAAGGACAACACATATAAAATTCTGTGTTACATATTTTTACGGTTTTCAAGAATAAATACATTTTTATCGTATATAATAGCATATATAAACATTTTTAATCAAATATATGCATATTAGATATTTTAATTGTAGATACATTTGATAATTACATTGAACGACTAAAATATTGATAATTTTTATTTATATTTCATTTAACGAAATAGATAATAAAACTAATATTTTACTGTCTTTACGTACAAAATGAATAGGTTTTTATAAAGTAAAATTTTATCTAAATTAAGTATTGTATACAAAATGTATTATAGAATTATTTTTCTCGAATTTCATTTACACGAGTAAAAACATTAGGTATTGATGAATATATTTTTAAAATAAATGTTTATAAGCGCAGAAAATATTGCTATAGTGTCGATCAGATACGATTGTGCTTTAATATGAAACGATATTGTTGTTTACAATAAATATTTTGAGTTTTACTATTTTAGTATTTGCCGAACCGTTAACTGATTCGTGTGTTTAATATTTTCAAAATATAAAAAGTTGAAAATGCATTAACAAAAGACTTTTTTGGACAGTCGTTTACGCGCATACTTATGTGTTTGAATTTAGTGAAAATATTTTTACTACTTTCTTCTTAATTTATTATTTTAGAAAAATATTGTATTTAGAGATTTTTTAAGAATTAATGTTTTTGAACTTGATTTTAAACAAATATATTTTATTAATAAATTATTTTTTCATCTTAAAGATTTAATGCAAATAAAATTATTAATTTTTAAAGTTATTTTTTATGAGAATTTTTTTGTTTAAAAAGTATCTTTTTGTTGTATTATTATATAAACATTTTAAAACATTTTCTATAAGTTTTTAGTGCATCATTTTCCTAGTCCTACTCATGAGCAAACGACTTTCTATGCAGTCTTGTGACAAAAGACTTTTTAAATCTTAAATATAACTTGACATATTTTAATTTTGAAAAAAACACGTTTATTTGAGTGACCGAATGTGTATGATTCAGTGTCCCGATGCGTACGTGCCTGGACCTGACTAAATATTATCTTACCCTATATGGTTTAGTAATGAATTAAAAATCCTTATCATACAAAAACAAATTTTTCATTTTATTTTTAAAACTCTACAATCACCTGAATCTTACTTAAATTTTTCTAATCTTCGAGCTAAATATAAAGATATTAGATATTGAGATTATAAATTATACATAAGTATAATTTAAAACTCAGTTAAAACCATCCCAAAATATATTTAAAAATTGTATTCACGAAAATCATTACTAAAGTTACCTACAGATATGACATATCTTGATAAAGACGCTTTCTCTGGTATTGATATTGTTAATTTATTTCAATCTCATTTTTCCAATGTATATAAACCTAATTTATTAAATAACTTTAATATTAATTCTAATAATAAAATAGAAATTTTTTATTTTGTCTAAACTCTGTGTTTGTTTCTAAAATGAATGTTTTTAATGAATTTTGGTCTATCAATCTAAGTCGATCACCTGGTCCAGATGACATTTCTGCAAGACTATTAGACAAGTACTTTTCCTGAAAAATGAAAATTTTCATTTCTTACACCTATTTTAAAAAAAGGCAATAAATTAGTTGTTTCTAATTATCGACCCATTTCTATGATCTCAATTATTGTTGTTATCTATTATCTAGATAAGATTCAAATAGTTTATAGGATTTGTTTTTTATACCTATTAATTGAAGAGTGTTTAATAATTTCTCGTGAGAGATGCTATCGAATGCTTTACTTAGGTCCATGAATTTTCCTAAAGTTTTATTTTATTGTTCTAGATTTGAGTAAATATTTTTAGAGAGTTGTGCTAGTGCATCTTCTGTACCTTAGTTTTCTCTAAAACCATATTGTGATTTTGATAGGATAGAGTTTTCTTCTAGGTATACTAGAAGTCTCTTTTTTATTATCTTTTCGAATATTTTAAAAATGTACGCTCACACAAATGTAACGGAAAAATACGTATCAGTCTAATGAATTCAAATAAATCGGTTTAATATAAACTATATACTACTCCGATCTATACGTTTCATAAGTCATTCATGTACAAACTTTAGCAAGTTTTTTGACGTACAATTAATAATTTAAAGCCGACCATCATTGTTTTTTTAATAATAGTTCTTTGTCAAAAATTTGCATCAGTTTGCTGAATTTTAAATTTTCGGTTTATATTTAAAAACAATTCCAGACACAATGGTACAATATGTAACCAATAGACGCCAAAATATATGCGAAACCGATAAAAACTCTACGCACACTTAAAAATATTGCAAAAGTACGTATCAGTCTGCCGAACTCCAAATAAATCGGTTTATATTTGGTAGTATGTACCTACTACTACGATTTATTTAGATATGTCGTATTGTCGTATACGTATCTGTATCATAATACGTCGTATAAGTCTTTTGTGTACAAACTTTAGCAAACGTTTTTTTTAATAATGGTCTTTTTGTCAGAAATTCGCATCAGTTTGTAGAATTTTAAATAAATCGGTTTATATTTAAAAACAATTACAGGCACAATGGTACAAAGTGTAACCAACAAATATCAAAACATATGCGAAACCGACAAAAAATGTACGT
>CM023358.1:35690882-35712636 GCA_013282895.1 Eriosoma lanigerum
TGATGATAAGATTATGCCATACAAATTTAAACAGACAGTAAAAAGCTATCAAAGAATTAAATGGATTAAAATAGAAAAAACAAATAAACACAATGATGTGATCAAATTGACGTCAACTAGTTATCGACCTAAGGAATCAAATAAATTCGAAAATCAAAATCCTAGGAAGAAACAAAAATATAAATGGATACCATCATTTTTAAAGAAAATATTTATGTTCAAATAGTATTTGACGTTACTTAATTTGGAAAAAAAATTCTGTATATTAAAGCCTCATAAGTGTTGTCATAATACGCACAATGTAATCGATGTTTATAGTCCAATCAAATAGTAAACTAACTTCGGAAAAATTATTTATAAAAAATTGTTTTTTTAGAATCAAACTACGGTTATAGTTGAATATTGTATGTAACGTGAATAAAATGTTTTCATAAATATGATTTAATATAGGTTAGAATTTAACCGTTAGATAACAACTATGAAAAAATTTTAATCACATTCAAACTGTATACATTATACAAATGTAACAGTTGTTTGTACTTAACAAAAGCACTTAATGTAAACAATTTTTCCCCTTTCAATTTCCGTTTATTCTCATTGTCGTATAACGTGAGATATTTATGAAAATGCATTTTTCTTGACAGTCGATCATGAATTAGTTGTATAGTGTAGGAATCTGTGTAGATTTATATGATTTATATCATAATTTCTGTCTTATAATATAGTTTATATAATTTCTTTTTCCACTTGTTTTAGTAGTTCTGCATCATCCATAATTAATAATTCATCAATTATTGACTCATAAAGATTTCTCAATTTCTTTTCTGGCTTTGTTGGAGGTAATGGGTCATCTTCATATTTTAAAGGTTTTGCTGATATTGTATTGTCATACCAAGGCATGTCTTTAAATGCTATTTTGTTCAGAAATGATCCAAAAAGACGTTGCGCTTTCTTTTCTGACAATGGTGGAGGTACGAATATTTCACCTAATGGCTTAAACGCATCTTCGATAGTAGACATTTGTTTTTCGACTGTTGGACCATAATCGGCAAGTTTAATATTTCTCCTATACTTCTTTTGTGGTGGTCGTGGTATCAGATCAATATACTGAAATATTCGTTATATATAGAAAAGTAATATATAATTTTAATAACCGATTATGCACTTACTTTTGGTATATAATACTGCATATCTTTTTTATCAAGTTCAACATAAGCTTTATCAAGAAGGTTTTCTTGTTTTTCAATGTCTAATGTTCTATTAAGAATCATTTTTTTCATTGCATTGTTGTCTAATATTAGTGATTTAACGAATTCACTGTTTTTACTAAAAAAGTAAACATATTTTATTTAATCAACACAAGTTATTTCATTATTCAGTAGGTAAAAAATAAATATAGTATTACATTATATTTGAACTTTCAACTTTAACTCGTTTTAATTTAGTTTCTGCTTCAATCAACTTTTTGTTTAAAATATTTATTTGTAATCCAGATTCTTTTTTTATATTTTTAATTTCTTCTTTTTGTGTATTAACTATTTCCAGTTGTTTGTTCAAATGCATTGTTAGCTCGATCGTTTTTTTCGGAATCTAAATACATCAATTTTTAAATAACGAATTGTTCTATTCAAATAAAGTTAATTAAAATTTAGATACATACTAAGATATATTATTACTTACGGCAAATAAAAAGTATCTTAATAAATTTATAAATTAATGTTAAGTAGGTGTTCGTCAAACAAATAGTAAAAATGTTAAAATTTCCAATCAAATATTTTAACATTTTATGAATTATATCCTAACAAAATAATATTGGTAATATACTAAAAAATCAATGTTTCTTAATTCGACTAATATTTAAATCACTACCTATTTATTGTATCAAATAATCCAAGAACCCTTTAATTGAGGCGGAAAATGGACAATAATATATATATTAAAAATAAAATAATAAGTATAATATAATAAGAATTATTACCTTTTCATCCATATTTCTTATTTCCACTTCTTGTGAATTAAGTTTATGCAACAATTGATTGTTGTATAAATTAAGATCAAGGATCACCGATTTATGGGTGATAACGCTATCCTTAGTACGATTTAATCTTTGAAGGGCCTTTTTTTTTCTTCTTCTGTTTTTTTGAGTAGTTGTAGTTCTAAAATAATTTAAGGTAATATAATATAAATATAATACATCCATTAATATTGGACAGTGTTTTAAATAGCTTTAATAAGTTTTAATTAATAATAAATAATAATACTTACTCTCTTTTTTTTCCGTGTCTAATTTTCTTTGTGTACTAATGTAATTGTGACGAACTTCACTGTATTCAAATTTCAGATTTTTTAATTCTTTCTGTTTTTATGAAAAATATATATATATATTTATTTATAATTTCATTTCTTAAAATTAAAGTAGTCGTGTCTATTGTTTCTACAATTCCTTCAGTTATAGTCATATTTTATTTTACTCTTGGCATCAAAGTATAATGCACAAACATTATCTTTTTCTGTTAACAATTTATGACAACGGAGAATATTTTTTTTCCAAACTTCCAGAAATTGATATTCCTAATAAATAGTTTTAATATTTTTATAACAATTGTTATATTATAATAATACAATATTAGATTTTAGAATACAACAATGAAATTAAAGTAGATTATTTGAAGCAAAAAAAGACTATTAACTATGAACAAATTCCTGATCTAAATATTTTAAACAAAAATCAAAAGTTGTAATTACATAATTTATTCAATTACCGTCTAAGTTGTCTTCTGAATTAAAAAGTATTTATTAAAATAATGTTTTATTTGTTATAATCATTTGTTATGTCTTTAATAACAATAATGGTCGGGTGTAAAATTGAGTTGATAATAAAAAAAAATTCAAAATTTCATACGTGAAATAGTTATACGACGTATCTAAATAGATCGAAGTCGTACATACTATATTACACAATAATATATATTATACTCCCAGACATAAATGTCAGAGTGACATCGATTTTTATTAATTAAATATTATATATACTTACCAAATTATTTTAATATAATATGTATGTATTAAATTGTTTTGAATGTTCACAAAAATTACACATGAAATTAAAAAAAATGTTTGACACATTGGATTACAATAATTTACTAATGATATAAATACCTAGTTGAGTGTAAAATTGTTTTTTCATATTATAAATATGCAGTTATATATAGTTCGATCGTATTTGTAAGAAGGGCGTAATAACAAAACATTGAAAAACACGATCGTGCTATTGAATTTTAGATAATTGTGTGCATGTATAATATTTCAAATTATACTATATTGTTATATAAATGAATAATGGAAAATAAAACGCCTATTTGATTCAAATATTTCTACTTCAAAAGTATAGAAATCATAGGCGTGCGCATACGCTCCTACCCCTTAACGGTTTGGGTAGCTACCTAGCTAAACTTGAAAAGACTGAACAGATCCAAGCTGTAGTGCTACCGTATAATGTGACAATATAAAGTACCTAAGTTGATTATCCAAATAACGTATTCAATATTTCTATAAGTTAATCTATTCTTAGTGTAAATTACATGATATTCAATAATATTAGTATTATAGTGATAATTATTATCATTCACGTAAAAATTCTTATTCCAAGGAAAAATTCGAAAAATGAGCTAAACACATGTAAAATCACTAGGTACATTATACGCTTCACTGAAATTATACAAATTGTCTGTAGCCTGTGGGTCGCTAAGAAAGAATGGCCTGATTGCATAAAATTGTAATATTAAATTGTTTAAGGAGTATAATGTGATTATTAATGATATATAATATGTGAGTACATTTTTACTAAATTTTAAATAAATTAATAAGTTGTTTCAAATTGTTTGTATGTAAGAAACAACTATTTTCTTTAAAATTGAAATTATTTATTTTCTTATCATTAACAACTAACAACTTATTTTAAATCACTTATCGACTAATTTAGATAGTAGACTCAATGTCTTACATTAAATTAAATTAAATTACTTGATATTCAGTAATATTAGCATTATAGTGATAATGATGGATAACAAATTACAAATTATGATAATAATGTTTGTATTATCATTTCATTTATTGGTTATTACCTATGAGCAGCATTGACGTATTTACTAAGGAATATGGGAGAAACATCCTCTCTTATGACCTATTTTTTCTAGTGATATTTTTGGAAAAATGATATAAAATAAATTATTTTGTATAACTATCTATAATAAACATTAATACGAAATTGAAGAAAATAAGAATATCGAAATTCCTTACCCACCACGCATTGTTCATGATGGGGGCTTCATGTTGGCGAATGAAATATTGACATCCCATATCCCTCCTTGACAAAATCCTTAATACATGACTGATGAGCAGAACTGCGTTTAACGAGAGGGAAACGAGGGACAATAGCCCAGGAGGTGGGAATTTTTAAGGGGTTTAGGGGAAAGAAACTTTTTAGAAAACATTTTAACATAAAAAATATAAAATATGAAAAAAATGAAGAATTCCTACAAAATTATAATATAGTATGTAAACAACTGTGTAGGCTCTTTTTAATTCTCTAAAGATGATTAGAGTGCGGTTAAATGTATTTGTTCTTCAATGACAGAATAGCTAAATGCGGCACTGATTATGAGTTTATTATTATTTTTTTTTTAATCTAACATTAAATCACTAGGATTGTAATTATTATGTGTTAGTAAACTAGAACATACTCAAAATCTATTTCTTTAAATTTTTTATTTTGAACAAAGTATTAGGAGTTTAGGATACTTGATTTTGCAATCGAAAAGTTGTGTTTTATTAGTCACAATTTTATTCTGAAAAATTAATTAATAATGCATGAGAATATAATATCTCAAAAAAATATAACTAACATCATAAAATGTATTCGAGATACTTAATTAAACTATTATTACTTAACTTATTATTTTATAATTTTTATTTATAGAATAGCCTATTTTTGCCATACCATTATAAATTGTATGGTATAACGTTTAATTACATTTGTTAATCATTAAGTCATAACGAATAGTCAATGATTTTGGTAGTCCATCACGAAGATTATTACTATTTTTTTGTTATTGTTTGATCCCCAAAATGTACAAATTAATTAATTTACTTACCTGATTTAATTTGTACCTACACGCCCAATGGTTAATTAGTTTAAATTTAAGGAAAATTCAACCAATACTCATAAAAAAAAAAAATCATAGAAAATGTACATTTTATACACATTAATGGTATCCCAATAATATTAATCATTTATTGCCGTTGATCGACGATCATTTTCGCATACTATAATATAAGTATTTACTAGACGTTTATAATAATAATTGATAAGACGTATAGACTATGTGCATTATGCAGTAATTGACTGTTGAGAAGTAGAAATGGAAAAATGTTGGGGAAAAACAAGTTAGGTTAGGTTATTTACAATTAATAATTGTATAATAATTTAATTAATAATTACACATTTATTTACAAAATTTTAAATTGTAAGTTATTTTTGAGCTAAGTAATAAAAATATATAATGATGTACGAGGTATGGCCAATAAAAAACGAAGTTATGAATTTTTAAGTATCGGAAAATATGATTTAACGAAAATGTAAGTATTAATTATGTATTAAATGTTTATATATTTATATGTATATTTTTATTATATTATTCTTATCATAATCGATTAATTAATTTTAAATGGATTTCATTCAATAAATTTTAATAAAAAATTAATAATTATTTAAAATAATCAATATTTTCCAAAGTTGCCAAGTTCAATAAGTAATCATATAGAAAAATAAAAATTTAATTAACATGAATTAAGATAGTATGAACATTACGTTGTTAATAATACAGATACCACGTTGTGCGGGTATGCCTGAATATTCTATCGGCGCAAAAATAATTTTTTTTTTTGTAAATATTTGATAAATGTCGCGGGCCGCGGTTTGGCCATCCCTGATATATCATATCATATATTATAGTACAATCATATACGTAAATTATGAATTATTTAAAATTGGAGCTAAATAATTGGGACAATCAAAACTACACCGTCACATCTTTAATAGGAATAGAAATCACGCAGCTTCCGTGGCCATTTGTAGTAAAGATGCTGTGACCGATGATCTCCACGATGATTCGGACGATGGAACTAAATACTCTGAATCTTTTGCCAGTTTACCACCGGCCGTCACCATTCAGTATTCACTATTCATTTCGATGCTCGCTTGGCGCTCCGCCACTTTTGCAATATATTTACGTACATTTTTTGTCTGTTTCGCATATTTTGGCGTTTATTGCTTATACGACGTTTTAAGATACAGATACTTATACGACGTACCCAAATAAATCGAGGGTAGTACATACTACTTGATATAAACCGATTTATTTTGAGTTCAGCAGACTGATACGTACTTTTTTGCCACTTTTGCAATATTTTTAAGTGTGCGTACATTTTTTGTCGGTTTTGCATCTTTTGGCGTTTATTGGTTACATTTTGTACCATTGTGCCTGGAATTATTTTTAAATATAAACCGATATATTTAAAATTCAGCAGACTGATCGAATTTTCGACAAAAAACCATATTTAAAAACAATGATGGTTGATTTTAAAATTATTAATTGTAGGACAAATAACTTGCCAATGTTTGTACATGAACAACTTATAAAACGTATAGACCGAAGTAGTACATATTACCTAATATAAATCTATTTATTTGATTTTATAACACTGATACATATTTTTCCGCCACTTTTGCACTTTTGCCACATTGTTTTGTAGGTTTTGCATATTTTGGCGTTTATTGGTTACAATTTGTATTGTTGTTATATATGATTCGATTTATTTGGAATTCGACAGACTGATGCGAATTTTTGATAAAGAACCGTCTTTAAAAACAATAATGGTCGGATTTAAAGTTGCAGGACAAAAAAATACGCAACATTTTATACATGAAATACTTTGACTACGTACCCTAATAGATCGAAGTAGTACATACTACATCATAATATAATATATTATACTTCTTGACATAACTGTCACAGTGACATCAGCTATTATAAATTAAATATATACTTAACTATTTATTATTATAATAATATAATAATATATATTTAATAATATAATATGTACCTTATTAAATTTTATTAAATTGTTTTGAATACATACGTTCACAAAAAATACATGAGAAGTCGAATAAAAGTTTGACATATTGGATTAAAATAACTTACTAATGATATAGGTACCTAGTTGAATGTGAAATAGTTTTTTTATATTATAAATATGCAGTAATAATGTTGCAATATAAAGTACTTAAGTTTATTATTAAAAAATTGTATTCAATATTACTATAAGTCAATCTATTCTTAGTGTAAATTACATGATATTCAGTAATATTAGTGTTATAGTGATAACCAGTATTATTCACGTAATTATTCTTATTTCAAGGATTAGAATAGGATAGAATTCGAAAAATGAGCTACATAAAGTGTCAAGTAGAAGGAAATACAATTTTCTATCGAAAGCAAAAAATAGGCATACGTAAAACCATCAGGTACATTCTTCTTTTCCCTGAAATTATACAAATTTTTTGTAAGTTGTAACCTGTGGGCTGCTAAGAAAGAAGAATGTCCTGATGGCATACATTTTTGCTGCCCTCTTCCTTAAACTCTGCGCACGCTTATGATAATGTTTGTCAAAACCAATTGTTGCAAACATAATACTCTAATAAAATTTAAATCATTCTTTATGATCTATAAAGGAAGATACCTTTACCCAAAACAAAGTGTGGATTTTCATCATCTATATCTAGTCAAAATGAAATTGATCTTATGTCTTCCTTTGATTTCAGCCCAACTAATACAATTAGTAGCTCCTCATTATTAAGGATCAGTTCGGACTTAATTTTATAGAATTTAATATTTTCCTATGTCCAATAATAAATTGTACTTGATATTTTATTGCCAATGTTAAGCAAATATTGCCACAGTTAAAAGATGATCTTTCAGCAGTTTTTTTAATTCTGTGTATTGCCTCAAAACGCATTGACCATAAGTGAATAACGGGACCATTTCTTTTTAAATGGATAATGTGTAAAAAAACATAATTATGGCTTTAGTACATTTTTACTAAATTTTAAATAAATAAATAAATAGTCTCAAATTGTTTATAAGTAACAAACAACTATTTTCTTTAAGTGATGTTAATATAATATCAATAACAAAATACATAAATATAGATCTAGAATTGGTTCACTTATAAGAACAAAATCACTTACAAATAAACTAAAATATCTAATCAATAACATTTAGAATGCTGATTGATTCATTTTTCCTACATTTATAAGGTCCAAAAATAGCATGTATGATCTGTTATTTTTTGGTCTAAATTAAAAACCAAATATTCTATCATTTAATACTTTCATCGAAAAAAGTTTCAAGTATTTTTTGTGGTATAATAAGACACATAATGTTATTTAGCTAACCCTATAAATGCATCATGCATAATATCTAAATTTAATTGATCAAACAAATTAAAATCTTTAACATCTAACCAAATACATTTTTTCTTTTAATCCTCCTGCTGATGAATAATTTTTATTTAAATTATTGACATACTTTTTCATTAATTAAGGAGAGAAATATTGTCATAATATTGAATTTTTTCGTTTATCAAATTCTATAACAGAAAATAGATAGAATTTTCAACAAAACCAGTAATAGAATTTAAACCAAGGTAATCTCTTACAATAAGGCCTATATCGAAATATAAGTTCTCATTGAGTGATGGAATATCTATATATGTATACTACTTTCAATCAAAAAATTAAGAGTTTAAAAATTACTTAATTTCCAAATTATACTCTATCTAAAGGGTGAAAAAAGCAAGGCTAAAAAAAACATTTGACACTGTTGTTGAACGATAAGATGGAATGCACAGTAACATTAACTGCACCTAATTATAACTGCATCCAAGACATTCTTTTGAAATTTGTATTTCAGATATCACTTGTTCAACATAATTCATTACGCAAACAGCAATAACCTCAGAAAAAAAAAAGTTTCTATCCCATCAATTACAACATGCACAGCTATCCTAGACATAATATAATTAGAAGCAATAAAATAACGCATCTTCGATAGTAGACATTTGTTTTTCGACTGTTGGACCATAATCGGCAAGTTTAATATTTCTCCTATACTTCTTTTGTGGTGGTCGTGGTATCAGATCAATATACTGAAATATTCGTTATATATAGAAAAGTAATATATAATTTTAATAACCGATTATGCATTTACTATTGGTATATAATACTGCATATTTTGTTTATCAAGTTCAACATAACCTTTTCATAAGGTTTTTCATAAAACATAAGGTTTTCTTGTTTTTCAATGTCTAATGTTCTATTAAGAATCATCTTTTTCATTGCATTATTGTCTAATGTTAGTGGTTTAACGAATTCACAGTTTTTACTAAAAAAGTAAACATTTTTTATTTAACCAACACTAGTTATTTCATTATTCAGTAGATAAATAATAAATATAGTATTAAATTGTATTTGGATTTTCAACTTTAACTCGTTTTAATTTAGTTTCTGCTTCAATCAATGTGAAGGGCGTAATAACAAAACATTGAAAAACACGATTGTGCTATTGAATTTTAGATAATTGTGTGCATGTATAATATTTAAAATTTTACTATATTGTTATATAAATGAATCATGAAAAATAAAACGCCTATTTGATTCAAATATTTCTACTTCAAAAGTATAGAAATCATAGGCGTGCGCATACCCTCCTACCCCTTAACGGTTTGGGTAGCTAACTAATCTAGACTTGAAAAGACTGAACAGATCCAATCTGTAGTGCTACCGTATAATGTGGCAATATAAAGTACCTAAGTTGATTATCCAAATAACGTATTCAATATTTCTATAAGTTAATCTATTCTTAATGTAAATTACATGATATTCAGTTTGTATTATGTTACTTAGGCGTTAAATTAATAATAAAAACTAGAGAACTAGGTAATTTTTATCTTATATTAATATTTAGTTTTTGTTTAAATTATATAACTTTGTTTGGTATTGAATTATGTTATCTTTCAGTGTTGGACACAATAATAAGGGCCTGAAAATTTTTTGAGTAGTCTCATAGGTAGTATTCACACATGATAAAAATTATGGAACGGATTATCAATATAATATATCAATATATTATAAATCTGACTGAGTTACGCTCAGAATCGCATTTCATTACATTTAAATGTTAATTATAATAAATCACTAATTTCTCTGAACCCTGAAGGGACTAAGGATAAACGCCATATCGACTTTATTTTTTTTTTTCATCTAGTTTTCAACAACAAAGAATTTAAACTCGATTGAAAAAATGAGTATAATCATATTTTTATTATTAATACATATACATACATACAATGTAGAATAAAATGGTAGTATAACTTTAAACACATTTTGAACGAAAATCATATTTAATATAGTATTCTATTTAGGGTATATAATATAATAATATATAATATAAATATTTATATTATATAATTTTATAATAAATAATACCTATATAATAAACATTTAAATAAGTGAGCAAGTAATATTGAAAAAAAAACGTAAGACAATTTGGTAATTTGGAATATGGTACAATGTTTGGGACTATAGATTAAGTTGTTTCATTATGTCATATACAAACTGAAAACAACAAAATAATTTAGGGAGGGCTATACATGATTTAGAATGGGCTAAGTCCATAAGGTCCACAAGTCTAAGGTATTCTTAACGTTAATGATCATAACTTTTTCTCCAGTATTTTCTCCAGCAACGAAATGGACGACTTCTAATGATCCGATCTTTTCGAACAAGGTCTCAAATGAAAGAAAATCAAATTTCCTACGTTCTGGACACTTCAAATGTCCATTTTTGTCAATATTTCACTACTTTACGGCGATTCTAAGGTTTTCTTAACGTTAATGATCATAACTTTTTTCTCCAGTTTTTTCTCCAGCAACGAAATAGACCACTTCTATTGATCCGATCTTTTCGTACAAGGTCTCATATGATAGAAAATCAAATTTCCTACGTTCTGGACACTTCAAATGTCCATTTTTGTCAATATTTTACCACTTTACGGCGATTCTAAGGTTTTCATAACGTTAATGATCATAACTTTTTTCTCCAGCAACGAAATGGACCACTTCTAATGATCCGATCTTTTCGAACAAGGTCTCATATGAAAGAAAATCAAATTGGAGGGGAAGGCTGAAAAGGTTTAGACCACCCCCAAAATAATACTCATAGCCACTTAAAATAATAAGACCTTTCTCATTTTTTTTTTAATGATATTTTAATTTAGGGCTATAGTTCCCCTAAATTTTGACACTTGTTGCGTCATTGCATATCAGATACTAGAAAACTTATAAAAATAAGAAATTCATTTAGAAATGAATCATGTAAGTCATTTGGATAAGGTTCAATTAAATGTATTGCTTATATTCCACCTTCTAACGTAAGACAACGACTTGAAAATGGAAATCAATACTAGAATAAAAAATACCGTCAACAAATTTTGAATTTTTATGCTCAAACATATTTTTTGAAATATCTTTAAAAACAATAACAATTTTACTACCATTTTCTACATCGTATCAACAAGGATTCTTCGCGATGATAACAATAAAAAGTAAAATAAAGAGAATTAAAAAATTAAAAAATTTCTTCGTTCCGTAAAAGATCTGTGAGTGAGATTGTCGACAGTTCGTCCTCGAATAAAACATTTGTGCATCAAACGTCAAGCACATATGTCATTAACAGATGAATTTTTATTTCATTGTACAATAATATTTTCATGTAAAATAAATATTTCTGTTAACAAATTTTTTCATCATTGTATAATCATTTATTTCACAATAATTAACCCTCTAATAAATTAGATGAATTGTAATCAGTGCACCTATATATATATATATTATATATGTTATGTGTATATAAATTATAAATATGCTACACGTATTATATGCATTGGTTTGCCGCGATAATTGTATAGAAGATAAAATGTGTCACATTCTTAAAAAGGATGAAAACCACTGACATAGGTGTTCTACGTTTGATGAACTCCACGATGAATCGTCCGATTTCTTCGTCAATTCCATGTCAATTAGTCATGGTCAGTTTGCCATCGGCCGTTACCGTTCAGTATTCTGCAGTATTCACTATTCAGTTTGCTGCTCGCTTTGTGCTCCGCCACTTTTGCATTATATTTACGTACAATTTTTGTCTGTTTCGCATATTTTGGCGTTTATTGGTTATACGACGTATTAAGATACAGATACTTATACGACGTACCCAAATAAATCGAGGATAGTACATATTACTTGATGTAAACCGATTTATTTGGAGTTCAGCTGACAGATACGTACTTTTCCGCCACTTTTGCAATATTTTTAAGTGTGCGTACATTTTTTGTCTGTTTCGCATATTTTGGCGTTTATTGGTTATATGACGTATTAAGATACAGATACTTATACGACGTACCCAAATAAATCGAGGGTAGTACACACTACTTGATGTAAACCGATTTATTTGGAGTTCAGCAGACTGGCACATATACTTTTCTGCCACTTTTGCAATATTTTTAAGTGTGCGTACATTTTTGTCGGTTTTGCACATTTTGGCGTTTATTGGTTAAATTTTGTACCATTGTGCCTGGATTTGTTTTTAAATATAAACCGATCTATTTAAAAATCAGCAGGCTGATGCGAATTTTTGACAAAGAATTCTTATTAAAAAAAAACGCTTGCTAAAGTTTGTACATGAAAGTTTTAAACGACGTATTAAGATACAGATACTTTTACGACGTAACCAAATTAATCGAAGTAGTACATACTACCTAATAGAAACCGATTTATTTGGAGTTCGACAGACTACTGCAAATTTTTTACAATAAACTATCTTTAAAACAATGATAGTCGGGTTTAAAATTATAAATTGTACCCATCACAAAAAATTTGTTAAAGTTTGTATATTTAAGACTTATGTGACGAATCCAAATAGATCGAAGTAGTACATACTACAAATTATAATTTTGAAACTATTAATGACCGACTTTTCACACAATACATAAACACATAATACCTATCACAAGAAATAAGTAAAAAAAAATATTAATGTTAAAATACAATATAAAAAAAAAGTTATAGGGCTGAAAACCTGCTTAAGTTTGCACATCACTGATTTATTTGACGTATTCAAATAAACCCAAGAACTACATAATATTATGTATGGTACTCCCAGTCTAATAATATACTGTTAAATCTTTTTACAAAATATTTTGAAAATCGTGACTGACACTTTTTTTTATAGGCTTTCAAAGTTAATATTCCCAAAAATCGGAAAAATAACGATTTCATTATTTAAAATTTTTTTATTTCATGATGATTAAATTAGGTTTTGATCATAGGAACTTGAAACTTTTTCTGAGTATCAACATAGGTGTTCTACGTTGGAGAAAATTTCAAAACGATTGGTGGATTTTCTAACTAAATATAGAAAATAGACATTTTTTTCAAGAATATTTACGATTACCAGCAATTTTTAGATTAATGGTTTGAAAATTTTATTGAAGCCTACTCATGTAATACTTTATGAACCTCTCAAGTATTTTAAAAATCGTAGTTCACAATATTTTTTTTATGTCTGAATACACTATTTTGGTAGAAATAATAATCTAATTACCAAACGGAAAACTACCAAAAAATAACGGAAAATCGGCAAAATACGGTTTCAAAATTTACGGAATTCATAATTTTGATTAAATTGATTTTAGGTTGTTCATGATAAATAATACAATTTTGAACGTAGTACTTAAAATTATTTTTTTGAGTTTTCTCGTAGGTAGTTTACACACGTGGTAAACTTGGTAAATTTATGTAACGACCTATCAGTACAATATATTGTATTATATTGAGTTTCGCTCAGAATCGTATTACTAATTTCAATTTCATTGCATTCATTTCATTCACTCATATCTAGAGTAGAGACAAGTAGGCAACTGTGTCAAAAGCATTCTTTATGTCTGTAAAAATGGTGTCAACTTGATCACCAGTTTCAAAGGTATCTAAAATATATGTCGTAAAAGCAACGCTTCTAAAAATGGTAGTTTTTCAATTGTTTTTTTTAAAGTTAATTTAAACATTACAGTTATAATAACATGTACAATTTAATACCTAATGATGTAATGATGTTCAATTTGAAGTACTTAATCTCAAATAATTTTGGCCATATCCTGTTAATAGATTAAACAGTTATTTTGAAAATAAAATTTAAAATTGCATTTTAGTAACAAATTATGTATTTATATAATATTTTTATTGGTTATAGTTGATTAGGGATAAGTCTGAAGCGTTTCTGTAACTAAAGCAGTTTATTATAATTAATACTCAATAATATTATTGTTAATTACAATTTTCATATTTTTATATCAATACCTGTAATTAAAGCAGAAACAACATTCAAAGTTGCTTCTCCCTAACAATAGGCTAATAAACAATTTTAAATATTTACAACTAAAACGATAACATAAAATAAATAATAACAACGATAATTAATTAAACTAATGGAATTTAAAAGAAAACGTTAAGTCATTTTCCTTTATCGTGATAACAATGTGATAACACAATATGGTATCATGATAACCTTATATTTATATACACTAAATATATTAACAATTAAGAAAATAGATAAAATATATTTTTTATAACGTTGAATTAAGTATATTTTTATTCATATTGTCATGAACTCATAACCAATGATATTGATAGTCCATGACGAAGATTATTATTTTTTTTAATGTTCGACGTTTGAAGTTTTAACAACAACAGTTATTGTTAAAAATAATTTAACTAAATTAAGTTACATTTATTTTAATTTAACTTTCAAGTTTTCAAATTTATTTTACTATAATTAAAAGTAACTTTTAAATTAAATCAAATTAAACAAGTTAAAAAAATTAGGTAACTTGCTCAGTCTTGCACTTTTAAAATAATAATATTAAATACTAAAAATTATAATTATTTATGCACCGGGATGCTCCATTCCTGATTTAATATATAACTCATTATCCGTAAATGTTCTCCATAGATTTGCTTCAAAATTATCTATATATAAATGGTTATTGTCCATTTGATTGGGTAAGATATCAATCTGCGTAAGTTGGTAATTCGACTTGGAATAAGAAAATTATTATAGGCAGCAATTTCTGTAGAAATTTTTAGTATGTACGATCTTTGACGGTAAATTAGGAACCATCGTCTAAAATTATTAAACTTCATATACAAACGAAATGTATAGGCTTATAATTTACTTATAATTTATAACTATACTTATAACTTACCTGGCGAAATTTTGTATTTCTAAATATGATAAATATTCCTTGAAAGAGTTCTTAATCGCCAAGTAAATAACATCAATCCAATTTATGACCGATAAAATCTAAAATGATTATTTATGTAATATGTATGTCATAAATTTAAATAGATACTCTGTCTCACGAGAGAAATAAACTGTTTTGTGCATACAGATGACCGTTTCCAGGTACTGTTCATCCCACCTAATACCATAAAGAACTTTTTTGGTATGTCAAATGGGCAGGGCAAAGGCGGATTTTCAATATTTTCTTGGGGGAGTGCCCTAAAAAATCATATGTTAATAAGTAAAAAATCTAAAAAAGACTTTAGACGTTTGTTTTTCGTCCCTTCGGTCCTCGGAGAAATTAATGGTTTAATATAATAAAGATTTTAATGCAATTTAGTTATTGCATTAAAAAATACGATTCTGAGTGAAACTCAATATAATTATAAAATATATTACACTGATAAGCCGTTCCAAAAGTTCACGTGTGTAAACTATGAGGATACTAATAAAAATTCAAATACTTATGTCAGTGGCGTCATTTAAGGGGGGGGGGGGCAATTCATATATTTGCCGTAGTCTACAATTTACAAAATTTCTTAGTCGGCAGATTTCAAAAATAACAACCCCTAAATACAACCCTTTAATTGATTACCGCTTACAATAAAAAAAATACCCACCAAAAAAAATTACCCTTCCCACTCCAGATCTTAAAAATAGATGGCAAATTTATGAGTCTGCCCTAGTCTAGTATAAACTAAAATGACGCCACTGACTTATGTTCAAAATTGCATTAGTTATCATGAAAAGTCTAAAATCAATTTCATAAAAATTACGATTTCAGTGAAATTTGACGTTTTACACTTTTGAGAAATTTAAAATATGAGCTAAATAAAGTACTAACTACATGCAATTTTCTATAGAAAGCATACCTCAGTTATGGTAAATGGAAAATTATTTCTAAAAAATAGCATAATTTTCAATTTTACTAAATATTCAAATTTTAGAAGCTCATAAAAAAAAAAATTTTGAATTGAGATTTTCAATATATTTTATAAATAGATTATGTAGTGTATGAGTAGGTTTCTATAAAATTTTTAAAACGTTAAAACCAAAATTGCATGTAATATTAAACATTTATGGAAAAAATTTCAAAGCTCGTAATTATAATTCGATAATTAATCTATAATTCGTCAGAAAATTAACCAATCGTTTCCAAAATATTTTCTCTTTTGTGTAACACCTATATGAATACTCAAAATATTTCAAATTCCTACGATTCTGATTAGCAAAAACCTAATTAATTATCACCAGATAAAAAAATTTGAAATAATGGAAACCGTAATTTTGCCAATTTTCGTCATTTTTTAATAGTTATTCTTTTCCTAGGGAAAAACTTTTGAGAAAAATGAGCTTAAAAAGTACCAACTAGATGCAATTTGCTATTGAAAATATAATTTATTCATGATAATCGGACCATTATTTCTGCCCGAAAAAATGTTTTCAGAGACAAAAAAAAGTCATCATTGTTAAACCAATACATTCCATGTTTCGTTCAGAATCAAAATTAATATAAAATTTTATATCTATAATAATTGACAATATTCAAATATAATCATATTATTATTATCAGCAATTTAATGTTACATACGCATATGGGTTTATAATAGGGTTTTTATGTAGAAGCACATACTAATAATAAGGTAGGTACATTTCCGTTTATGTACACAAGAATAGATAGAATAGGATTAAACATTGTGTTTTAACATATTATTTCAGTATTAGTACGTCATATTATAACGGTTTCTGTGTGGGATCCTGACCCCATGGACCTCCCCCCCCCCATCGTAAATCCTCCACTGTGGCAGGGATAGGCGATACCCGATGCAATTTGGTCGTGACACGGTTTACTTCTCTTGTGGCCAGAATATAGGTACCTAGATCTTTAGATACAACAGTGTTGTTAGTTTTGGTCGTCATAGCAAATTATTATGTTCAACGACGTATAAAAAAATATCGTAATATAATTTTTGCATAATATATCAAATTATTATAATATAAAGTTGAAACTTATTGAATATCTCTGGAAGTAGTAATCTGGAATCGCGTATAAAGTAAAGCCCGGTTCATACAATAAAATATTTGACATTTGTCAAACATCAAGTATTTTAATTCATTTTAAAATATTTCATAATTAGTCAAATATTTTTCAACCAATTTAATAATTGTATTGATAAGAAGTTGTTTTATATTGCACTCACTAGTTACGGTTATAACTGTGGTAGTGTGGTCTGGGATTGCACAATTTCAGTACCCAATTTGAATTTTTTTTTTATTATATAAATAATAATGATACTTTTAAATGTGTATTCATTAAGCAAGATATGATAGCATCTACGGTCTCAATAACAATTCAATTTTTTGCAATTTTTGTAGAATAAGAAAGACTAACATGGCTTTCTACAGTAGCTAAATAACGAAGAATAAACGATAACCTAATATAAATAAATAAATTTAAAATAACCTTTTACCTATATTTTTATAAAAACATTATCTTTGATATTGACCTCTTTTGAGCACTAATTGCATCCCTCATATTAGTGTTTTGTTTAGTTATATGTGGTCCTACCATTTGTAACAAATTATTAAAAACTTCTAGTCATTCTTAAAAAGTTTATATAGGTTCTTTCATCTTCAATTAAAAATTGATTTTCTAACATAGATAATGTGTATTACTAAATATATGAATTTCTCTTCTAAGCAACCAATCTCTACACTGTAATGTTTGACTAGAGGACAATAAACAATAAGTTTTAAGTATAAGAAAGTACAACAATACCTACGTCCTACATTGAATAGCAAGACATTATAAAAATTGTTTTTATTATTCCAATACGATTATATAAATATAGATAATAATATAATTCATATTTAATATATATATATTCGTATAATTGTAACTAATAGAAGTAATAACATAGGTATAATAAACAAGTTACAATCTAAGTGCAACAACTATACAAAATAGGTGAAAAAATTATCTTATCTTTATCTTATACTTGTAAAAGTCTCTTTTCTATATTAAACCATGCACATTCCAAAACTAGAAACAGATTAAATTAGGAGATTTGGCAGCATACATTACCTTGTAAGCAGTGGTGGCGTGTAATTTTCTGATAAAGCTAGGAATCTTTATATTATATTATATTCATATTATTCATATTATATTATCTTCATATTCTACTCTCCTATATTCCTATCTAAACAAGGGACAAAAACAGACTTCAAAACTTTTCATTTAAATTTTAAGAGATTATTCTGTTGTATCTTATGAAGCGTCCAAGTTTTGCATCCATACATCACCACTGGTCGAATAAGTGTTGTATATAGTTGTACCTTTAGGCTATTAGGCAACATTCTTTATATAAACAGCTTGTTCAATCCAAAATAGCATCTATTGCCTGCATGTATTCTTGTTTTTATCTCCTCTTGTATATCATTATTCTGCGTTATAAGTATACCTAGATAATTGAACTTCTGTACTGAATATGAGTGTGTATATCCTTTGGCAAAAATGCCCTCCGAGCTATCATGTACTTTGGTTTTCTCGTTTTTCAGGGGGGTGCTAAGTAATTAGCACTACATGTTTGGCGAACTCGAGACGCAGAGCTCTGAGCTGGTCTTAACTGGTTGGCTCAGTCTGGTCCTCCAGGTTTGGTGACAGGCTAACCCGACACTGTAAAAACAACTCTGTTCAGGACATAAACAAACTTTGAAATAATCAGTATGTTGACTTCAGCTGTAACATCTTTTTTAATAGAACAATCAATAAATCCATTTGTTTTTCCTTATAACAACTGAAAATATATTGATTATATATATTTACAAGTACTTATTATTTTAATTTTTAAATCATTAATAAATATACCGACCGTATTTCATCACACAAGACGACAAATTAACTATCTCCAATTTTATGTATAATTTTGTTTCTTACACTAATAGCACACAGACTAATAATTTGCTCTTGTATTATGTGATATGTATAATCGGTAGTATTTTTAAATTTGTCAGCAAACTTAAGTATATGTTTAGAAAACAAGTTTTTTTGAAATTTCCTGAAACACGTAAATTTCATAAACATAAATTATATTAAATTTAATTTTACATATTATTTAATATTTAATATTTATATTGATATTGTTAGTCTAATTTAATTTATATGTGAATCACATTTCAGCTTTAAGAACTTGTTTAAATTGTAGAAATCTGGATTTAACATTGTCTTACTCCCATAATGCCTCTGTAGGCATGTCCTTGTGAACCCAAATGAACAACTATGTATATAAGTGTTTTAATATATATTTGATTCAACTAGTCATGTGATTTAACATCAATTTAGCGTAAACATTGCTATGTAAATTTCTAGGTCCAAGTTTTATTTATGTCCAAGTATCCAACCCATTGAGTCATAGATCAGTTTCATTTTATGCACATAGTACGGCACCTTTAGATCGACTCAACTGTTCAATTAGATTTATTTAAACAATTACAATACTTATTATGATAAAATACTTGCTTTTTTCAAATCAATATACCCCGTTGATGTAAATAAAGGTTCTGCTTATTATGTCGCAAATATGCGGCTTACAAAACAGAATACAGCATCTCTATACCTACCACATGATAAGATGATGATCAGCCACGCATTCAAACAACTTGTTTAAAACTGTTAAAACATTACGTTAGAAACGTCTTTATTTATAGCAGCAAAATGTATTATAAATATCTAATACTGATCAGTTTAATTATAAAGCTTATTTATATAAAAGTACAATTTATATATGTTATTTAAATGGCGCATATTGAAAAATGTAGAAGTTCATGTCTTGTAAAAGATTATGATGTAAATGAAATAGATGCACATTTACTAGAAACAAAATTTTTGTCACAATTTGGATAGCCAAAAGAAGCGCATTGCGCTACATATAATCACATGCCAAAACATAGTGAAATTAAGCATTATGCAATTAAATGTATATTTTATGAAATATATTATATTGGTGGGTATTAATAACGGTGGGCAGGAAACGGTAGAGGTAGTAATGCAAATGTGCTGTGCATTTCCACGCTAGGCCTAGTGTAAAAAGTGGCAGAATACTGTACAGTGTACACCTGTGTGCTAGAAGTGTGCATTGCAAGATTTATATACAGCTGAATTACACCATGATAATAAGAACAGTTACATGAAATCTACTCATATAGAATGGCTACCGGTCCTATTCAACATAGCCCCTTCAGATCCAGGCAGAAAAATCAGACTGATTAATGATATTGAAATTAAACAATTATCCAGATTTACCGATACAAAAAGACAAAGCAAACCAACTACTCATGAGACTTAAATCCAGAAATCCTATATGGAGCCTGACACTGTCAAATAAAAGACAATAGAGGTGATGTGGGCAATCAGATGGACAAAAACTAACATTCGAAACCACTCTCTTGTAAGCAACCCTGACAGGAAAGTCCCAAGTTTCAAGCACAATGGGCGACCCTGAACGGATTAAGAACTGAGAAAGGCAAGTGTAACCAATCCTTACGTATATCAGAGTATAATAGAGTGGAGTGGAAGAATTTTGTATTAACAGCAAAGGGCCAAATGGTCTATAATGCTACAAAAAAAAATATATATATATATACCCCCACCCACCAGATTATTTAATTTAAATTTAAATATGTTATTAATATTGTAATTTCTATGTTGAGTTGCATGCATAAATAAATAAATAGAAAAAGAAAATTATTGTTAAGAATACTTTCTTAGTTAACGGGCCTCCCTTGATAAATGCTGTCTTGTATCTTCATCTTGTGTTTACCTAGTTTACCAACTTCATAGGCTGAAACTCGACTGGCTAGAAATCTTTCTAAATCATTGAATTTACGAAGCTATCTTAATGTATTTATTTACTGCCACTGATTAACCGTTGATGATTCTAGTCTGGAGCGTATCAATGAACAATAAATATATATATATATATCAAATTATTAATTATATATCACATCGAGGTCACCATAATTATTTGTTCCTAGAATACATAAATTTAATATGAGGGTTTTCTTTTAGAATTTTAATATTTAATATAATATCAACACATGTATGACAATACTTGTCTAATATTGCACCACTTACTTTTAACATGAATAATTAAACCACTTTTTGTTGGCAGCCGGACAACACAACATAGAAAAACAAACCACGATGGACACGAACAACACAATAGGTAGAAATGATCACCCTAGAAC
>CM023358.1:35713136-35737609 GCA_013282895.1 Eriosoma lanigerum
ATTTAATTTCCCATAATATTTCTGTTGAATATTAAAAAAAATTAAAAATTTAATAAGTTTGTAAATTAAAATTTTATTTTTTTTTTGTATTCATCCAAATTATTAAAACGGTTTTTCGTACTACTCTCCTCGCAAAATTTTTTTTGGATTATTACAGACCAACGTAAAAAAAAAATTTTAACTTATTTAATATCCCATAAAATTTCCATTGAATATTAAAAAAAAATTTAAAATTTAATAAGTTTTTAAATTAAAATTTTTTTTTTTTTGTATTCACCCAAATTATTAAAAAGTTTATTCGTACTACCCCCCTCGCAAAATTTTTTTTTAATGTTTAAGGACCAACATAAAAAAAAAATTAAAACATATTTAATTTCCCATAATATATCTATTGTATATTTAAAAAAAATTAAAAATTTAATAGGTTTTTAAATTAAAATATTATTATTTTTTTGTATTTACCTAACCTTTAAGTGATAGAATATCTTTTTATACATATTATTTTCAATAAAAAAATTGAGAGTTTAAAAATTGCTTTATTACCAATTTATACTCTGTCTGAAGGATGAAAGATCAAGGCCAAAAAAATATTTTACAATGTTGTTGAACGATAAGGTAGAATATACAGCATTATATTATATATTATAATATATGAGATATGATTAATTATAAGACATTATGGTGTAATCATATTAACGCTTATATATCCGAGTATTCTGTACATTTTTTTTCGAACGATATCAGTACCGTGTTAACCAATTAACCGCCCGGGGCAAATTTTAAAATGCTACCCTCCTATACCCTTCTATGCATTATGTAAAAAAGGCGTATTTAACAATTTAAAAAGGGGGACAAATTGTTTTTTAGAGCTTTCATAAAGTCGAAACATCCCCCTAATCTTACTGTTTTATAATATAAAACAATTAATTACAAACAAATTATATTAAACATGTTCTGTATTTGTATACATTATTATGCAAAATCTAAAACAGGTGGCAAAATAATATTATTAATAGGAAAATTTTTTTCTTGGCCATGAGAGGGGCTTTAAACTTATTCAACCCCCTCATAAATATGTCTCTGATATAATAACCCAACTACTATAATCACATAAATATATAAATACATAATTATTGGAATTAATGCTATAAAAGTGATAGATTTTTATACTTGCCAAAAAACCAACCAATTCGTTTCAAATTTTTACCACAGTTGTATATTATCTATGTAAATACTCAAAAAAAATTTTAAGTCTCCACGATCAAAACTCAATAACAGAAACCGCAATTTTGCCGATTTTCCGCTATTTTTTGGTAGTTTTTCTTCTCTCAAGGAAAAACTTTTAGGAAATTCGAAATATGAGCTAAATAAAGTACCAACTAGATGCAATTTGCCATCGAAAGCATGGCCTATTCGTGGTAATCAGACCATTATTTCTATCTGAAAAAATGTTTTTATAAACAAAACAAAAAAATATTTGTAAAACCAATACATTCCTCGCTTCACTTAGAATCTAAAATTACGCTGTATATACTTGGCAGTAGATACTCTGATGGTAGTAAAAATACAGTCATGAAAAAAATATATATATTGTCTTAAAATACAGATATTAGTATATATTAGTATATATTGTATAATGTATATATTAACAGATATGTATATCATTTTCCTTTTTCTGTTTAGTCACGTGTAATCGTTCTTCCAACCACATATTTTTCGCAGCTACCGTTGTTTCTATTTTTTATTTCTCTATATTTTCTTTGACCAAAATAATCTTTGGAATTTTTGTATTTTCTTCTTTAGTTCAAGTTCAATTATCCTCACTAATCCAGTGCTTATTTTTAAGAGGTATTATTCTGTTCCATTTATTATTAATGGAGTCAGCTTGAGGTAGGTTTTCTAGTTTGGCATTGCTAAATTTTGCACACGTTCTTGCATTTTTTTTGTGTGTTTGAGGATCTGTAGATTCCATTTCTTCGCCATGTCTCTTGGCTTGTATAAATATATTATATTGTATTAATATATTATCATAATATAATAATATAATAATACAATATTATAAATTTAATATACAGTATTTATAAACAAAAATAAAACATCATATACTATATAATATGGTATATGATGTAGTATAATATCACAATTAAATTTATTTTTCAATATATGTATACGAGTATATATATATTTAAAAAAAAAATTGGGGAAAATAATATTAAAGTAAAATGTTGTGTATACAAAAGTTAAAAAAAAAACATCATATACTATCATAAGTTAAGTATGATAGTATGATATTAATTAAAAAAAGAGTTTTAAAAAAGGTATTAGGTATAAATAAAAGTTATTGAAAACGAATATCATGATTGCGGTTTCATAATTCTTATGAGGTCCTCGGCAGCTTTTCTTTTTGCCTCTTTCTTTGACCTGCCAACGCCAATGCCTAAAACGGTTTTAGGCATTAATATTTATTAGTATTTTTAATAAAAATATTCTAATGAAAACTGTTAAAACGCGTTATTGTATAACCGAATTGATAATACATACCGTAGTTCAGGGACGGATTGGGCCATAGGGAAATCGGGAAATTCCCGATGGGTCGCGACGCCGCGTACTAAATAGTAAATAGTAAACCGTAGTTATTCTTGTAACGCGCTTGGATTACAAATCGTGATTACGAGCATGACATCCCGATTTAGGCACCAAATAATAACTTAGTGGCACGTTCGTTTTCATTCCATAATATTAGTTTAGTTTATTAAAGCTGATTTGTTCTGATCTGCAAATAAATCTGCGAGTGGTGGTGATAGTGGTAGTGATAGTGATGGTGCTGGTGCTGAGGCTGGTGCTGAGGCTGGTGTTGGTTCTGGTGCTGGTGATGGTGATGGTGACGGTGACGGTGATGGTTGTTCGATTATGATTACTGTATTGTTAATTATAACTTTTGATGTTTTTGTTGACTTTCCAAAGAACGAAAATACACATTTTTTGGTTTTCTATAAATTTAAAATTGTAAATATTTACAATATTTATTTTCGACATCGTTGTTTTTTCTTATCAAACGATATTCGATTTTAATTTTTAAATGTGGTTTAAAATATCGCTGAAAAGTTTTAAGCCTATACTCTGTTCCATCTAAGTGTAAACCGCGTTCGAGCATTACGTCTGACGATTTTGATAAATCGTCGCGCCAAATTTCCCCCGTCTAAACAAAAAATCAAGCTACTCCGACTTGCCATCTAGTATTGTTTTGATGTAAACATGATCAGTGTGTGACATGAGCAGCCGAGAAAACGGTTCGCATTATATTATTATCAGAAATAGTAAATACTAAAGTTGATAGTCTATAAAGCAATCGAAATATAAAAAAATATATATATTTTATACCAGTAGGTTTATAGTTTCTGCCCTGGTGTACTAAAATAATAACAAATAACATGTATACTTTCATATCTAAACAAATTAGAAACATTGTAATATAGGAGCATAATAATTAATAATGTATAATAATAATAATAATAATAATAATAATAATAATAACAATATATTTATGAATGTTGTAAAATTCTTAATTTTTTATGTTTTTTATTAAATTGTGATTTATTAACGTTATCTTGTGCTGTCATCCATTTGCATGCCTTATAAATACGGATAACGAGCAATAGTTTAATAATATACAAATAATGTTCTTTACATGGTGATTCATTAAAATGTATATTTTTTTGGTTTAATTTAATCAGAATTAAATTAAACATTTTATTCATTAATTTTGGTTCACTTATTATAGTTTTAAATGTATTTTTAAAAATATTTAACCTAATTTTACATATTTTTATTAGCCAAATTGATGGTTTTTTTAAACCTTCATTTCCAGCAAAATTAATTTGTTCAAATGTTTTGTACATGATTAAAATTTCATTTGAATTATTATAAGTTTCATTGTTAACTAAAACTTGTTTGCAATTTTCACACTGAAAATTATCTATACAACGTTTCGCTAAATAGCCAGCAAAGTATTAAATTGAGCATTCTTCCAATGTAATATTTAGTTTGTCGTTTTCTAATTCCGATTCAGAAAAATTTTCGTCACACTTATCGTCATTTTGCAAAAAATTGTCTTGAACATCGTTATTACTTTCAGTCAAATCGGTTATATTCATTTCGGAGTAACACGTATTCTTCACAACTTCATTTTCATCTAAGACATCAAGCGTTAAAAAATTATCTTGATCTACTTCACAATTACACTTTTCAGATGCTTTCATTAATAAAAATGAGCTTATACTTGCAAAACAGCTTCTAATCATTTTTGCAGACGGATTTCTAGTATAACCGTTTTTTTGTCTAATTATCGAAAACATATTTTCCAATGGATCTTGATTAAGTCTGTTAGTTAATAAAAAATATTTGTTTGGATCTTGTTCAGTATTTGTAACAATATCTTTTTGTTCAGATTTATATAAGTTTATTATTGCTGTTAAAGACCAAATCATGCATATAAAGCAGGGTGGCACTGATTGTTTTTTATCTTTATGCGAAATTTTTTTTGCATTTTGAAATGTTGATATTGTTTTTCTTAATTGATCAAATATGTGTATATTGTTTACGTTCATTGGTCGTTTATTTACATTAACATCATACAGGTTTTTGCTGTTACACGCATCAAAAGTATTATTAATTTCTAATACAAAATTTGCTGTGTCCATGGCTGTTTTAGATTTTAATTCACCAGTATATATACATGTTTTTATTGCTGCTGATGTACTATTACTAAAAATTTGTAACGCTAATTTACACGACATTTTCTGGAAAGGATTAGGGTTTAAATGAATTTGTGATATTTTACACGTGGCTCGAGCTGTTTCACTACATGCATTTACTTTATATGTTTTTCTGATATCTTCAAACGTTATAAGAATTTTATTTATTTATATGTCTCCAGTTAGTAAATTATTTCGTATACTTTTTATTAAATGAGGAATATCATAAATTAAAAATATTTTTTGGTTATGTATTTCAGATATTGGATTATTATCCGTTCCATTTAGTAATGAAAATAATTTTCGGTTTTGTGCTCCTTGATCGCAAACTATAGCCGAAGGAAGAAGGCCTATATCCAAAATCTTTTTAATACAGTCTTTTATTAAAATTAATAAATCATCGCCTTTTACGCCATTATCCGATAAAAAATGACACAAAGGAAACTTCCAGTTATTATATAAACCTTTAACCATTACCATAAGTGCATGTTTTGCAAACTTAGAACTGCGACCTTATGACTCTAAATCTTGAAAACCTTCAATTAGATATTGATGTATGGTTTTATTATAATCAATACATTTGGATATTGCCATCTCATCGAGAAGTATAACACATTTTTTATCTGTATAGGACATAGTCGAAACTTTTAATTTACTCGACTGACCGCCGTTGATTTTTTTCAAAATATAATATTATTAATGACTTCTGATAATCATTGACAATTTACAATATATGAGTATGTCATATCACATCGTTATTATGACATAATATGCGATTAAATTCCGTTACCACAGAGACACAGCGACAAGACGCTTAATAGAGATTATGCTATACTAACGATTTAACGTCAAGTGCGACTGTGCTGCCTTATAACGGCAAACGACAATTGTCACGCCATCGAAAACCCGGTCAGTGAGCTATCTATACTATCTATAATCAATGGTAGTACGTAAAATCATAATTAATTATGATTTAGGCGAAAACAAAAAAATTGATCCTAAATAATTTTCGCCACATTCATATAATATATTAAACAGATTATCTGTAATTAAAATTTTAAATTTTAAATTATTATGATTTTTCGTTAATGTTCGATGTTCTTCACATTAAAATTATAATTAGTTAACTTACTATTTTATATGTGTTCAATACTACATTATAGCAAAACTGGGCATTAACGAATTAGTTTAATTTGATTTAAGTTATATAACTAGTTATTTATTTTAAGTATCAACATTAAACTTCACGAGTTTAACTCTTTCTAATATAACAAATTATTTACTTTTTTTATGAAGTAAAATGTTTAATTAATTTCATTTGAATTGTTATAATAACAGTGCTTTTTAAAAAAATATTTCAACTCAACTAAGTGAGGATATTTATTTTAATTTAATTTAAAAATTTCTAGAATAATTATTAAACAAGTTAAAAAAATTAGGTAACTTGCCCAGTCTTGCATCGAAATTTCCTTTTAAAATAATAATAATTACTAAAACTTATAATAATTTATGTATCAGGATTGTCCATTCCTGATTTAATTAATAATTCCTTAATCTTAAATTTTCTCCATGACATTACTTCAAAATGATTTATAAATACATTATTGATTGTCTATCTAATAGGGCGAGGTGTCAATCCAGACGATTTCATAATTCGAATTCGACTTGGAATGAACATAATATTATTATAGCGAAATATAATTGTTGAAATTTCTGATAAGTAATATATCTTACGGTAAATTGGGAACAATCGCCTTAAATGATTAAACTTGATATAAAAACGAAATTTATATGCATTAACTATAATTTATCTGGCGAAATTTTGAATTTCTTTACATGATAAATATTCTTTGGGAGAATTCTTTATCGCCATGTAAATTATTTCAGTCCAACTAATGATCGATAGAATCTAAAACGATTATTTATGTAATATGTATATCATAATTTTATATAATATATTCAGAGCTTTAGCTACTACAGTATTGTTATAGTTTTAGCCGTGATATCAAATTATTATATAGTTATAGTTGAAACATATCGAATATCTATGGAAATAAATATAATTCGTCATTCATTTATTTTGTTAATCGGTTCATAAATATTTTATTAACTATCACGTATAAAGTAAATCGACTTATATTTTCAAAGATATGTCGATGGAATACAATAAAAAAATGATATCCATCTCATTATCTCAGCAGTAAAAGTATACACATAATATTTTGATTTATTAATAATGTAACCCAACAAATCAAGTGGAATATGTTTTATTTAATGAGAAATTATGAAGGCGTGAACGACTTATTTGACGATCAAATGAAAAATTAATCGAGAATTATAAAATAATATAATAATATTATGTATCGATATGTCCGAGATCACAGATATAGAAGATAAATATCACAGATATTTAAGTATCGTTTAGACTAAACGTTCGAATTAAACCATAAAATTATGAAACCGCACAAGCAATTTTATAATATTTATCCATAGTGCGCTTAATTACTATAATTATTTAATTTAAATACATGGCAAAAAATATTATTGGTTTTTATTGAATATAAATAAGTGTTAAAAATATATAAAATAAAATATAATTGTATTGTCTATATTTAAAATAACTAAGTTACTAGCAATGTTCTGTGGATCGTCAAGTGTTGGGCGAAGAATAAAAAAAAAAAAAAATAATGGAATTTAGAATGAGTGCATAGTGTAATTGAGAATGCTAAGATGTTAGTATAAAAAAAAATGTTCAAGTCCCTACGATCAAAACTAAATTAGTAATCAAGAAATAAAAAATGTTTAAATAACGGAAACCGTAATCTTCCACTTTTCCGCATCTTAAGTAAAAACTTTTGAGAAATTCAAAAAATGAACTAAATAAAATACCAACTTACTTTTACCCGAAAAAATGTTTTCATACATCAGAAAAAAATAATAATAAAAAGCCTATAAAAAAAATTGTCAGTCACGATTTTTAAAATATTTTGTAAAAAGATTAAGTAGTATATTATTAGGCTTTTATACAATTTTCAAACCGATAAACCCAAAATTGTAGGTAACATTAATTTTTAAAGTTTTGGTTTATTATGTTATAATTTTGTTTTGTAAAAGTAATACCTATGCTAATATCTAAATCAGTTTTTTTTGTTTAGAAAATTCAATGCTAGGCTACAAAATATATTATGTCGTGCATCACAAATTCAAATGTAAATTTAGTTGCCTATACGAGTACAATCTTTTAGTATACTCTATTTTGGTAATTTTAAGACTGTTCAATTTAATAAATTATTAACAAATTGGATCAAACTATGATGTTCTTATATGGCAATTAATTCTCTTCGTTTTTCTCCTAGAAAAAAAACTTTGGAGAAATTTGAAAAATGAGCTCAATAAAGTACCAAGATGATACGGTTTGCTACTGAAAGCATACTATACTTGTCATAATCGGACAATTATTTCTACCCGAAAAAATTTTATCACACATATAAAAAAAAATCCATTTTTGTAGAAACAATACATTCCTCGCTCCTCTCAGAATCTAAAATTAAATTTGTTATAAGTAAGTAAGACCTGCGATCAATTACAAACACTATTTAATTTTTTTATTCTATGATAATTACAATATCTTATTTAGTACAAAATTTGTTATAAGAAAAAGTAGTGCGAGCAGCTTTGTAAATATGTAATACATAGTGACCCACATATCAGTTTAAAAATAAAATAGTATACATAAAATTCGATATACAATGCTAGCCAATATAATGCATATTTATTATTATTTGTGCTCTACGGAAACAAGAAATATATCGTTCATACAGCAATTTTGTTCGACAATAATAACATATTTTATAATGTTGACAACTTTGAATGTGTTTATATGAATTACGATATCTGATACATTTTACACAGAAACATTGTAATTACTGTAGTGAATTTCTGATTGAAATATCTCAATCTTAACGCAATAATGGAATCAAAAGCAAGCGTTCCAAATGTTAGGCGTAGTGTCACATTATTTAATCCTTCGTTGGAAACGTTGCCGACAACAAACACATTTATTCGGAGGTCAAAAACGAACGTGAACTTCCGGATTCCATCATCGTTGGAGTTATCAATACCGACAACATCAAAACAACAACCTGAAACACCGTCGGCAATTAAATCGACTATTTGAAAAATACAGTAGAATTACCGTCTGGTTTTCCGGTAAGCGAAGCGGAGTCGGAATTTAGAGAAGACGACGGAACAACTTTGTCGTACACCGAATCAGAATCCGACGGCGATACCATCTTATACAGGAACAGACCATTGAACACTATTCAATCCTCCGATGGAAATGTTGCCATCAACAAATGCATTTATACGGAGGACAAAAACGAACTTGAACTATTTCTTATTATTAATAATAATACTAAAAAATTAGCATGATTTGGTTTATTAACTATAAGCATTATGTTTTATATAACTTTATATATTTAATGAATAAAATAATTGATGTATTTCGTAAATTTTCGATTATTATAATAATCGTATTTATAATGGATTAATTTTTTTTTTTAATAAATATAATATTATTTGATTGTTTGTTCTCTTAGAATATTATCAATCTAAGAATGTTTTTATTACATATAAATAATATTTTATTATTATTTACTTATTTCTTGTGATAGGTATTACATATTTATGTATAATAACATTTTGTGGAAGTTCATTAATGGTAGAGGTGGGTAGTTCATGAGTTTTTTGATTCAAAGAGTTGATTTACTAATGTAAGTTGAATGAGTTGAATCAGTACGAACCAGATTAGCAACTCACTTGACTCTGTATCACCATAATGATTACTGATTACAATGAATCTTAAAGAGTTCCGAATTGACTGAATTTCGGCAAGTCATGTACTCACAAAAATGTAGCAACTCATTCAATTCATATAAGATATTATATATCATATATGTATTAAATAAATAATACGTACTGTTTGTGTACAGAGTTATGCACGAAATAAATATTATATTATTTAAAAGTACATATGATTACAACAGTAATACAGTTTTTTTCAAATCTTTATTTAAAAAATAGTCAATCAAATTATATTTTCTAAGGTATATGAAATTTTAAGATAGCCTTTTTAAAGAGATCTATAATAGTATGAGAATTTTGACATCTCGTTCTCCTAATTATTAATAAAGGTGATTTAGGAATTTTTTTCATTTATTGAAGAATTTATAATTTGGACGTCATAATTTGTAATAATTTAATACTTTGATATAATGTTATGCAAAATTTAACATATCATAATATTCAATAAATATTGATGATATGAATTTTATATTCCACGATAAAAAGGAAAAAATGACGTCAAAAGTATGATTTTTCTAATAAATAAAATTAATTCCTAAAAACAGCACATTAATTAAATTTAAAATTTAAAACAACAAAATGTTCACGTAACTAGACTCTTTAAACTGGCTGTCTTTATATGACTTATAACTTAAAAATGAAAAGGTATTTTTAAAGTCGATACAGACACATTGGAATAAATTAAACGATTAATCGTTTAATATATTCTCAATATGACTGTATCGATTTTAAAAATTCCAAATTAAATTTAATCGACGTAATTTCTATAAAGATCGAAACGGAATTCCTACTGTGGCGGTTTTGCTTTCCGATTCTGGCAGTGGTCGCAATAACAATTACGTTTCAATATCGATTTTATTGCTCCGTTCGGAACGTTCCGGTATCCGTCATCGCGGTTATGTGCGATTTCTTCTCGATTTTGTTGCAATTGTCTGTCCGCTACAGCCGGTTGAGAATAACAGTAATTACCAGGGCTCGTAAGTTCATGCATCTGCATGTTTTTTTTGCTACACAGGAAAACATACTAACTGAGAGACAAATCCGTTTCATAACAATAGTAATAATAATATAAAGTTTAATAGTGCATGTTTTTGTATGTTTTGGGTGTAAAGGCATATTTGGCATATAGTCGAATTTTTAGAGTCGTTAGTGCATATTATTTCCTAAACAATTCTTTTTAACAAATAATTGAAAAGTTTCTTGTTTCTTATTTACTTTCCCCTTTACAAAATTGTTGTGTTTTGATTAACTTTTATTCTCGTGTGACTTCCTAATTTGCTAGTACAATGTATATTAAGATTTTATGCGTTTTACGTAGTACCACGAAAATAAAGTACGTCGTCGAAACGAAACCTGTACAAATATGTAAACGCGCGCAATGTTTCTCACTAACCCGAATTTCTAATAAAATTTTGAACATTGTACAGTATAGTTTCTTGCACTTGCCGATGAGTTGTTGTTTTAGATCATATAAATGCATATTTTGGAACTTTCTAGTGTATATTTTGACAATTTTTAGGGCATGAGTGCATGCTTATTTATGCAATTTTTTTAGTGCATGAACTTACGTGCTCTGGTAATTACGCTGTCGTTCCGCGCGGAGCTCGTCACATTTCGGGCATGTACATTTCGAGTATACCGTCACCGTCGGCGGCGGACCGTCGTTGCTGCATCCGGACGTTCGGCTCTTCGGCGACATTCGCGACAGACAGTCCATCAGCGCTTGCCTTTTCTTTCCGATTATTTGACTGAACCATGTCTGTTGACACGTCAACCGTAGCAGTTTTCGTTCGATCGCTTCCCGTTGACGTTCTACGTTTTCCTCCGTCTCGACATCGCGTTCCGGCCACTGATCGGAATCGCGCTGCACACTTTGACTAGGGTTTTGCCACGGCCGTCCGCACTCTTTACACCTCATTCCCTCTTGCCGGCAACTCTGCGCGGTCGTTCGCTTCTCGACAAAATTCTTGTTCCTTCGACTTTGACGATCGGACACGATCGACTACCGTTATCAAAAATAACTCGCCTGTTTCTTCTTCTCGCACAACTGCATGTGCCTAAGTGCATGTGCTCGTGTTTCAGACAAGTGCACGATCTATAGTTGACGTTATGTTCCATTATTTTTTGCGTTGAGTTTCAATATTATTTACGAACTGTGTGTCTATGTGTGTGTGTGTGTGTGTGTGTGTGTGTGTGTACGATGTTCAGTTGTTCTGTATATTTGTTTTTGATAAATGTTTATATTTTATCGTTACTGTTAAGTGTGTTCTTAATTTTTATAATAAAAAAGTGTTTTATTAAAATTATGTGTCTGTTATAGTGTTTTGATTATTAAATGAGTATTGTAACTAGAGGATATTATTATGATTAAACAATATAATCAAAAATCCTTAGCAACCAATTTCGGTGGTAAAAAACATTATTACTACACTATTAGCCAATATAATTTGATTTCTATAATATTGAAAAAAATTTAATATAAATATATAATATATAAATTACCTTTTATGAGTTTTTAAGTTTTTTATATTTTAAATTATAAAATATATCATAAAAAATGCATTTTATATGCATTTTTGTTGAAAAAAACGATAAGCAATGATGTTAATATATCAGATAAACTATAGTAAATTGTTGAACGAAACAAAACAATAATTATTTTTCATTTATAAATTTCGATTAAGTAATTCTACTTATATTTGCATAACTGTTGGGTAGCTCTGATTCAAGAGTTTGTAATATACTTTTACGAAAACAGATTTTTGATTAAACAAATCGATAACGTTAATTACGATGACGCGGAAATAGATTATTTATTTTACATGGAAAATATAGGAATTTGAGATTATGTTGAACTATGGAACTGGTTAAAATTAATAGTACAATGATCCTCAATTCTACAAATTCACAAATATAACAATACTAAAATTAAATATTCATACTCAAATCATTTTTGATGTAAAGTAGATACGGGTGGACTCGATCAAACCAGTTACCAGTAATGCAACTGGATGCCCGGGGCAATCACTCACACAATGGACCACAGATTCTGAAAGAATTACGCTTATAAATGGTGATTGAGACCATTCCTGATCTTAGGCAAATATTTATTTCACAAATGATGGATAAATCAAATGCCGACTGCTTTTGAAGCTACACTAGTTAACACCGATAATATTATATGTGCACTGTCGCAACTTGGTATATACTTATGGGTGTGCAAGCAAATATTATAGGGCCCATGTAACCAAGGACCTAAATACCTAATAGATCCTTAAAAGAAATTTCATTTATTCTTTGTAGCTATAGCTATATACAATATTTTACACAAATAGGTTAAGAGCAAAGTGGCTTGAAACTCCTAAAACAGTTAATTGGTTTTTCTATCTCATACCACTTAAAATGTAAAATCATCAACCATCAGCTCCCAAAACATAACAAAATTAAAATTATAATGGTCAATAAGAATATCATATTGGTGTTTTTTATTAATTCAGCCCCCTGCCATTTGAAATTTTAATTTTGATATGATTGTAATTAAAATGTTGTAATATAAAAATAATAATTATAATTTTAATGTACCTATTCATTAATTTATACTTTAAAAAAAAATTGATACTACTTTGTGAAACATCTTTATTAATATTTAACATGTAATATATCTAATTAATAATTAAAACAAATAATAAAATTAATAAAAATTAAATATTATTACATTTGAGTACCTAATTAATACATTTAAAAAAAAAAAATTGTTATATCTATTTCAAAAAGCTTTTTTTCCTTGCTTTTTGATTTGCAAAAATATCAATTATGTGATCAATATTTAATTCATTGGTACGTGCTCAGACATACGTTACTCTTACTATAAAAAATCCTTTTATTTTTAGATAATATGTAAATAATTTAATTTCTTAATACACAGAATTATTATTATTAGCATTATTAAATAATAATGTTCCTATAGTCTAAAAATGTTTCATTCTGATGAGACATAATAAGTTGTAAGTTAGTAATCATAATAATATTTAAAAAGAATGTTCCAAATAGTTCGGCTACGGGCCTATTAATATGAATTAATTTGGGGCAAGGGGCCCAGGGGTTTCTTGCACCCCTAGCAACCCCGGTAGTTGCGGCACTATATATGTGTATATAAACAAAAAAATAAATAAAAAATTTACTATTAATAATATTATTTTGCTACCTGTTTTAGATTTTGCATTATAATATTTACAGATATCACATGTTTATTTTCATGATTTTAAAATTAATTTTTTTTTATATTATAAAACGGTGAGGGGATTTCGGCATCATGAAAAAAATCTGTCCCCCCTTTAGAAATTGTTAAATACGCTTCTGGGTACATAATACAATAAAACTTAATATTATGAGTATTTTATATGATTTTTTAAAAGTATTCCATAATTTTGAACTATTTTATGTGTTTTTAATATAGTCTGAAAACATTTTTTCGCGTATAAATAATTGTCGAATTATCATAAATAGAATATGCTTTCAGTAGCAAATTGCATCTAGTTGATACTTTATTTCCCTCATTTTTCGAAATTCTCAAAGATTTTTCTTTCGGATAAGAAAAACTACCGAAAAATGGTTGAAAAACGGTGAAATTTTGAACCACAATTTTTGACGAACTTGAATGTGACTAATTTTCGCACAGGATTAATATATTTACTTATTAAACTTTATTCTCTATTTTGTCTAGGAATTTAAAAGTAAAATTGTTGTAACATAAATTTCGATGCTAGCCAATATAATGTATATTTATTATTGTTTGTGCTCCACGGAAACAAGGAAATATATCGTTCATAACAGCAATTTCGTTCGACAATAATAACATATT
This sequence comes from Eriosoma lanigerum, assembly GCA_013282895.1. Lineage (NCBI taxonomy): Eukaryota > Metazoa > Arthropoda > Insecta > Hemiptera > Aphididae > Eriosoma > Eriosoma lanigerum. The sequence goes on from CM023358.1 coordinate 35,727,615, forward strand.
TTATAACGTTGACAACTTTGAACAAGTTTATACTAATTATAATATCTGATATATTTTACGCAGAAGCATTCTAATTACTATAGTGAATTTTTTATTTTAATTTTTTATTTTGTAGGTCTCTTAAAAGTCAAAAAAAATTTTGCGAGGGGGTAGTACGTAAAACCGTTTTTATGATTTCGGTTAAAACAAAAAAAAAAAATATTGAAAATTTAATAACTTATTAAATTTTTAATTTTTTTTATTACTCAATGAGAATACGGAATATAAATATTTGTATTTGATTTTAAAGGCTCCCCAAAAATATCCAAAATAAAATATTGCGAGAGAGGTAGTACGTATAACCGATTTTGTGATTTGGGTTAAAACAAAAAAAATATTTTAAAAATTTAAAAACTTATTTAATTTTTAATTTTTTTCATTATCCAGTGGAAATATTAAAGGAAATTAAATGAGTTTTAATTTTTTATTTTGTAGATCTCTTAAAAGTCAAAAAAAATTTTGCGAGGGAGGTAGTACGTATAACCCTTTTTATGATATGGGTAATAACAAAAAAAAAATTTGGAAAATTAAAAAACTTATTAAATTCTTAATTTTGTTTATTATTCATTGGAAACACTTGGGAAAAGTATATAAATGTTTGTATTTAATTTAATAAACCCCAAAAATATCCAAAAAAAATTTTGCGAAGGGGGTAGTACGTAAAACCGTTTTTATGATTTGGGTTAAAACAAAAAAAATATTTTAAAAATTTAAAAACTTATTTAATTTTTAATTTTTTTCATTATTCAGTGGAAATACTATGGGAAATTAAATAAGTTTTAATTTTTTTTTATGTTGGTCTTTTTAAAATCCAAAAAAAATTTTGCGAGGGGCGTAGTACGTAAAACCGTTTTTATGATTTGGATAAAGAAAAAAAAAAAATTTTTAAATTTTAAAAACATATTAAAATCTCAATTTTTTTTTATTATTCTATGGAAGAAATTTTAGATGTTATTAAAGTTTAAATTTTTTATTTTGTAGGTCTCTTAAAAATCAAAAAAAAAATTTCGAGGGGTCTAGTACTTAAAAACGTTTTTTTGATTTAGGTGATGAAAAAAAAAATAATAATAATAAATATAGTATGAATTTCTTTTAAAATAATATTTATTTTATAATAGAAATATTTTAGAATGTTAGAAAATTTGTTTTATTTTATTCTAAAGATCCCCAAATAATGCGAAAATATTTTTACGAGGGGGACACTACTTAAAAACATTTGTATGATTTGGGTGAAAACAAAAAAAATTATCATGTTTTATTTAATTAGTTTTTTAAACTAATTTATTTTATATTTTTAAATAATAATATTTATATGTTAATAAAAATATTATTGAATATAAGAGAAATTTTTCTATTTTATTTTGATGATCCACAAAAAATATGAAAAATATTTTGCGAGGACGACAGTACTTAATAATCTTTTTATGATTTGTGTTAAACCAAAAAATTAGAATTTTTTTCAAAATAGTTTTTATTAATATGTTGATTAATTGAGTGAGAGAAGTAATATGTTATTATTTTATTATAAAGGATCATTTTAATGCTACAATTTTTTTTTCGAGGGGGTAATATCTAAAAACCTGTTTTTTGATTTAGGAAAAAACAAAGGGAAATACAATTTTTTTAATCATTTATTTAAAATACGGTTTTATTGTTTTAGAACGTAAAATCGCTGTTATGATTTGGGATTAGCCAAAAAAAAAAAAATAATAATAATAATAATACATTTGAATATCTTTTAAAATAATAATCATTATTAAATAGAAATATTATGAGAAATTTGATAAATGAAAGCATTTTATTTTGAAGGTCACCAAAAACTCCGAATTACATTTTAAAAAAAAAATTGTTGACAATTTAATACCTTATTAAATTTTTAATTTTTTTTTTTTATGTTGGTCCTAAAAAATTTTAAAAAAAATTTTGCGAGGGGGGTAGTACGAAAAACCGTTTTTATAATTTGGGTGAATACAAAAAAAAAAAAATTAAATTCAAGAACTAATTAAATTTTTAATATTTTTTTTATTATTCAATGGCAATATTATGGGAAATTAAATAAGTTTTATTTTTTTCAGTATGTTGGTCCTTAAAAATCCAAAAAAAAATTTTGCGAGGGGGGAAGTACGTAAAACCGTTTTTATACTTTGGGTGAATACAAAAAAAAAAAAAAAAATTAAATTCAAGGACTGCTTAAATTTTTAATATTTTTTTTATTATTCAATGGAAATATTATGGGATGTTAAAGAAGTTTTTTTGTTTTGTAGATCTCTTAAAAATCAAAAAAAATTTTGCGAGGGGGTAGTACAAATAACCGATTTTATAATTTGGGTCAATACAAAAAAAAAAAAAAAATTTAAATTTAAAAACTTATTAAATTTTTAATTTTTTTTATTATACATTGAAAATATTATGGGATGTTAAAGAAGTTTTTTTTTGTTTTGAAGATCTCTTAAAGGTCAAAAATAATTTTGCGAGGAGGATAGTACGTAAAAACGATTTTATGATTTGGGTCAACACAAAAAAAAAAATTTTAATTTAAAAACTTTATATATTTTTTATTTTTATTTTTTATTTTTCAATGGAAATATTATGGGAAATTAAAGAAGATTTAATTTTTTTTATATATAGTTCCTTATTAATAAGATAATATTTTTTAATAGAAATATTTTAGAATGTTAGAATTTTATTTTATTTTAAATTGTTATATTTTATTCGAAAGATCCCCAAATAATGCAAAAAAAATTTTTTGAGTGTGACACTACTTAAAAACATTTATACGATTTGGGTGAGAACAAAAAAAAAAATTAATATATATTTTATTTAATTATCAAATTGTATTTATTAATAATAGAAATAATAGGGATATTAGATAATGTTTTATATTTTAAAATAATAATATTTAATAAAATAATATTTATTTTATTATTAGGATATTATGGAATATTAGAGAAATTTTTCTATTTTATTCTAAAGGTCCTCAAAAAATATGAAAAAAATTTTGGGAGGGGGACAGTACTTAAAAACCTTTTTATTATTTGTGTTAAACCAAAGAATTTAAATTATTTTCAAAATAGTATTTATTAATATGTTGATTAATTAAGTGAGAGAAGTGATATGTTATTATTTTATTATAAAGAATCTTTTTAATGCTAAAAAAATTTTTTGTGTGAAGTAATATCTATAAAGACCTGTTTTTTGATTTTGGAGAAAACAAAAAAAATACATTTTTTTTTAATCATTTATTTGAAATACAGTTTTATTATTTTAGAACGTAAAATCCTTGTTACGATTTGAGATTAACAAAAAAAAATAAAAATAATATTAATAATACATTTGAATATCTTTTAAAATAAAAGTCATTATTTAATAGAAATATTATGAGAAGTTTGATAAATGATTACATTAAATTTTGAAGGTCCCCAAAAACTCCGAAATAGATTTTGTGAGGTTGGATATTACGTAAAACCGTTATTAAGATTTAGATAAAAACAAAAATAAAAATTTTTAATTTTAATGCGATTTTTTGGCAATGAACCATTTATCAATATTTAATTTAATTTAAAAATAATATTTAATTTTTTTAAATTTAAAAAAAAAAAATAAAAATAATAAAGTAAAAAAATTTAAAATTATAGGTTGTTCGATAATAATACGGTAGTATGTACTACCTTGATTTATTTGGTTACGTCGTATAAGTACGTGTGTCTTAATACGTCGTATAATTCTGCAGAATTTCCAATAAATCTGTTCATTAAGTAGTACGTACTACCCTCGATTTATTTGGATACGTCGTATTAGTACGTGTGTCTTAATACGTCGTATAGGTCTACAGAATTTCCAATAAATCTGTTCATCTGTTCATTAAGTAGTATGTACTACCCTCGATTTATTTGGATACGTCGTATAAGTACGTGTGTCTTAATACGTCGTATAATTCTTTCATGTATAATCTTTAGTAAGTTCTTTTATCGTGCAACTTATAATTTTAAACCCGCCCATTATTGTGATTTTTTTGTTGTTTAAAGTGGTTCTTTGACAAAAATACTCATCAGTCTGATGAACTCCAAATAAATTGCTTTATATTATATAATAAATACATTTTTCAATAATCTGAAAAAATATTTACGAGGGTAAAGCAAAAAAAAATAAATAAATAATAAAATCTTATTTTAAAAATTTTTATATTTCATTTTGATGGTCCACAAACAATGCAAAAAAAAAGTTTTGCGAGAGGGGTAGTATATAAAATCGTATTTTTATTTGGGTGATGCGAAAAAAAAAATTTTAAAATTTAAATTTTTTTAAAAATATTCTTTATGAATATGTGCATTTTTTGAAGGAGAGAAGTGAAATGTTATTATTTTATTATAAGGACCTTTAAAATTCTAAAAAAAACTTTTCGAGGGGAATAGTACTTAAAAACTTTTTTTTGATTTTAAATTTTAATTTATTCTTAAAGGAAATATTATAGGAAGTTAGATAAATGGTTATATTTTATTTTGAAGGGCCCCGAAGAACCCGAAGTAAATTTTGCGAGGGGAGTTGTACGTAAAACAGTTATTACGATTAGGTTAACAAAAATTAAAAATTAAAATTTTAAAGGGTATTTTTGGCAAAGAACCATTAATAAAAATTAAATTTATATTAAAAATAAAATTTACTTTAAAAAAAAAAATTACAGTAAAAACATTGAAAATTAATTGTTGTTCGATTGTAATACGGTATAAGTATCTGTAACTTAATACCGCATATAAGTGATTCATGTATAAGCTTTAGTAAGATTTTTTATCGTGCAACTTATAACTTAATACCGCCCATTATTGTGATTATTTTTTTTTTTTTATGATCGTTCTTTGCCATAAATACTTAAATACTTATACTATTATAATAAATTGAAATAAAAAATGCTATTATATTATAATTATTAAAAAAAACATATTATCTGTAATCAGACGAAATTTCTCCTGTAATGTTTGTATGCAACATACTGATGGTGATTTTGTGAAATCCTCAACGGCTGGGACTTCCGATGGTTTTTTTTTTTTTTTTGGAAACGCGCTTTATAAAAAAAAATTTAAAATAATTTTAAAAAATTTATTAAAAAAATTTTTTTTTTTTTTTTTTTTTAAATCACTTATATAGTACCAATTAAACAATTAATACGAATAAAATATGTATAGAAAATCATGAAAATGTATTTGTTGTTGTGAAAAAAATATGTTAATTATTATAAATAAATTAACGAACTAAACGCATTATAAAATTACAAGCGTACGTACTTTCTGTAGTTAAGTTTCATCACAGACGTAAATTAGTCTGAATAACAATTTTGAGTTATTTCAACTTTATAATCGTAAAACGTAACTAATTTATGACAATAAAAAAATAATATAACTATAATATGATTAAAAAAATAAACAACAAACTCGAATTGTTATAAAAACTGTGGAGTCGAAATTTCGATTCGTTTTGACTTTTCTAAATTTTCAAATTAACTAACTATCCAATTCAAAAACTTAAATAAATAATAGGTAATGTAATAATGTACCATTATACGTTATAAATTTTATAACATAGATTATCGGTTGTAATATTTAATAACTATATTGCTTTACATAGCCATAGATGTCCTAATGCCAGACTGCCAGCCCTTTCTAAATAATATGTGTTCAGACATCTGTTTGAATTTTTTGTCATTCCATCATAAATTCTTCTCTCATTATTTTGAAGTAGTTTTCAATTTTCTACATCTACCACAAATTATCATCTTCTTTTCACATTCTTTTTGTTACGTATTCTTTTTTATTTATTTTATCCTTTTCAGAATACATTGAATATTTCAGTACTATACCTTTTTTTATTAATCTCAAAAGTCAAAATGTATTTGAGCAATCTCAATGATATATTATATTCACAGGACTGAAAATCTCAATGTGAAATACTCAAAAACCCAATGAAAATTATTTGTCTACTTAATATATTTTCTACGTCTCATTGTAGTTATTTTATTACTAATAGCATATCTACAAACTATAACTTACGATAATCAGATAACACATGAAGTTAATACCCAATTAACAATACTGATAAATTAATTTTTCTTCGTCATGTAACAACTATCAAATTCATATTTAGTTTTGTCAAGATACTGTCGACTGTTGTTATAAATTTATAATATTGGTATTATACATTTATACTATTACGGATAAAATCAAAAAATCACAAAAAAAAAAATTATCTGTTTATACTTTCAAAAAATAGGCCGATGAAAAAAAAACACGAGAAGAAACAATCAGCATTATTTTTAAATATAATTTCTATAATCAATGGCAATAGACAAACAGGTAAATTATTTTTATTATTTAATAGTTTATTCTTAATTTATTAAAATAAATATTTTATATCTTAGTTTCAATATTTTTTTGTTAATTATTTTAAGTTGAATGTCATATTAAAAAATCATGAAATAAATAAAAAATAATTTTGGTTTATTCAATATAATTAATGGTAATATTCTTATTTCTCTTAGTGAATATTCTTTGCCATATTCAACAAAAATTAAATATTAAGACGATAATTATAAATTCATTTGTTTCATTAAATTTGGGAATGTGTTTTATATTTTTAAAGTAAATTGAAAATATAATACTTAAAAAAATATTTTATCTCTGTATAAAATGCATTGGCCTTTATATGGAATATTATATTAACGATGTTATTTGCATAATATTTATAATATAAATTAAATAATAGATACAATTTAATAAAACAGTTCATAATTTATCGTTTCAACAGAACTTGAAGGTCCAGAGACTGAAACTGTAGAAAATAAATTACCAGAATATAATGATTTAATTTCTGATAATGTTTTAATAAAAAATGAACAAAATTTTGAAAACATCATTGACAATTTACCATCAACTTTAGATTATGAAGACCCTAGTCGATGGCAAATTTTAATTTTAGATTCACATAGGTCAAACAAAATAAAATCAAGATTAAACTATAATAAAAATTTAAAATTCAGAAATTCAGAAAGAGAAGGCAGGTCTATTACACCCAATTGGTTTTTTAAGAAACTTACAAATGGATAATCATGTCGCCGTACTTGGTTCACTTATTCTACTTCTAAAAATTATCTTTTTTGTGTTTCATGTAAACTTTTTCATCATTCTGTTACGGTCACATTTTGCGACATAAACGGCTGCTCCAATTTTTGCCAAATAGGCATAAATTCTTAACCGCCCGATCCCAGTACGTATGACAAGCGGGGAAACGCAATATACAACACGAGAATAATATAAACAAATAAATACGAGAGTCGACTTATTACCGTCATTGCGCGAGGTTTAAATTACAATTTTATACTTAAATAATTTTATATTTTATTTAAATAATTGTTGTCTGTGCGCGTCGTCTCCGCCTGTCATTCGGATTTCTATTGGTCAATCGCTTGGATCCAGATATCAAGTGTATAATTTATATATATATAAATAATTACATAGGTATTTTGTTGCTAAATATATATATATATATATATATATATTGCATTGTGTTGCTAAATTGAGAGTTTACTTATTTGAACGGAGATTAAATACGATCCCTGGGAGTCTCTTTGGGACTATATAAATTAAAAAGAGAACTTTAGACTCTAGTGCATAGATAGCTTAGCCAACTATATCCTCAGGATTTCACTAGTCAAATCTATCGACGGACATTCACTAGACGAAAAGTACCGTTACAACTTGGTGGAGGCGCCAGTCTTTATAAATTGTACTTCTAACGGTACAACTGGGTGGAAATCTTCGCGATATTTTAATTTTTAATTTTTTGGAGACGATCCCCTGTAAATTGTATTTTTTTTCTCAGTTTCATTAGTTCTCAAATTGGTAACACTCGTTTATGTTTAGCTATTTCGTCTATTTTCTACATTGGGATAGGATATTTTGGATATTATAATTTATTATCATTTGTGCGTTTTTATTACTAATATACAAATAAAATTGATATAATTAATGGTTGAATAAATTATTGAATAAGTATTATATGATTAAAGATAATAAGAAATATATATTTTATAGTTATTTATGACGCTTTACAATTATTATATTAAACGCCCGAATAACAGTCAAACGGTGCGAATTAATCAAATTGCATGGGAAAAATTAGGATTTGATAATGATACTATCGTTAATAACTTAACTAAAAAAGAATTAGTAGAATATTTTCAATAACGAGATCTAGTTCAATACTCGTTAGGATTAATCTATTGTAGGAATATCAAAGTCCAACGAAATTGTACTGTTATCTATAAGGATAGTAATTTTGTCATTTTACAAGCAGAAAATAAACGTAAATGTACCGAACAAACCGATAATTTATCGGACTCGGACTCAGACACTGAGGAGAATAATATACATACACTCACCGAACTAAATAAACTAGAAATTAAAAACGAAGACATTAAATATAAAAATCAAACTTTAAATATTAATTCAACTAATACAATAAATATGACTAGCCCAAAAATGTGTAATTTTCCATTTTTAACTCTCGATACATTCCACGGAACTACCGGCTAATGTGTAAATGATTTTTCATCTAAATTTAATAGAATAAAAGACGCAAATAGATGCACGGATGAGTAAGTAATTTTATTTTTTCCACTATATTTGAAAGGACCCGCAAAATCATGTTATATTTCTTTAGAAAAGAGAAATTATAATCAATCTGAAATAGTAAACGAATTTATTTCTGATTTCAACAGGCTCGCAGATAAAATTGATTGTAATATGTCAGACGAAAGTAAAGTTTCTAAAATATTGCGTAATTTACCTCCCGAATATTTTTATATCATTTGCATACAGGATAATAGTACAGTGGAAAATATTGAATCAAACTTAAAAAAAGCAAAAAAAACATGTAACGCATTTAATTCGCTTATAAATCCAGATGCAGAATCGTTAACTCGTAAAATCGTGGCTTTATCTAAACAAATCGTGGATTCTTCTTTGAATCAAAATTCGTCAATCACACCAATCAATTCAGAAATAATTCAGGTACAATTTAGATCAAATAATAATTTTAAAAATGGTAATAATAACTTCAACAAAAATATCAATAATAGAAATCGATTTAATCAAAATAACAATAGCAATCAATATCAAAATTATCGTAATAATTCTAAAATAAATTTTAACTATAATAATAATATCAACATCAATCACTGGTTATAAACCCCATTGGATATATTACCCTTTACTCATTTAAATTACAAATGTGTTAATGAGAAAAAGTATGCTATAAAAATATGGGGTTTTAAATACGACTAGTAAAAATTAAAATAAAAATTAATATTCAAGCTACAAAATACAATATTTATTTACATGGCAACAACAATTTAATATCTATTAGTAAATAAGAGTGTGTTTATTTGTTTGTCTATTAACTAGGCCTAATGCGATTTTTTTGTTCCAGAGAATTAGATTAAAATTTGCTATTTAACTATTGGTGTATAAATTTTTATCAATAAAAAATGTTAAAAATGTATTGCCAGAAGTATGACACGTCGAAGAAAGCGTCTAACGACACGAAACTTCGTAATATATCAAGAGGAAAACATGTACGCATATCAACACGTGAGGAGAACCCTATGGATGTGATTAAGGTAAGTATTGAAAACTATTATTCAAAGACATTTAACAATCAACTATATTTCCGTAATATGGATATGGATATATACCCATCGCTATTTCCCAATAACTTTATCTTCTCCGTAAGCATTATAAGAGACCCTTAACTGATCCAATGCAACGTTGTTATTGGTCGAATGATATCAACTATGAAATTACATTATATGATATATTATATAAATTCACTCGTCGTTAAACAATTATAATAATTTATTTTTTCTATAACTATCACATACTCAACGCAAAACCAAATGAATTGTAATA